>LPNX010979268.1:0-165508 GCA_001517045.1 Pseudotsuga menziesii | reverse complement strand
CCCAGCTGGAACTCCGCCACGCATGGAACTCTGCCCAATTGGATTTCTTTGTCTTTTAGAACCCATCTACTAGGTATTATATGTAAGAAGATTGGGAGCTCGTTGTTTCCTCATCATTTGGACAAAAAGCTTGACCTCATCCTCAATTTTTTCATTCCTCCAAATCCCTTTGTTGTGGCTATTGAAGCTTATGATGCCTGGAATATAGCCATGTGCTTACATTCCTTCAAACAATTTGAATGCAGCGGGATTAAAAGTATACAAAGATAATTTCTGTGCATGGAAACCTACCTGGAACTTTGCCTTGTCTAGAACTTTGCCCTACATGGAACTCTGCCTCGTCTGGAACTCTACCCTGCATGGATCTTTCCCGGCTAGAACTTTGCCCTGGCAGGAACTCTGCCCCGGCTGGAACTCTGCCCTACCTGGAACTCTGCCCCGTCTGGAACTCTACCCTGCATGGATCGTTTCCCTGGCTGGAACTCTGCCCTGCATGGAACTCTGCCCCGGTTGGAACTTTGTCGTGCATGGAACTCTACCCCGGCTAGAACTTTTCCTCGGTTGGAACTTTGTCGTGCATGGAACTCTACCCCGCTTGGAACTCTGCCCCGGCTAGAACTCTGCCTTACCTGGAACTCTGCCCCGTCTGGAACTCTACCCTGCATAGATATTTTCCTCGGCTGGAACTTTTCCCCGGTTGGAACTCTGCCCCGGCTGGAACTTTTCCTAGGATGGAACTTTGCCCCACCTCAAACTATGCTCGCCTGGAACTCTGCCCGGGATGGAACTCTGCACCGGTTGGAACTCTGCCTGGGCTGGAACTCTGCCCCGGTTGGAAATCTGCTCGGGCTGGAACTCTTCCCGGGCTGGAACTCTGCCCGGGCTGGAACTCTGCCCGGGCTAGAACTCTGCCCCGGTTGGAACTCTACCCGGGCTGGAACTCTACCTTAATTGGAACTTTGCCTTTCCTGAAACCATGGCCGCCTGGAACTCTGCCCCGGTTGGAACTCTGCCCTGCATGGAACTCTACCCCGGTTGGAAATTTGCCATGCATGGAACTCTACTCGGCTGGAACTCTGCCATGCATGGAACTTTACCCCGCCTAGAACTCTGCCTCGGCTGAAACTTTGCCTAGTATGGAACTTTGCCCCACCTGAAACTATGCTTGCCTGGAACTCTGCCCCAGTTGGAACTCTGCTCGGGCTGGAACTCTGCCCTACTTGGAACTCTTCCTCGCCTGAAATCATGGTCGCTTAGAACTCTGCCCTGCATGGAACTCTACCCCTGTTGGAACTCTGCCCCTATTGGAACTCTGCCCCGGCCGGAACTCTGCCTTGCATGGAACTTTACCCTGGATGGCATAATGGAAATGCTTGAGTTTCTATTTTGAAAATTTCTTCTTGGTTTCTGGTTGATCTATTTGGTTCATTGATTTGTATCTTGTTTCGCTTATATGGTGGTTTGAAACCTCGTTCATGGGCAATTAACCCTAGAAGATCTCAATGAAAGCCTATAGCCCTTGATTTCCTTCCCTAGCATTGTCAAAGCCTTGAAACTTATCATTGGCGTATAAAATGTCCTAATGGTGGACAAATGTACGTTACGATACCTTGTATTGACCTTTGAGCCCTAAGAACTATGCCTCGCTTGGAACTCTGCCATAGCTGGATCATTGCCACGCATGGAACTCTGCCCTACCTAGAACTTTGCCCTACATGGAACTCTGCCTCGCTTGGAACTCTGCCCTGAATGGATCTTTGCCCGGCTGGAACTCTGCCCCGGCTGGAACTCTGCCCTGGCTGGAACTTTGCCCTGCATGGAACTCTGCCCCGGCTGGAACTTTGCCCTGCATGGAACTTTGCCCCGGTTGGAACTTTGCCATGCATGGAACTCTACCCCGGTTGGAACTTTGCCGTGCATGGAACTCTGCCCGGGCTGGAACTTTGCCTTGCCTGAAACCATGGCCGGCTGGAACTGTGCCCTGGCTGGAACTCTGCCCTGCATGGAACTCTGCCCCGGTTGGAACTTTGCGGTGCATGGAACTCTACCCAGCTGGAACTCTGCCCCGGCTGGAACTCTGCCCTACTTGGAACTTTGCCTGGTCTGGAACTCTACCTTGACTGGAACTTTGCCTCTCCTGAAACCATGGCCGCCTAGAACTCTGCCCAGCTGGAACTCTGCCCTACCTGGAACTCTGCCTAGGCTGGAACTCTGCCCCGGCTGGAACTCTGCCTGGGCTGGAACTCTGCCCTACCTGGAACTCTGCCCCGTCTGGAACTCTACCCTGCATGGATATTTTCCCTGGCTGGAACTCTACCCTGCATGGAACTCTACCGTGCATGGAACTTTGCCGTGCATGGAACTCTACCCAGCTGGAACTCTGCCTCGGTTGGAACTCTGCCCCGCATGGAACTCTGCCCTACCTGGAACTCTACTTCGTTTGGAACTCTACCCTGCATGGATTTTTTCCCTGGCTGGAACTCTGCCCTGCATGGAACTCTGCCCCGGTTGGAACTTTGTAGTGCATGGAACTCTACCCCGGTTGGAACTTTGCCTCGGTTGGAACTTTGCCGTGCATGGAACTCTAGCCCGCTTGGAACTTTGCCCGGCATGGAACTCTGCCCTACCTGGAACTTTGCCCTGCATGGAACTCTGCCGTGCATGGAACTTTGATGTGCATGGAACTTTGACGTGCATGGAACTCTACCCGGCTAGAACTCTGCCTCAGCTAGAACTCTGCCCTGCATGGAACTTTGCCGTGCATGGAACTCTACCCTGCATCAATCTTTTTCCTGGTTGGAACTTTGGCCTGCATGGAACTCTGCCATGCATGGAACTTTTCCGCGCATGGAACTCTACCCGGCTGGAACTCTGCCTCGGCTGGAACTCTGCCCTGGCTAGAACTCTGCCCTACTTGGAACTCTACTCCATCTGGAACTCTACCCTGCATGGATTTTTTCCCTGGCTGGAACTCTGCCCTGGTTGGAACTTTGTCGTGTATGGAACTCTACCTCGACTGGAACTTTGCCTCGGTTGGAACTTTTCCATGCATGGAACTCTAGCCCGCCTGGAACTCTGCCCCAGCTGGAACTCTGCCCCGGATGGAACTCTGCCCGGGCTGGAACTCTACCCCAGATGGAACTCTGCCCGGGCTAGAAATTTGCCCCAGCTGGAACTCTTCCCTACCTGGCTGGAACTATGCCTGGGCTGGAACTCTACCTTGACTGGAATTTTGCCTCGCCTGAAACCATGGCCGCCTGGAACTCTGCCCCGGTTGGAACTTTGCTGTGCATGGAACTCTACTCGCCTGGAATTCTGCCCTGGCTGGAACTCTGCCCTACATGGAACTCTGCCCCGGTTGGAACTTTGCCGTGCATGGAACTCTGCCCGGAATGGAACTCTGCCCTGGCTGGAACTCTGCCGTGCATGGAACTTTGCCGTGCATGGAACTCTAGCCCGCCTGGAACTCTTCCTGGCATGGAACTCTGCCCTGCATGGAACTCTGCCGTGCATGGAACTTTGACATGCATGGAACTCTACCCGGCTGGAACTTTGCGTCGGCTAGAACTCTGCCTTGCATGGAACTCTGCCATGCATGGAACTTTGCCGTGCATGGAACTCTACCCTGCATGGATCTTTTCCCTGGCTGGAACTCTGCCCTGCATGGAACTCTGTCGTGCATGGAACTTTGCAAATGAGGCCCTACATTTAGTTGGTTGTTCTCTTTTGTCCTCTGGACCATAACAACATGCATAACTACATAAAAAAAATTCCAGTGTCAGTACAGACAACAAATTATAAATGGGATATCATTAACTACATATAAATAATACATTCTTGAGATACTTACACTTCATAACTCAATGAAGTAGTGTCATTTTTCCCTGATTCTTTCTTTTTCCATCGGATTAAACTACATGGAGCATCGGGGTTCATTTCTTCCCCCCTAATGAAGTCGGATACTCTATGGGATGGGATTTTCGCAACACGATCAAAAAATCCATTTGACCGAGCAATTTCAGACCAAATAATATCTTTGGAGGAAAAGGCAAGCATGTGTTTAGGGTCTTGCATTTCAAGTTGCATGATAGCCTGCCATTTGCCTTGCTTGCCCATTTTGAATATATTCCTACAAACAATGTGCAAACACATTACTGAAAATAATGTCCAGAATGGTTGAAGCAAACACCACAAACCTACAACCCTGTTAGTGCTGCTAAGAGTTTCAAATTGTCTTAGAAACTGATTAGTAAAGAAAGGATTTTTGTATGGAATCCCCAATGGCCAAGGGAGGCAGTAGGTACATAACATTATTGTTGTTGTTTTAGTTTCTATTGTTGCTGCTGTTTGCAATTATCAATTTCCAGATTTCTTTCTAAATAAAAAGAAAAGAAAAAATCAGATTGCAAATAAACCTTAGTGAGTGATCAGTGTGGTATTCTATGCAAATAAAAGCAAAGCTTTAAGGGTATATCATAGCCAGCAAAAGTGTGTTATGTTTTTCTCTTTGATTGATTGATTTCTACTATAGTTTATTGTACTTTCTTCATTTATGTTTGAGTAGCAAACTAACAGTTTGTTCATGCTGACAATGGCTCTACCTCTTTAAGTTTCCACTGTGGGGATCTCTTATCCGGGGAAGACTTCACAGGTCATTATTCTGCAAAGGAAGGTTATTCAGAAATCTAAAAATTTAAAACTCACTCTGAATGATCTCCCTGCTCTTCTTTGTAGAACATGATTTGGATCCCTATCTCTCCCTAAGATGAATTTCTTACTCTAGCCCTTATCTCATGGTAAACTATTAATAGGTGATAATCTTCTTAGGAAAGGAATCTTTAGTCCCTCAAGGTGTCTTCTATGTAAAGTTAATAATTGGATAAGATAAGATAATTTTGTTAGTGTTCAGCAAGTTGACCATGGTCCATAAGTTATTCTATGGGACTCAACATACATCCCAATGTATTATATGAATAAAAGCAGAGAAATAGCTAACTAAATAGTCAATACAAATGCAAGAAGTAGTGCAGATGCTGAGATGCAAAAGCAAGAGAAAAACCATGTCAAGCATACAATACTTCTGTTGAGTCATGCTGGGGTGAGGAACAGAGTGGGTAGAATCTTCCCTTCACCTGTTTCTGGAATGTCCTTTCATTATGGCAGTTTGGAATCTCATCCTCAATAAGTTAAAGTTTCCATTGAATTACACACCATCCTTTTGGCCTTGTCTCTTTCCGACTTGGCAAAATCAGTATCTAGGAACCTTAAGGGTAGCCCTCTACTTATGTACTATGGACTCTGTTGCCCAGATATATTATGTGGAAAATTTGTAATAGCAGAAAGAGTGCAATCTTTGATATGAGAGAAAGAAATATTGAACAGGTAAAAAATGGAAGCATATCTTAAATTAGGGAAACAGTGATAACTAACTCCATGGAGGGAAAAAGTGGGAGATATTAGATAAAACGTAGATAAAAGGATTAGTTCTTAGAGTTTCTCAAGCTGGGTGCAATCTAAGAAGGAACAAAATCCAATTCATAAGTAGCTTCTTTATATCCTAGATTTACAGTATAGAAGTACTGAACAATGGATCATATCGCAGAGGAGTCATTTACTATTCTTTGATGGAGCAGCAAAAGGAGCAACAAATAACATTGCGGAAAACTTAGTAGCTCATCAGGGAATTGATCTATTAGGGAAGACACCTGTGAGAAAAATCAGATGCATAGGAGATTCACAGGTGGTAATATCTGCTTTACTTTAGATAAGCCCCCCAACAACCTTCAAATGGCCTGACTGATTCAGAATGTATGGTGTAGCTGGATCAATTAGTGTATTTGGATCAATTTGCTGAGAGGAATTTAGCATGTTTCAAAGGCCTTTGACAAGCACTCTCAAACTGTAAACCTCCTCATTATATTAGATAATATGATGGTGATCCTACTTTTTTTTATAAACTTTTGTTTGCAAGTTCTTGGATCACATTTGTTGCTGATATACAATCAAAACTTTCATTATGCAGGTTTGTATTTGTTACTGTTGTGTCTAAAGATGGAGGGGGGTGCATATTATACCCCTGGGAATGGAAATGAAATCGATAGTAAGGTCATGCAAACCTTCCAGAAAGGCTTTGGCCATGTGCAGAATATTTTAGACCAAAATCGATTGCTTATTAAAGAAATAAATCAAAATCAGGAATCCAAGATGCCAGATAATCTAGGTCGAAATGTTTCCCTAATTCGAGAGCTCAACAACAACATAATGAGAGTGGTGGACCTCTATGCTAGTCTCTCCAGCTCATTCACAAAGGCAATAGAAACATCTTCAGATGGAGATTCAGGTGGAACACTCAAGTCTGATGGGAATCCTGCTGGTTCTTTGGGACATAAGAGATTTCGTCTTTAGGCTTCATGTTTTATGACTTTGTAAATCTACAAATTCGTTTGTATGATGAAACATGCCTGCATGGCATCATTCACAGGGTAAGGACAATACAGCTTGACAGAGTCTATTAGATACTAGTTATGAACTTATCTCTCTTTGAGATAATTGGATTGATAAGACTATAACCTACAGTTTAGATGTTTTGCACTGTACTATGATGTCTCAAGGCACTTGCCATTTGAGTAAAATTGAATTCACTGTCTACTGTTGTTTTGATTGGAAATTGATGTTTAAAACGCTATCGCATTATATCTCAATTGAATGTGATATTGTTAGCAATATCCAAACATTTTAATTTATTTTTGTATATAATTATATCACTGTATCATATTTTACTTCAGATAAGCCCCCCCAAAAACCTTCAAATGGCTTGACTGATTCAGAATGTATGGTGTAGCTAGATCAATTAGTGTATTTGGATCAATTTGCTGAGAGGAATTTGGCATGTTTCAAGGGCCTTTGACAAGGAAGAGAGTGCACTTGCAAACTAGACTATTTCTACTCCAGATATAAACTTAAGAATCAGGTAGACAAAACAGAGAGAAGAGATGATCTATCTGCCTATTATAATGGTTATCAAGCATAATTTGGAAAGGATTCGCCTCTTATGTCTTCTACAACAGCAAGTTGCAGCAATAAATCAATCCATCCTCCTCAAGTTTCACTGCCTGGAGTGACATATGGTCAACGGTGGGGTCCCTCATGGTGCCTCTCACCAGGATGAGAACAGAGATCCTGATGATCTTCGCTCCTCGAGTGATATTGAATTGAATCCACAGTAAGAAGGCTTCCGGCGGGAACAGAGTAATCATGAAGCCTCCGGTGATAAATAATATAATGTTTTGGAGTTTTTAGAACTGCTACGTTTACTAGGTGTATATCAATATGTATAGGAAACAGTAAAGATGGTGTCTTTGGAACTTCTATCCCTGCCATTTTGTAAGTCAAGGCAGTAGAAATATTAACATAGATAAACAGGATTGTAATCAATGTTAGTTGAATTTCTAGCGAATACCTTTATTTATTAAGAATATAAAGTATCTACCATAGGTTGCATGTGCGTAGAAGTTTAAAATCCCTCAACAAAACTACGCTTTTAGTGTCCTTAATTCATCAAGAAGGTGTTCTTTTAAAAGTGCGAAGCTGTTACTCAGAGCTAACATGTACAATGCCTATCATTTGTTATCAAAAGCATTCATTTTTATTTTTGAGGGAAACTGCCGAATTTTTGGTCGAAGCGGGATCCAAATCTCTGGTACAGGTTGTGTTCATATAGTATACTGGCATGCTGGTCGGAGCGGGATCCAAATCTCTGGTACAGGTTGTGTTCATATAGTATACTGGCATGCCCCGGTACTTTATACCAGAGGAGCTCATTTTAATAGTAAATGTTAGTAGTTCTAAATTCTAATTTGACACAAAACCAGAATGAGTCTGCAACGTGAATATGATTAGATTTATGGCCAAAAAATAATAGTACACGAAAAAGAGTTAGAACAGTGAAGGATGCTCAATGACATATTTCATATGAGCGAGTTTTGGAATGCACACCAGTGTTGTGCAACTCTCATATTTCTCCTGGGTTTACCAAGTGGAAGAGCAATGGAGCAATTGTTACCAACGGCGACTGGTGAAACAGAGCAATGGAGCAATGGAACAGTCGCGTCGCGGAATCATCATTTGAATTGAATTGTGGTTGGTGGCGCATTGATGGGTACGTTAAAGGAAGAAGCAGGTGGTTGATCACGTTAACGGCACTCAATGGCGAAGAGGAGGATGGAACGACGACCGAGTGGAAGATGGAACGGAGACTGGGTGTAAGGGGCTACCGGCAACGGAGAGGAGGGGTCGCCAGCGATGGTCGGAGTGCTGGCGCGACAGTTGCCGCCTGGAAAAATCATCGTGTCGGTAGCTCACTCCAAATCACATTGGTTCCATAGCTCGGGTGCTTTATGAACGTGCTTTAACTCAATTAGTTCATACACTCTATCATTACACGATTTATACACTCTATGGGGTTCACTTTTCCCAAACATAACTGTTGCAAATGAAAATCGACTGTTACCTGATGACCCTTTAGAAAGCATGATCTGAGATTCTCATGGTAACTTTTTTTCATCATTAGTGAGACCAACGCTTTTCCTCAGTTGTGATAGAGCGTCATCAGTGCACTTTCTTGTAGGGAAAAGAGCGTCGGATCCTTTTTTTTTGTTGACATTAGGTGTCGTCGGCGCTCTTCCCTTATGCGCAAGAAGCGTCAACTCTTTTCCACCTTAAGCCAAGTGTGTCGGTGGACCTAAAACATGAAAAAATAAGATTCTGGAAGCTTCCTTGCGAAAGCCTCTGTGGAGTTGGTTCCTACTAGCTAGGGAGAGGTTGCATTCTCCTTTCTCACCTGTTGGGATCACCTCCTATCCATTTCCTAAGTGAATGTCATGTCATTTTTGGCCTGTAAATGAAGCCTTCATGGTTTAAGTGCAGGGAGGCCAAAGAAAGCACTCATATGTTGTTGGACTGAGATATGGTTTAGACGAAGGTTTGAGTGAGTCTATGTGTGAAGAGATTATTGCGAGTGAGGAGTGTTGTAAGTCCATTATGGAAGATAAAGCTAGAAACATCAAGGCTTTGGTTTTATCTTTTCCTTCTTTATTCATTAATACAAAAGTGTTCCCCTTTACCATACTTAATTTGTGTCAATATCAATTAAATGTTGTTAGATTCCTTGATCACTAGCATAAATTGTTAATTTGTCATGATACACTCATCTTTTTGTGTTGTCTCTTGATCTTTCACTGCAGGTACTGAAGATTGTATACAGAATACTGGAACAAGGACAAAAACATTCAGATATGAGGTATGAGAGTGGTTTTATGTTGAATAAATTAACTATATAGGGAAATGATATATTGTTGTGTTTCTGTTGTTCTATGCTTGTATCATACATGGTAGAGGAACAAGCGGTGTCTTCACCAGTTGTAGAATTCCTTGAAACAAAATTGGAGACCATACTAGGGACAACTTAATCCAGTCAGACATGGGGTAGATCCAGTCAGATCTGGAGCAGATCCAGTTAGATTTACAACTATTGGTAACTTTCTCACTTGTGAAGTTTACATTTCTTCGTTAGCTCATTTCAGTGGATAAGGTGAGTGATCCATCTTGTTACTCTATCAATCACCTCTTTTGGAAGTTTCTTTTACTTCTATTAGTCCAGCTCAATCTAGTTTTGGTTCCATGTGTAGATCTTTAATTGTTTTCCATCTATAGATCCTCCTGCACACTTAGCCCAATATGACAGAGCGTAGTTGCCTCAAATGCTCCTTTTGCTTCTTGACAGTCAGCGCCATCAGTGGCATTTTGCAGTTTACATAGAGCGCTACCAACGCCCTATTGCATTGGACGAAAAGCATTGATCTCCCTACAACGCTCTGCTACAGCCTTGTTCTGTGTGTCGAAATAGGTTCCTCTACTACCTGCATTTTTTATTTTTTGATGTTCTTGTTTCTCTGAAAATTTCTAGTGTGCTTTGCTTGATTGCTTGATTGCTGATTCTGGTGGCTTTGACAGTTTGATTCTCACTTGTTGAGCTCAGTTGCAAAACATTTATTTTCTCTTTTAGTAAAGGAGTCATAGTGAAAAGGAATTGTGTGAAAACTCAGATTTAGATTTTCTGATTTGTGTGGTCCGTTCTCTGAAAGGTTTAATTTGAAAAAGGAAATTTGTATCCTCTCTTAAATTAGCTTTCTTTAGCTGCTTTATGTTCTTTATGTTTCAAAGTTACATTTGAAAATACAAAAAGAAACTAGCCATCTTGTCTTGTTTATGTTGAGGAAAGAGTTCATTCTTGCTTTCCATGATTTATCTATGCAAGTAGATATTTTTGGGTGTTATCGAGTAGATTTAATTTTGATAAACATCAGAGGCTTCATTTTATTTTCTTAATTCAGAGAATTAGAGTTCTTATTGGTGAAAAAGTTTTGTGTTTGAAGAATCCTTTGAAGAATTGCTTGTTAGGTCTTGCAGTTGAGTTGTTGAAAGTAGCATTGAATTTGTGTGTTTTTGAAAGACAAAGAAATGGTCTCTTCCCTTCTATAGATAGTTCTCATTGAAGAAAAAGAAGTAGCATCACATATAGATTAAAAATTTCTATTTTAAAATACACCTCACAAAATTTGACTAACCATTCAGAGAAACTAAATGGTACCCTAGGCTAAAATTTATAGTAATTTGAGTGATAGGAGAGAGACGTGTTCCGGTGTCTTTAAACAAAGGAGTTGTCGGTTCATGCCTGCACTACATCGCGGGGTCTGTGTGGTTCCTCCACATATTGTCGGTATATAGAATGGCCTTTCACGTACCCTTGAGGTATATAGAAAGGTACTTCATGTACTCGATTATATATCATAGGTCCCCTTTCGAACGATTGTGCATTAGATATAACTAACATGGATTTGAGCTCCCACATACCTTATGTATATTGGGAGACCCTTCTAGGATTCCTAAACCATATGAGAAAATCCCTTTGGTCATCTTGTTGGATCAATACACCGACAACAACACTCAGGGATCTACGACACATGTGTCATCTAGGTAATTGGGTGTTCAGGAAAGGGTATGGTCCCAACCCTCTTGTCACGTTTCACTCTTGGACCTTGTGTTATATCGCGAGTTGCGACAACTTGACATTCCTAGTGAGATACAGGCTATCTTCAACCCATCCTGTCATTTAATTCTGCTTGTAGCCTTAGCTTGTGTAGGTTTGTTTGTGTGTGTCATTCTTCCCTTTTGACCTAGGGTATAAAATTTCAGCCATTTCCCTGCATGAGCAATTTGCAAGGTGTTCTCGTAGATTATAGGGCTTAAAACCCGACTCTCCTCCTGCTATGGAAGGACACAAAGGTGAAACCATGGAATGACCAGCTTCTGCTGATGCTTGTATATAAAATACTTCAGCTAATGAAACTAGAGAATATTTCTCTTTTTATGATATTCCTTTGGTCCAAATTCCTCCTGCGGCTGACACAACCTTTCACTTTCCAATGAAAGGCCAAGCCGGATCATCAAACTGGACCTTCAATCACCTGCCCTATGAAGCCATAGAAGTAGAATATGATCCAAATTCTCCTTTTTGGAGAACCTCCCTAGGACATCCCATTGCTGAATCTGTAACTACTATAGAACCCAAGCCATATGTACTTTCCCCTTTAAGATGACTCATCCAGAACGCTCTGTCAAATGAATAACTCCTCTTTCCAGTACTTCAAGAACAACTCCACCTGGGTATCATGCCCTTTCATCACCTCAAGTAGCTCTTCTCCCAGAGTCACCAACCCAAAATTTGGTTACTAAAAATCCAGTTCACAACCCCACTCCTATTCAATATCCATTTCAAACCCCCACTTCCAGTCAAAATTCCCCACATGTTTCAACTTCTCCGATGGTTTCTACACCCGGGGGGCATTCCCTACGACATGTTCCATCATCTACCATAGGAACCATTTCTACTATGAGGCAGAACTTACCAATATGACCACCAGCAGCGAAAATTCATCCCCCTAATACCACCACAGTTGTACTTCCTTTTGTCCTGGGGGTATCCTCACGAGTCCAACCTTCCATTACTCCAATTTCTTGGGGATATAGTTATCCCAAGAATCAACCACCTATGGTTCACCAAGATTATCAACTAGCACCGTCGGTCACAGTATATCCCAGAATGCCTCACACTAGAAATGTGTTTTTCCCTTGGGGACAATCAAATTGGTCTAATGTCCC
The DNA here is from genome assembly GCA_001517045.1 of Pseudotsuga menziesii. Lineage (NCBI taxonomy): Eukaryota > Viridiplantae > Streptophyta > Pinopsida > Pinales > Pinaceae > Pseudotsuga > Pseudotsuga menziesii. Next base: position 153,289 of record LPNX010979268.1, on the reverse strand, counting down.
ATCCTACAGAGGATATTTTCTAAACACTGCTTGAGGGTATAGTGGTCCACCTAGAGGACCCCCGAGAGGACCAGTAGGACCTAGAGGACCTGGAGGATCCAGAGGACTTGGTGGACCATCAAGAGGAGCACCACCTAGAGGCATACCACCTATAAGGCCACCATTTGGAGAACCACCACCTGGAGGCCCACCACCTAGAGGCCCACCACCTGGAGGGCCACCATCCGGAGGACTCCCACCTAGAGGCCCACAGTTTGGAGGACCACCACCTGGAGGAACACCTTATGGATTTCCACCGTCTGAAGGACCCCCACCTAGAATACCACCATGACCACCTCCTCCCAGAGGCCCACCACCACCACCTGGCGGCCCACCCCTGGAGTCCCACCTCCCTCAAGTGGCCCACAATCTGGTGGACCTTCTAGTTACCAATCACCAAATAAATATACTGCGGGGGAATCATCTATGCCCATTTATCAATATTCCTATGGTCCTACTGGTCCGCAAATTGTTGATGTATATGTAACTTCAGAATGTATTCATCTATGTATCTTATGTATTGTAACCCGATGTTTATTCTGGGATGTTTCTATTATGTATTTAAGTCATGTTGTCATGCCCCAATGTTCCAATCGGGAGGATCAATAATGTAAACAAGTCATGTCAGGTCATTGTTAAAGTCCCCACAGTTTCAGGGCACTAGGGTTATTATACACTCATAGAGATGTAGGCTCTAGTAAGTAATTGTTAAGTTGGGCTGACATGATTGAGTGCACTTCAAGTGAACAGAAGAATATAAATAGAGAGTGAGAGTCTCTCTATTTATCACTTGTACATCACATCATTCACTCACTCAAGTGTGGCGCATTAGTGAGGAAGGAAATACTGGGACTAGACAGAAGAAGAAGACTACTGCTTTGGGGCTTTTATTGTTTTGCTGTTGATTCTATCTCTGAGGAAGTTTCGGGGTTTTCTCCTTTATGGTTTCCTCGAGAAAAACTCTTTGTATCTCTTGTCTCTTGTGATGTGCTTATGTTATATTGTTGTACTTGTTATTCTCTCAGTAAAGATCCTAACACAATGCTAGCTTAATGTTGAAAATATAACATGGTATCAGAGCTAACCTGAAAAGAAGACATTGTGCAGCTATAGAAGCTAGGGATTCTTACTTTTTGGGTCTCTCTCCACAATCTATCAGTAAAAGTATGCTAGGATAACTCTCCATTGAAGGGTGCATCTTTCTGTCGAAGCGGAATTTGATTCGGAACATTTTCAGTTTCGATGCGAAAATTAGGGATTTCTACAGAAGAGGAATTTTTTAGTGAGACCAGCATAGGATTTTTCTCCTCATCAAAACCGAAATTTAGAGACATGGATCAAGAAATTTGGTTGAGTGAAACTCTGAGAAAGTCAAACCCTAGTTTGACCCCGAGCTTGAAAAAAACCCTAAATACTAAAACTGATAAGTTTTGGTATAGTCGCTATATTCCGAGGTTGGAGAAGTCTCAGAATCTAAAAATTGCAGTGGCTGAAGATAAAATCCTGATGAGCATTTTTTCCAAACATCAGCCTCAGATTCGCTATATTTTGGGAGATATGATCCCTCCAAGTTAGGGTTCTAGCCTCTTCCAGAATTCATCCCTAAACAGGACACCTGGGGAGAATTGAAATATCTTGGGCTACAGAGGTCCAAATGGAATTCATAAAGATGTTATAGAAAAGGAATAGAATTTACTTTCGGTGATCAGAATATCAGACTCAGAATATCAACCAATGACACGTGGCATGCCTTACAACTTCGCTGTTCTGAACAATCCTATAACAGGTCACATTGGGAAAATGATCATAAATCCAAAATGGTGAAACCAATTCTAATGAAAGATGTGGTGTTAGATCAGGGACATGCGCGGTTACCTCAGTGTGAAATTTCAGACATAGAGGAGTAGAGATTTCAGAGATATCACAGAAACAGTAACAAGAATTTCTGTAGAAGAAATTGGAAAATTAGGGCTTCCTGTTCCGGTAGCTCCCCTCCACTGTTTTCAGAAAAGGAGTACATTGGACAGCTCCATTTGAAGATATCTATCTTTTTATCCAATCAGATCTAAAATATTCCAAGTTTTGAAAATTAGGGTTTCTGTGACAAACCCTAGATCAGCCAGCTCCGGAACCAAGACGGACACCTCAAATCGGTAAGATCTAATCCTTTGCTATTTTCATTTGAGGTTCTCATTTCGAAGTGATCTATCACATCAACTTGATGACAAGCTTGGTGAAGTTCACAAATTTCAAGCATAAGAGTATTTTATCTCTCTGAAGAAAATGGATTGGACACCTACATGAGTATAGAGGTTCCAGTTCCAGAGGGATATGAGGCTAGAAGCCTTACACAAGAAGAACTTGGTCAAGGCTAAGAAGATCATGAATGATTCAGTCACGGATCAACTTGTACCAAAAATGTCTTCCTTAAAGACACCAAAGATGTTTGATTCCTTGACCAAGATATTTGAAGGGAAGAACAAAAATCAGAATATGACCTTGAGAAACCAGTTGAAGAATGTGAAGATCCAGAATGCAGAGACCATGCAGTCATAAGAGTCTCTCAAATCAAGATCAACTTGAAGCGGTAAAAGAAGAAGTGAAGAATGCAGAAGTGGTGATGGCCACCTTGAATAGCCTCCTAGGATCATGTGATTCATTCATTTGAAGAATGTGTTCCAGAAGGAAGTAAGTACTTTCAGCAGACTCCAAGAAGAAGAAGAAGCTCGATTCATAAGAAGAGAAGGGAAGATGGAAGAAACTGAAGATCAAGCTCTCATCATCCAAAGAATATCCCTCAAGCGATGAGGAATATGAAGATATCAACTCTTGAAGAACTTGTTATCCACCTTAGCATTTGATAAGAAACGATGCTATTATGAATGAAGAAGACGATGAAGCTGAAGGCTCAAGAAGAAGTCTACCCACAAAACAAATAAAGATAAGTATTAAATTGTCATTTCATGATATTGTTTTGTTATGCATTTGTTTATATTCAATTGATGTATTATGCATGATAGGATGTTTGCATTAATGAAAATAGACTACTAATATGCATGTGATGGGTAAGTAGCTCATGGTGCTATACAACTCTCCATTGCTACTTATCTAGAATGAAACCTCTTTGCTGACATATTGGATTAGTGCACAATCTCAATGTTGTCCTGGTAGATATGGAAGGCATTTAGAAAGTTTCAATGAGATATGGATGAATGTTGTATTGGCTAAAGTAGTTGCATGATCAGATATTTATGCATAAGTGTTTTCCAATATAAATATTCCTTATGAAATGTTTCTAACCATACAATTGCATTTGAATTGTAGGAAAGACCGCATACATAATCTCCTACAAGCAAAGAAGAATGAAGACTTGTTTCGAAGAGCAAGTGACGACATTTAAAAATGAAGAATAATATGATGAGTGCAGTGACATCATTAATGCAGAACCTTCCAGCCATGAAGAAGTAACTAAGAAGAAATGGAAGACCGGTTCAAAGAAGAATGATGTCTAGGATGCAGTATCAATACATGAAGGGAAGTTCATAGCTCCATCATGCAGTAGATGGAAATATCGTGCGATACAAAGCAAGTTTCGTAGCATGAGGCTTCTCATGAAAAGAAGATATAAACTGCAAAGAGATATTTGCAGTCACTGGAACTGAAGTCACATGACATGCATAATCATGTGTGCAAATGAAAGAAGGCCTTGTACGAGTTCAGAAGACACCCATGGGATAACACATACATGATGAGCTTGATGAATATCTTAACCTTTGCTACAAGGTTGATAAAGGATGACACGCTCACAGATGGATGTAAGAAGAAATTTTGAAAAAGTTCAAGATAGAGGATCTTGGTATCCAATGATCCTAGATCCTAGACGGATACTACTTGTCACTCCAGTACAGAATGTTTCAATGCATAGAGTATAGAAGACAGAGGGAGTATGACGCTCTGCTTCAGAGGGAGTGACTACAGAATATCTTGAGGATCGACATGGTACGATAGGATGGCCAGATTACTGATGACTCTAGGATTTACTGAGAGTAAAGTGGATTCCAACCTTTGCTTCAAGGTTGAAGGCGGAAGACCAGTTATGTTCCTGTTATGTGTCGATGCACTATTGTTCTAGGCATGGAGGTGTGGCAGAGTGTGGATGGAATCTTCCTTGGACAAGGGAAGTATGCAATAGAGATCCTGAAGAGGTTTGGGATGATGGACTACAAAGCTATGACCACACCTATGGCATCGAACTTGAAGCTATTGAGTGATGCTTCATCAGAGTCGGCTGATGCTACGATGTATCGTCAGATGATTGGGTCATTGATGTACCTGACGAACACGAGACCAGACATTTGATTTTCTATGAACACCTTGAGCCAATACTTGATAGATCCGAGAAGTGTTCACTTGACTGCTGAAAAGCATATTCTGAGGTACCTGAAGGGTACAGTTGATTATGGGCTCAAGTACGGTGCGAATCAAAAGATCAACCTGGAAGGTTATGTTGATTCAGATTGGGCAGGCAGTGCCATCGACAGGAAGAGTACTTCAGGATGTTGCTTCAGTATGGGATCAAGTGTGATCTCTTGGTTTAGCAGGAAGCAATCCTGTGTGGCACTGAGTACAGCTGAAGCAGAGTATGTCACATCTTGTTCAGCTAGTTGTGTGGAAGTATGGCTGCGGAAGCTACTATCTGGTATATTTGATCTCCAGTTGGATGCTACTTGTATACATTGTGACAACTAGAGTTGTGTGAAGTTGTCAGAGAATCCAGTGTTCCATGACAAGTCGAAGCATATCGAGATCAAGTATCACTATATCAGGGATATGGTGCAGAGAGGAGCAGTGAAGCTCCAGTATGTTGCGACAGAGGAACATATAGCTGATGTGTTGACAAAGCCATTATCAAGAGTGAAGTTCGAGTACTTTAGGGAGAAGCTTGGTGTTCTCCAGATCGAGGTTCCCTCCAAGAGAAAGTGATGAGACCCATAGCCATTCTGACATGGTGAGAGGATTGGTTCCTTCCATGGTCAGATGTAAGGGCTGAGCCATTCTGTCATGGTGAGAGGGTTGCTCCCTTCCATGTTAGATATGAGTGTTGGCCATTCTGTTGAGTAGGACAGATGTAAGGTCAATTGCCATTTTAGGAATGGAGGCACCTGGTCAGTTACCAGGATCACTTAGTGCAGGACTGAGTAGCCATTCTGATGTGATAGAGGGATGTGTTCCCACTTGATCAGATGTAAGGGCTGAACCATTCTGTCATGGCTAAAGGATTAAGTTCCTTCCATGTCAGATGTGAGTGTTGGCCATTTCGACGAGCAGGTCAGATGTAAGGAAAACTACCATTCTCTAGGAGAATGTAGGCGCCTGGTCAGTTACCAGGTAGCTCAATCGAGGACTGGGGGCCATTCTGATATGACTGCTGGGATGTGTTCTCGTAGGATTAGATGTGAGTGCAAGCCCTTCCAACACTGTGATAGGATGTGTTCCTGTCTAGATGGATGTAAGTGCAGAGCCTTTTTGGAGTGACTGAGGGATATGTTCCCACGTGCTCAGATGTAAGTGCTGAAATCTTCCATCACTGTGATAGGATGTGTTCTTGTCTGGATGGGAGTCTTCCATCACTGTGATAGGATGTGTTCCTGTCTGGATGGATGTGCCCTTTTGACGAGTAAGTCATATGTAAGTGCTGAAATCTCTCATCACTATGATGGGATGTGTTCTTGTTTGGATGGGAGTCTTCCATCACTGTGATAGGATGTGTTCATGTCTAGATTAATGTGCCCTTCTGACGAGTAGGTTAGATGTAAGTGTTGAAATCTTCCATCACTATGATAGGATGTGTTCTTGTCTAGATGGGAGTCTTCCATCACTGTGATAGGATGTGTTCCTGTCTAGATGGATGTGCCTTTCTGATGAGTAGTTCAGATGTAAGTGCTGGACGAAGACCTACATGATGGGTAGGCCTACAACCAACATGAAAAAGGGATGGCTCTGTAGAACTTCTTGTGACGAGAAGAATCATGAGATAGCACCAGTGATGATCCAGATCGAGTGATGATCTAGATCCAGTGATGACAGCCAATGATGATCCAGATCCAGTGATGATCCAGATCTAGTAGTGATGATCCAGATCAAGAGATGATCCAGATGCAGTCCAGTGATGTTGATCCAGATCGAGAGATGATCCAGATCCAGTGACGATGTTCCATGATGATCTAGATCGAGAGATGATCCAGATCCATTGAAGATGAATTGAAGACTTAAGATGTAGATGATGAGATGATCTAGTTGATACAGAGAAGAAGACCAGTGCTGAAAATTGTGTCGAAAGAATACCTTCCTAGTTAAGAGGGAGTGTTGATGTATATGTAACTTCGGAATGTATTCATCTATGTATCTTATGTATTGTAACCCAATGTTTATTCTGGGATGTTTCTATTATGTATTTGAGTCATGTTGTTATGCCTCGATGTTCCGATCGAGAGGATCAATAATGTAAACAAGTCATGTCAAGTCATTGTTAAAGTCCCCATAGTTTCGGGGCACTAGGGTTATTATACACTCATAGAGATGTAGGCTCTAGTAAGTAATTATTAAGTTGGGCCAACATGATTGAGTGCACTTCAAGTGAACGGAAGAATATAAATAGAGAGTGAGAGTCTCTCTATTTATCACTTGTACATCACATCATTCACTCACTCAAGTGTGGCACATTAGTGAGGAAGGAAATACTGGGACTAGACAGAAGAAGAAGACTACTGCTTTGGGGCTTTTATTGTTTTGCTGCTGATTCTATCTATGAGGAAGTTGCGGGGTTTTCTCCTTTATTGTTTCCCTGAGAAAAACTCTTTGTGTCTCTTGTCTCTTGTGATGTGCTTATGTTATATTGATGTACTTGTTATTCTCTCAGTAAAGATCCTAACATAATGCTAGCTTAATGTTGAAAATCTAACACAAATGCCATACCAATATTACCAATATCCTCAACCCAATAGCAATTTCCATTTTTGGATACATTAGATCTTCTATATTTGTCTAGATTTATTAATGATTCTATACACCATGATCCCTCCTGGTCAGCCATTCTGGTCAAGTTACCTTCGGATATATAAAAATTGGATGGAAAAACCAGTGAAGACCCTAAGAACCATGTGATGAATTCTCATGTATGGTGTTCTTTAAATTCTCTGATGGACGGTTCAATCTGTCTACGATTATTTTAGAGAATCGTCACAAGCATTGCTGCAAAATGGTATATAGAGCTACCAAAACACTCTTTCTTCATTTTTAACTCAGTTCGAGCTACCGATTTGGTATGAGACATGTCCAGACATATTAATCTCCCTTTGAAAAAATACCTCAATGCATATCTCTGATCATATCCATGAATGGAGACGAAGACGTAGGTTAATTAAGGATCTTATTCTTGAATCAACTACATGTTGATTGGTTCACAAAAACTTTACTTCCCCCTATTGCTAGAGATGTTTCCATGGGAGGCACTGTTACAAAGGAGAAAGCTATTAGCCGTGCTCAGTACTTAGACCTGGTTTATTCCAATTTGGGTAATCTGTATGATTTAATTGATCATGCTCCTTGTCCTACATTGGACTCGTCAAGACCCGCAACTGAACCACCTGCAAATGGCATCCTTGGTTCAGTTCAAACTCAAACGGCGATGAAATCTACCAAGAAGAAAAATCAACCCGTCGCACCAGTAAGTCAACCAACACCACCCACCGAAACTTCACCCCCTCCTATTGCTTCCCTTGAGGTAAATGCGGTTCAGTTTGTTGAATCTTCAGTTGGAAAAAATAAAGGTAAAAACAAATTGAAAAAATACAACAATGAAAAGGAAGGTAGTAGACCACATAATCCTGATGCCGATTCAAAAAATAAGAGAAAGGTAAAGTACCTTTGCCTAATATTTGGAGGTGATCATTTCACCTAAGAGTGTCCTCATCGATAAGAAGTTAACATTTTTTTTAAAACTTCACCCACCTCGACAGTTCTTACGAACCCTTTTCCCACCCAACAACAGTTGATTCATCATCAATATTTGCATGGGCCTTCTTCATCCATTGATGAAGTAAAAATGATTTCAAGTGAGAAAATTAACCTAAATACAAGAGCACATAGTTATGACCCCCCTCCAGAGAAGAAACCCGATGACGTTCCATTTGATAAACCTTCAACTTTCACCCCCCCTCCAAGCAACGGTCTTCAAATCGATAAACCTATGACTGATGTAATTTTTCTCCCACCCAAGAGTACACTTCGTAAGTCTGTTATTAATCTTAATGCACGTGTTGCCCAATTCTATAAAATTGTAGAATATTTGGCCAAGGAACCATGCAATATGTCGGATCTAGAAGTACTCCCTACTTGTCCCACACAGCAAAATTTTTTTCTAACAGCACTTGGAGTTATGGACCCTGAGAATAGTAACATCACTGCTTTCAAACTGGATGACTTTAAACCTAGGCTCTCACATCAATTGGATTTCCAGTTAACTATAAATATTAGTGGAAATAACATTCGTCATTTTGTATTGGACGAGGGAGCCTCTACTTCGTTCATGTCTCTGTCTCGTTGGAGAGCCATTGGCTGTCCTAAAATTAATCATCCACCTACTACACTAAAGGCCTTTTATGGTTGCGAATTTCAACCATATGGATTACTGCCCGCTCTTCAGATTGAAATGGGGGGAAAATAAGTTTCCATCCATGTTGAAATCATTGATGCTCCTTTGCATTATAGCCTACTCCTAGGTTGAAACTGGTTCTATGGTATGCAAGTTGTAGCAGCGACTATTTTTTGGATTGTTTAGTTCCCATTCCAAGGAAGGATTGTTACGATAGATCAATTAGATTTCATTACACCTAATTCTATTATGAATGATGCAAATGTAGTTCCACTTCTAACTACCTCGCAGCATCAGAACATTGGAGTAGCCCTTGTTAAAGACTCTTGACTCATGGGAATCTTCTCGTTTTCAAATCCTCCATCTACTTCACAGACTGCATCCATACATACAACTTCTACCTCTATCATGGAAAAAGGAAAATCTATTGCTGAGTCAACGTCACTTGGTCCTTTTGAGTAAGTATACAATGTCATTCAAACCACTAGTGATCCCACCATCAAGGATCATGTGTTGGTGGCCTTCGATCCTTATCACCTACCATATTGGTAAAACATCGCCCCCCCATATCTTGATTATCTTTCGCATACCTTTCCATATGATGAATCCATCATGGAAGTTATGTCCCTAGAAGAGATTCCTTGGAAATATCATCACCATAGATCTTATTTCCTTCCCCCTTGCCATGTGGTAGAAGAGAAATTCAGGGTTTCATCTGATATAGTCATGGACCCTCAGTCCCCAACCCTCATTTGTGGGGTTGAATCTGAGGGTAATTTATGCAATATTACCAAAACCATTCCAGTGGATATATCAGTGAAACCTAGTGTTTCAGAGATTATTCAGATAGGTCATAATTCTTCACCTTTATAGGTTCATTCATAAAATACCTTATTTAAGGAATTTAGAGATGTAATTGCTTGGACTTAGGAATAAATTACATGGATTTATCCCTCCATTGTTGTCCATGAGATTAAAACATACCCTGGTTCCAAGCGAGTTCGCCAAAAATTACGCTAGGTATATCCCCTAAAAGCAGTGGTCACTAAGGACGAAGTTGAAAAACTTCTTAGGGTTGGTTTCATTTATCCCATGCCCTTGACTGAGTGGGCGTCCAATATAGCTTCTGTGAACAAAAAGTAGGGTACTATTAAGGTTTGTATTGATTTTAGGGATTTGAATTGGACATGTCCAAAAGACAAGTTCCCTACCCCCTACATCAATCAAATTATTGATAACTGTGCTGGAAGTGTCATATTTTCATTCATGGATGGATTCTGTGACTATAATCATAATGAAATTCTCCCTTTAGATAAACATAAGACAACTTTCATATTCCCATGGGGGACCTTCGCTTATCACAAAATCTCGTTTGGTTTAAAAAATGCTTCAGCAGCATTTCAATGTGCCATGTCATATGCTTTTCATGATATCAAGCACATTATGGTGCCATATCCTCATGACCTTCCTACTCATTCGAGGTAGCGGGATCTTCACATGGATCATCTTAGAGCGATTTTTCTTAGATGTCGTCATTTCAACATTCATTTGAACCTACGTAAATTTGTTTTTGGTGTCAAAATTAGCTGACTGCTTGGTTTCATCGTGTCCAAGGATGGTATCCGTATTGACCCTTTGAAGATTGAAACCATCCTAGCTCTACCCACTCCCACTAATGTAATAGATTGCCAAAGTTTGCAAGGGAAGGAAATTTTTTTATGTCGTTTCATTTGCAACTATGCAGAAAAGACACATAGTTTCATGTGGCTATTAAGAAAGGACACTCCTTTTGTTTGGGATGACTTAGTGCAACATGCATTTAACAATCTCAAAAATTCTGCTACACATCCACCCATGTTGCAACCACCTAATTATACAAAGGATTATTCCCTGTATGTTGCTGCATCCTTTTCAACCATTGGTATGGTCCTAGTTCATACTAACGAACACAATCAAGAACATGTTATTTACTATGTTAGTAAGAGTTTTCTTGAATATGAAGCCCAGTACTTGCATGTGGAGAAACTCGCTCTGGCCAAAGTTATCGTGGTCTATAAGTTCCATCACTACATCCTGCTCTCCACCACTATAGGCTATCTAGATGCCAACTCCATGTATTATGTCTTGAATCGTTAGGTACTCAGGGGAAAATACTCAGGTTGGATTGTTATCCTCTAGGAGTTCGAGTTGGAATTTGCTAAACCCACTTAGAAGAAGTCACTTGTTTTTGTTGAGCTCGTGTGTGACCTTCCCCATTTTATTGAGGAAAAATAGACCATTGATTCATTACATGATGAATTTTTGTTCCTCATTAGCACGACTGATCCTTGGTATGGAGACTTTATTCTCTCTCTCCGAACTCAATGATATCATCCCAATGCCACTCTCTATGAACTTCATCGCATCCACCACTAGGCTAAGTATTACCTCGTTTTAAATGATACCTTATACCTCCATGATGTTGATTCCATATTACGACGTTGTCTCACCCACAAAGAAGCTGAAATCGTCTTCAATAATTGCCACTCTAGAGCTTGTGGCGGTCACCTCTTTGGATTGGATACTTCCCAGAAGATCTTGTGCACAGGGTATTTCTGGCCTTCGATTTTCAAAGACTGTATTGAAACTGTCAAGAAATGCCTGCCCTGCCAAATGTTTACCACTAATAAGTGCACCCATCCATCTCCACTCCATCCTTTTGTACCAATTGGCCCTTTTAGAAAATGGGGCATAGACTTCATGCATTGTAGACCTATCTCAGCCGAGGGGCATGGTGACATTATTGTGGCTGTGGAGTACTTTACTAAATGGGATGAGGCTATGGACACATATGACAAAGACAGAAAAACAACTATGTTGTTCCTATTTAACCATATCATTGCTAGGTTCAGGATTCCTAGGTCCATTCTAACCGATCATGGGTCACATTTCTATAATAAGATGATGGCAGAATTGAGTACACAATTAGTGTCTTGACATGATAACTGTATGCCTTACTACCCTCATGATAATGGCTAGGTTGAAGCGATTAACAAAGTTTTAAAAACCATGCTTCAACGAATGGTAGGGAACGCCAAATCAAATTGCCATTTGCAACTATTTTATGTACTTTGGGCCTATAGGACTACTATAAATACTTCCACTGGTTTCACACGATTTCAATTGGTGTATGGACTAGTGGCTGCTCTTTCGATAGAATGCAAAATTGCTTCTTTAAAGCTCGTTGTAGAAATTTTTCCTAATACCACCATAGAAGAAGAACTATTTTTGTATTTGAATAAGCTTTATGAAACTCTTTGTGATGCTACTTTAGCTAATGAGGCACACAAACGACGGATGAAAGCCTAATATGACATATCTGTTCAGCTTCACTCTTTTAATGAAGGAGATCTGGTCTTGAAATATGACTAGAAACATGATAAGATGGGGGCAGGTAAATTTGAATCTATGCGGCATGGGTCTTACATTATCAGTTGCATTTTGGAAAAAGGAGCATATTATTTAGTAGACTAGGATGGGATACCTTTGGGAGAGCCCCGTAACGGGCTCTACCTTAAAATATACTATGCCTAGGTCATCTAGCATAGGCTCTTTGTAAATACTATTTATAGATTGTTGTGTGTCTTGTTTTGAAAAGTGTGGTTTTTTGTGTGATATAATATGTGTTTTTTCGCAACCCTACTAATGTATGTCCTATGTTTAATGGACAATGACCATTTTTATTGGTTTCACGTAGGGTGCTAATTGTTACACGTTGAATCTTGCATTGATGGCTTGGGTACCATACTCTCCTATAGGTGATATGGTGAGTTGATTGTTTAGGTCCATCCACCAACAATCTTCCAGAGTATCATCCAATGATTGGATTGTTGATGCAATCTCTAGCTAACGATGTAAGGGAGATTAGGGTTTTCCTAGACTCAAAATGAGTTTTTCCACATCTAAACTGAGTCTTCACTGTTTGGAATCCATTGCTGAATCTATAACTACTACAACTGAACCTGAGCCATATGTAATTTCCCCTTTAAGATGACTCATCCAGAACAGTTCGTCAAATGAATAACTCCTCTTCCTAGTACTTCAAGAACAACTCATCCTGGGTATCATGCCCTTTTAGCACCTCAAGTAGCTCTTCTCCTAAAGTCACCAACCCAAAATTTGGTTACTCAAAATCCAGTTCACACCCCACTCCTATTCAATATCCATTTCAAACCCCCATTTCCAGTCAAAATTCCCCACCTGTTTCAACTTCTACGATAGTTTCTACACCCGGGGGGCATTCCCTACCACATGTTCCATCATCTACCAGAGGAACCATTTCTCATATGAGGCAAAAATTACCAATAGGACCACCAGCAGTGAAAATTCATCCCCCTAATACCACCATAGTTGTACTTCCTTTCATCCTGGGGGTATCCTCACGAGTCCAACCCTCCATTAATCCAATTTCTTGGGTTTATACTTACCCCAAGAATCAACCACCTATGGTTCACCAAGATTATCAACTAGCACTGTGGGTCACAGTATATCCCAGAATTCCTCACACTGGAAATGTGTTTGTCCCTTGCGGACAATCGAATTGGTCTAATGTCCCATCCTATAGAGGAGATTTTGTAAACACTGCTTGAGGGTATGGTGGTCCACCTAGAGGACCCCCGAGAGGACCGGTAGGACCTAGAGGACCTGGAGGATCTAGAGGACCTAGTGGAATATAAGGAGGAGCACCACCTAGAGGCCCACCACCTATAAGGCCACCATCTGGAGAAACACCACTTGGAGGCCCACCACCTGGAGGGCCATCATCCAGAGGACTCCCACCTAGAGGTCCATAGTCTGGAGGACCACCATTTGGAGGAACACCTTATGGAGGTCCACCATCTGAAGGAACCCCACCTAGAATACCACCACGAAAACCTCCTCCCATAGGACCACCCCTGGAGTCCCACCTCCCTCAGGTGGCCCACCGTCTGGTGGACCTTCTAGTTACCAATCACCAAATAAACAGACAGTGAGGGAATCGTCTATGCCCATTTATCAATATTCCTATGGTCCTACTAGTCCTGAAATGCCATACCAGTATTACCAATATCCTCAACCCAATAACAATTTCCATTTCTGGATACATTAGATCTGCTATATTTGTCTAGATTTATTAACAATTCTATACACCATGATCTCTCTTGGTCAGCCATTTTGGTCAAGTTACCTTCGGATATACAAAAAATTTATGGAAAAACCAGTGAAGACCATAAGAACCATGTGATGAATTCTCATGTATGGTGTTCATCAAATTCTCTGATGGACGGTTCAATATGTCTACGATTATTTTAGAAAACTGTCACAAGTGTTGCTGCAAAATGGTATATAGAGCTACCACAACACTCTTTCTTCATTTTTAACTCATTTTGAGCTACCGATCTGGTATGAGATGTGTACAGACTTGTTAACCTCACTTTGACAAAATACCTCAACGCATATCTCTGATCATATCCATGGATGGAGACGAATCCGTAGGTTAATTAATGATCTTATTCTTGACTCAACTACATGTTGATTGGTTCACAAAATCTTTACTTTCCCCTATTGCTAGAGATGTTTGCATGGGAGGCACTGTTACAGAGGAGCAATCTATTAGCCGTGCTCAGTACTTAGACCTGGTTTATTCCCATTTAGGTACTCTGTATGATTTAATTGATCATGCTCCTTATCCTACATCGGATCCGTCAAGACCCACAACTGAACCACCTGTAGATGGCATCCTTGGTTCAGTTCAAACTCAAACGACGACGAAATCTAACAAGAAGAAAAATCAACCCATCACACCAGTAAGTCAACCAGCACCACCCACCAAAACTTCACCCCCTCCTATTGCTTCCCTTTAGGTAAATGCGGTTCAGTCTGTTGAATCTTCAGGTGGAAAAAATAAAGGTAAAAACAAATAAAAAAAATACGACAATGAACAAGAAGGTAATAGACCACATAATCCTAGTGTCGATTCAAAAAATAAGAGAAAGGTAAAGTACCTTTGCATAATCTTTGGAGGTGATCATTTCACCAAAGAGTGTCCTCATCGAGAAGAAGTTAACATTTTTTGAAAACTTCACCCACCTCGACAATTCTTATGGACCCTTTTCCCACCCAACAACAATTGATTCATCATCAATCTTTGCATGGGCCTTCTTCATCCATTGATGAAGTAAAAATGATTTCAAGTGAGACAATTAACCTAAATACAAGAGCACATAGTTAAGACCCCCCTCCAGATAAGAAACCCGATGACATTCCATTTGATAAACCTTCAACTTCCACCCCCCCTCCAAGCAACAGTCTTCAAATCAATAAACCTATGCCTGATGCAATGTTTCTCCCACCCAAGAGTACACTTCATAAGTCTGTTTTTAATCTTAATGCATGTGTTGCCCAATTCTATAACATTGTAGAATATTTGGCCCAGGAACCATGTGATATGTTGTATCTAGAAGTACTCCATACTTGTCCCACACATCGAATTTTTTTTCTAACAGCACTTGGAGTTATGGACCCTGAGAATAGTAACATCATTGCTTTCAAACTGGATGACTTTAAACCTAGGCTCTCACATCAATTGGATTTCTAGTTAACTACAAATATTAGTGGAAATAACATTCGTCATTTTGTATTGGACGAGGGAGCCTCTACTTCGATCATGTCTCTATCTTGTTGGAGAGCCATTGGCTCTCCTGAAATTAATCATCCACCTTCTACACTAAAGGCTTTTGATGGTCGCGAATTTCAACCATATGGATTACTGCCCGCTCTCTAGATTGAAATGGGGGGAAAATAAGTTTCCATCCACGTTGAAATCATTGATGCTTCTTTGGATTATAGCCTACTCCTAGTTTGAAACTGGTTCTATGCTATGCAAGTTGTAGCATCGACTATTTTTTGGATTGTCCAGTTCCCATTCCAAGGAAGGATTCTTACGATAGATCAGTTAGATTTCATTACACCTAATTCTATTACGAATGATGCAAACATAGTTCCAATTCTAACTACCCCATAGTATCAGAACATTGGAGTAGGCCTTCTTAAAGACTCTTCACTCATGGGAGTCTTCTCGTTGTCAAATCCTCCTCCTACTTCATAGACCGCATCCATACATACGACTTCTACCTCTATCATGGAAAAAGGAAAATATATTGCCGAGTCAACATCACTTGGTCCTTTTGAGTAAGTATAAAATTCCATTCAAACCACCAGTGATCCCACCATCAACGATCATGTGTTGGTGGCCTTTGATCCTTATCACATACCATATTGGTTAAACATTGCCCCCCATATCTCGATTATTTTTCGCATAGCTTTCCATTTGATGAATCCATCATGGAAGTTATGTACCTAGAAGATATTCCTTGGAAAGATCATCTCCATAGATCTTATTTCCTTCCCCCTTGCCATGTGGTAGAAGAGAAATTTATGGCTTCGTCTGATATAGTCACGGACCCTTAGTCCCCAACCCTCATTTGTGGGGTTGAATCTGAGGGTAATTTATGCAATATTACCAAAACCATTCCGGTGGATATATCACTGAAACCTAGTGTTTCAGAGATTATTCAGATAAGCCATAATTCTTCACCTTTAGAGGTTCATTCATAAAAGACCTTATTTAAGGGATTTAGAGATGTATTTGCTTGGACTTATGAATAAATTCCATGGATTTATCCCTCCATTGTTGTCCATGAGATTAAAACATACCCTGGTTCCAAGCGAGTTCGCCAAAAATTAAGGAGGAAGTTGAAAAACTTCTTAGGGTTGGTTTCATTTATCCCATGCCCTTGATTGAGTGGGCGTCCAATATAGCTCCTGTGAACAAAAAGCAGGGTACTATTAAGGTTTGTATCGATTTTAGGGATTTGAATCGGACTTGTCCAAAAGACAAGTTCCCTACCCCCTACATCGATCAAATTATTGATAACTGTGCTGGAAGTGTCATCTTTTCATTCATGGATGGCTTCTCTAACTATAATCATAACGAAATTCTCCCTTTAGATAAACATAAGACAATTTTCTTATTCCCATGGGGGACCTTCGCGTATCACAAACTCCCATTTGGTTTAAAAAATTGCTTCAGCAACATTTCAATGTGCCATGTCATATGCTTTTCATGATATCAAGCACATTATGGAGCCATATCCTCATGACCTTCCTACTCATTCGAGGTAGTAGGATCTTCACATGGATCATGTGAGAGTTATTTTTCTTGGATGTCGTCATTTCAACATTCATTTGAACCCACGTAAATCTCATTAGAGGAATTTTGGGGTCTAAAATGGGCCTCCTAAGGAAAATAATAAAATAATAGTTAAAATAATAAAATAATAGTTAAAATAATAAAATAATATTGATTAATTTGGGAGGAAGAAAGAAAAAAACTACTTTTTGTGTTTGTATTTTTGACATATCTCTCTGTGTTTTTACTCAAATTTCGATCAGGAGAGCTCGTTGGATGCAAAATTTGATTCCGCATCCAATGAGTACCCACACTGCATACTTTTGACGGACCCTGCTACCCCAAAAACAAGAAATACCTGAAAAAATGTGATGATCATCATCACATTTTTCAGGTATTTCTTGTTTTTGGGGTAGCAGGTTCCGTCAAAAGTATGTAGTGTGGGTACTCGTTGGATGCGGAAGCAAATTCTGCATCCAACGAGCTCTCCCGATCGAAATTTGAGTAAAAACATAGGGAGATATGTCAAAAATATGAACAAAAAAAGTAGATTTTTTAAATGACAAATATGTCAATTCAACCATTATGGTTGACTTATTTTATTGAAATTCTATTGGTTCTTGAATTCCAACTCACAAAAACATATTTTGGCACGTTTTCTTATAAGGCCCATTTTAGACCCCAAATTTCCTCTAATGATTTTTTGTGTCAAAATTAGCTGACTGCTTGGTTTCATCATGTCCAAGGATGGTATCCGTATTGAACCTTTGAAGATTGAATCCATCCTCGCTCTACGCACTCCCACTAATGTAACAGATCTCCAAAGTTTGCAAGGGAAGGAAAATTTTTCATCTCGTTTCGTTTGCAACAATGCAGAAAAGACACATGGTTTCATGTGGCTATTAAGAAAGGACACTCCTTTTGTTTGGGATGACTTACTGCAACATGAGTTTAACAATCTCAAAAATTCTGCTACACATCCACCCATGTTGCAACCACCTAATTATACAAAGGATTATTCCTTGTATGTTGCTGCATCCTTTTCAACCATTGGTATGGTCCTAGTTCAGACTGATGAACACAACCAAGAACATGTGATTTACTATGTTAGTAAGAGTCTTCTTGACTATGAAGCCCAATACTTGCATGTGGAGAAAATCGCTCTGGCTAAAGTTATCGTGGTCTAGAAGTTCTATCACTACATCCTGCTCCCCACCACTACTATCTATGTAGATGCCAACCCCATATATTATGTCTTGAATCGCCAGGTACTCGGGGGAAAATACTCAGGCTGGATTGTTATGCTCTAGGAGTTCGAGTTGGAATTTGCTAAACCCACTTAGAAGAAGTCACTTGTTTTTGTTGAGCTCATGTGTGACCTTCCCCATTTTATTGAGGAAAAATAGATCATCAATTCATTACTTGATGAATTTTTGTTCCTCGTTAGCACGACTGATCCTTGGTATGGAGACTTTATTCTCTCTCTCCAAACTCAACGATATTATCCCAATGCCACTCGCGAGGAACATCATCGCATCTGCCACCAGGCTATGTATTACCTTGTTTTAAATGATACCTTATACCTCCATGACGTTGATTCCTCATTACGACGTTGTCTCACCCACGAAGAAGCTGAAATTGTCTTCAATAATTGCCACTCTGGAGCTTGTGGCGGTCACCTCTCTGGATTGGATACTTTCCAGAAGATCTTGTGCACAGGGTATTTCTGGCCTTCGATTTTCAAAGACTATATTGAAACTATCAAGAAATGCCTGCCCTGCCAAATGTTTGCCTCTAAGAAGCGCACCCATCCAGCTCTGCTCCATCCTTTTGTAGCAGTTGGCCCTTTTAGAAAATGGGTCATAGGCTTCGTGCATTGTAGACCTATCTCATCCGAGGGGCATGGTGACATTAGTGTGGATGTGGAGTACTTTACTAAATGGGATGAGGCTATGGACACATATGACGAAGATAGAAAAACAAATATGTTGTTCCTATTTAACCATATCATTGCTAGGTTCAGGATTCCTAGCGCCATTCTCACTAATCATGGGTCACATTTCCATAATAAGATGATGGCAGAACCAAGTACAAAATTAGGGTCCTGAAATGATAACTATACGTCTTACTACCCTCATGCTAATGGCTAGGTTGAAGCAATTAACAAAGTTTTAAAAACCATGCTTCAGTGGATGGTAGGGCATGCCAAATCAAATTTCCATTTGCAACTGTTTTATGTACTTTGGGCCTACAGGACTACTATAAATACTTCCACTAGTTTCACACCATTTCAATTGGTGTATGGACTAGAGGCTACTCTCCCGATATAATGCGAAATTCCTTCTTTAAAGATCGTTGTAGAAATTTTTCCTAATACCACCATAGAACAATAACTATTTTTGTATTTGAATAAGCTTTATGAAACTCTCTGTGATGCTACTTTAGCTAATGAGGCACACAAAAGATGAATGAAATCCTAATATGACATATCTATTCAGCCTGGCTCTTTTAATGAAGGAGATCTGGTCTTGAAATATGACTAGAAACATGATAAGCTGGGGGCAGGTAAATTTGAATCTATGTGGCACGAGCCTTACATTATCAGTTGTGTTTTGGAAAAAGGAGCATATTATTTAGTAGACTAGGATGGGATACCTTTGGGAGAGCCCGTAATGGGCTCTACCTTAAAATATACTATGCCTAGGTCATCTAGCAAAGGCTCTTTGTAAATACTATTTATAGATTGTTGTGTGTCTTGTTTTGAAAAGTGTGGTTTTTTGTGTGATATAATATGTGTTTTTTCGCAACCCTACTTATGTATGTCCTATGTTTAATGGACAATGACCAGTTTTACTGGTTTCGCGTAGGGTGCTAATTGTTACACATTGAATCTTGCATTGATGGCTTGGGTACTGTACTCTCCTACAGGTGATATGGTGAGTTGAGGGGGTTTTTGTTTAGGTCCATCCACCAACAATCTTGCAGAGTATCATCCAGTGATTTGATTTTTGATGCAATCTCTAGCTAACGATGTAAGGGAAATTAGGGTTTTCCTAGACTCAAAATTAGTTTTTCCACATCTAAACTGAGTCTTCAACGTCCGGAATCCCCTACTCCTTTGTACATTCTGAAGGGTTAGGCTATTAGATAGGTATTTTGAGCAAGTCACGT
This sequence comes from Pseudotsuga menziesii, assembly GCA_001517045.1. Taxonomy (NCBI): domain Eukaryota; kingdom Viridiplantae; phylum Streptophyta; class Pinopsida; order Pinales; family Pinaceae; genus Pseudotsuga; species Pseudotsuga menziesii. The sequence continues at coordinate 133,217 of LPNX010979268.1, read as the reverse complement.
ATCAACATATTTCAATAGATTTGAATGTTGTGGCAGATTCCCTGGAAAAGTTTGTCCTAGATTGGTATATTCCTCATAATGAAAGTTCATCATAACATAAAAAACATGCATATAAATTCATAGGTAGGAACACATTCATTCATCACATTTTGCACACACACATATGTAAATAGAGTTTGTCATATATATACATAAAAATTGTAAAGTTGATATATAAAAAGGTGTTGAAGCATCGAGCTTTCAGATCACCCAAAGTCTAGGACTATCATAGTTCAAAATGTACATATACAGGGAAGAAACTGAAGCCTCGAAGCTTTCAGTGTAAATACATATATAAAAAGGGTGAAAAATCTATGTGTCTAATCATCGCAGTGGTGCTCATGATAACACATAATAGCCTAAGCCACTCTACAGAGTATCGTAGAAAATCGACCTGAGACTCCTACGGTCTAACGTTGGTAGCGCCTAGGTAGGTCATTAGTGGAGACATCAGGATCCCTATAGTCAAACACTGCAGGCTCTCCTCAATATCCCTGAGCACCTCATCTGCCTCAGAGTGATGAACCACCATATCTCTAACTGATACTTTCCTCTCAATAGGAGACGCTCCACCTAGACGTGCAGGTCCAATGTTTGCACAAATAATTCTGACTTATTTCAGCATTACAAGATAAAAATCAAATAAAAATTAAAAAATTAAAAACATAATTGATAGCATCTTTCTTACCTTGGTCATCCCAATCCTCTCCCTCTGGTAGTGGAAGCTTTGGGTCCTCACGGAAGTCTTTTCCCTCATAGGCATAATCCTCTATCATAAGTAATTGGTTCCTCAACTAGAGAAAGAATAATGATCCATAAATGACCTTGGAACCCCTTCCACCATGACAGGCCATGACATAGACCCATACGAGCATCCTAGGATCCTTAACATCTAACCTTCTCATGACTACCTGAGGTCTCATATGAGGCACCCTCTATAGGATGAAGGATATTATCATTGCTCCATATCCAAACTACTTGAGATGTCCCCATTTGCACTTATTCAACTTGTCTTTTAGACTGACTAGCATAGCTTCGCACCAGTTGAATACTGTAGGTTCCATACACTCTATGGCATATAGCATATGTTCCCTAGTGGTCAAGTGGGAATATCTGGTCCTAGAAAATTCCTCGATGGTGTAAACCACTGTCCTTAAAGGACAGTCCACTATACGTTTGATAGGGAGCTTCCCGTCTTGGGCATGCATCCCTAACGAACAATACTTGTCAATTAGGTCATCTAAGGTAGAGTCACCACCTCGTTGGATAGATAGAACCACTTGTCTCCCTCTAAGAGACTACCCAGTCAAAAAGTATATGTCTTCTATGTCTATAGTCAGTGTGTGGGTCCCAACCACGAAATGCTACATGTTGGGGTCCCACATTATATCAATGATATACTCCAAGAGATGTATATAGGATTTCATCCATGGAACTCTAAAATATTTGAGAAACCCATAGTTTCAAAGACCCTCCACAGTGGGTGGGTCACTGATAGCCTGGAATTCTTCCATCTCATGTTCACGCTCCTTCCACATCACCATGGTATGGATGATTTTTCCCTTGAAAAACATCGTAAGCATACATTAGACCCATATAATGGATGAAGGAGGCATAAAAAATCATTTTTTGATGCTTAAGGATGGTGGTTTTTGGTTTTCCCAAGCTACGACGCATTTTTATCTTGTAGGAAGAGCACCTAGCACACTTGTTGGCTGTGGATAGAGTGCCTTTGGTGCCTCTGTCCCAGTGCAACAAAGTGTCGATTCCCGATGTCCTTATCGGCTACGGGAAGAGTGCCTTCGATGCCTCTGTCCCAACGCAATAGAGCGTCGATGCCAGGCGTCCTTGTTAGATCTGGACAGAGCGCCTACAGTGCCTTTGTCACAACACGATGAAGCCTTGATGCTCACCTTGACCTGAGAAAAAAATTTACATCTAGGTCGTGCGTTCCCAGTTGCAAAATGCCGCCAAAATCTCGAAATTTAGTCAAAGAACATGAAAACTCCACCGTGAACACTAAAGGAAAGGTCTTGGCACTTACCTGCTCCAAACAGTTTGAGAAATGGTAGACAGTAGATCCTAGAATCAATGGATGAATATTTTCTCCCTTTGCACCAACTTCACCTTCTCCAAATGGCAAAAAGCTTTTACTATTTTCCTTTATTTATAGTAATTTTTGACTTTTTTTTAATTTTATTATTTAATTAAAATTACTTTAATTTCAAAATGACTTTAATATTATGGATTTTATGATTGGTTCCCTATGGTTTTATGTTGAAGTTGATTCTAATATGGTTTTCAGCATTTCCAGGACAAATTCATAGAGCTCATGCCTATGTTATAAGTTATTTTTGTCTTTTTCATACTTAGGGTGAAAATGAAAAAGTATCGAGTGTTTTTTTTACACTTTTCCCTTGCTCGTTAAAAATCTAGTAAAAGAGTCTTGAGTCCACTTTTACTTATTTTTTAGACCTGTAAAAATTGGCTTATGAAAAATAGAACCCATTACAGAGTTATATTTAAGCTCTTTTTAGTCTCCTTAAAAACACAAAAAAGATTTCCAAGCAAACTTTTTACGTTCACGCTTGTAAAAGTATCAGAACGATCGACTAGTCACTGGTAGGTTATCTCTTTTTCTGACCAATTAGGGCTATCAACGAAAAAAGAACACTCTAGTTGATATCATCTAAAATAGTTCTCTGAGGCATTATTTTATACTTTTTCGGGCCTTAAAGACTAAATTGACGAAAAAGGACCTTCTGGAGTTTCCTTGTGTTCTCATTCAGACTCTCTAAACATGAATGATACTGAGTTCACTTTCATCAGAATCATGAAAAATAATAATGAAGGACCCTTTCTGGGAATGAAACCCTCCTTTATCAATTCCGCAAAACATGTGAGAATGGACTCATCACTTGATGAGCTACAACGAGTGTTTGTTACACTCTTTTGAACTTGTAAAAACAAAAAGAGACAATCATCCTTTGTGATGGGGAAATAAGGGAAAGGGGAGTATTTTTTTCATTTTGTTGTATGGCAGCTCACATTCTACCCTTGAACATGGAACGTGTCTGCATTTTCATATATGAACAGTTGGGTATTCAGCTTATCTCTGAGTCTATCCACTTTCACGAGTCACCTGACTCCTTTGAGTCAATTCAAAGAATGCATTGTCGTATTCATTGCATTACATCTAGTTTCTATCTCGTCAATTCAATTCTTCCAAGTAATTTTTCATGCCACAAATTGTTCAAATGGTGTCTCTTTCGAAATTCAACTCATTAGTAACTCTACCTTCCTAAAAATCCGGTCATGTCTGAGTGAGTTTCGTGGTTGTATCATCACTTAAAAATCAACTTTTGTTCCATGTTTCATGACAATGATAGGGGAAACATCATGGTCCTCCTTTGACGAGTCTATTCCTGCTGACTTCAGCACATCATCTAGGAACTAGATTTAGAATCCTAGTTAAGTACCTTTAAGCCTACATACCTCAATGGCAGATTTCCTTGCTTTTGATATTAGGTTTTCATCAATGACCTCTAATTGAAATTTTTTATGAAGTCTTCAACTTCAAAACATCTATTCACACTTGGGAGAATGTATTGAGATACCTTGGGGATCATTGACATCAATGGTGATTTCCCTTGCACTTGTTAACAATATAAATCAATGACTAGTAATCAAGTAGTTTATGCCATGTTCAATGTCAATACATTTATTCACATGGTTAGAATTGTATCGGTTGGGGATTGGAATGAAGACCCTGAGAAGTTAGACTTCATCAACATAATTTCTTGTCCTTGGGTTGAGATGGGAGATTATTTGGAGTCATGACATGGATCCACAATGTATGTTTGGTGGCTATGTCCAGTACTCGGTTCGGATAATATGGATCTACCTTGTATGTTCTGTAGCCACATTTCTCTCTCTACACCATTGATCATGGATATACAATGTATTCTTGGTAGCCATGACATGGTTATCTTCATTAATTTGCAGTGTATTGGTCCGCAACCATGATCGATTCAGACAAGTCAGTTACTGGTCTTATTTTAGTTGTGAACTCATCTCTTACTACTTCTAATACCAGATTGATGTCTAGAAAATTATTTCACCTATCACATCCTTCTAGATTCATACTTTGGGGGGAGTTCTGTTGCACATGAAAAATCCATTGTTGCTTAATGACCCTTCAGAAAGCCTAATCTAAGATTCCAATGGTAACTTTTTTTCATCATTTTTGAGACCGATGCTTTTCCTAAGTTGTGACAGAGTGTTTTCAGTGCACTATCCTATGGGGAAAAGAGTGTTGATGCCTTTTAGTCTGTTGACATTAGGCATCGTTGGTGCTCTTCCCCTATGATCAAGAAGCATCGATGATTTTTTACCTTAAGCCAAGTGCGCCAGTGGACCTAAAACATCAAAAAAGAAGATTCTGGAAGCTTCCTTGCACAAGCCTCTATGGGGTTGGTTCCTACTAGCTAGGGAGAGGTGGAATTCACCTTCCTCACCTGTTGGTATCACATCCTATCCATTTCCTAAGTGAATCTTATGTCATTTTTTTCCTATAAATGAATCCTTCATGGTTTGAGTGAGGGGAGGAAAAAGAAAGCACCCTTATGCTGTGGGACTGAGATCTAGTTTAGAGGCAAGTTTGAGTGAGTCTATGTGTGAAGAGATTGTTGTGAGTGAGGAGTGTTGTAAGTCCATTGTGGAAGGAAAAGTTGGCAACATCAAGGCTTTGGTTGCAACTTTTCCTTCTTTATTCATTAATACCAAAGTGTCCCCCTTTCCCATACTTAATTTGTGTCAATATCAATTAAATGTTGTTAGATTCATTGATCACTAGCATAGTTTATTAATTTATCATAATACTCTCATCTTATTGTGTTGTCTCTTGATATTTTATTGAAGGTACTGAAGATTGTATACATAATATTGGAACAAGGACAAAAACATTAAGATCTAAGGTATGAGAGTGGTTTCTGTTGAATAAATTAAATATCTAGGGAAAGGATATACTATTGTGTTTCCTCTGTTCTATGTTTGTATCATATAGGGTAGAGGAACAAGCGGTGTCTGCACCAGTTGCAGAATTCCTTGAAAAATAGCCAATAAGAAGGATACAACTAGCCCCTATATTGAGCCCTGACAGTGACCTTCGACCTCCTTGTCTCTCATCAATTTATATCTTTCGTGGGCGGGTTATTCTTTATTTTATTCCTTACCTTCAGCATTTATCAATATTTATTTGGTTCCATATTTATAGAGAAAATACTTCATGCTAGAGTCTAGTCCTATAGATTGGATAACTATTTGAATAGAGAATATATAATGTCTTTCCTCTGTGGGGATGGCCGAATAAGAGTAACCCCTATCATAGTAAGCCCCTATAGGATCCTAGAACCTAAGTGAGTAAGCTATAATGGCCCAGATATAAGGTTATGCCAAGTAAACCCACCCAGTAAGATCATTTTACATTCCTTTAATTAAAGTGCAAATTTTTAGTATTAAATGGGCAATTGGATGGAACCTATTTAACTTTTCCCCTCCTTGTTGAACCCATGCTACAACTGAGAATGTTGATTATGTAACCCTTTACCTATCCACGGTACCATAGTAGTGATCCAAGTCCCCACAGCATCAGAAGGGTGAGATTCAGAAACATTTGTCCTGGGTGAGCCCTGCCTCCTTATCTATGGTAAATTGACATTCCAGAACCTGGACTCCCTTATAAAGGCTGGTAAATTGGAAAGTTCAAACCTGGCAGTGACATACACTAATATAGAGTCATCATAAGAATGAATACGATGTGTTATAACCCATATTTAGCGTAAGTACAGGAGGTGACTTACATCAATATAGATTTGAGCCAAGTATAGGAGGTGACATCATTAATGGGATTTGATGCAAGCATAGGCAGTACATTAACCCGAGATCAATGCAAGCAGAAAGAAGAACAATTCCCATGTATACAATGGAGGAAAAGTAAGTTAGAGGAGGATATGAAACTACTGCATAAGGGGCTCCATAGACGTAGGATTATGGAATGGAAATGACTAAGGGGACAAATCAGGAAAGTGACCAAAGAAACAATAGTTGAACCTAGCTAGGGAGAGGTTATCTCGAGTAGAAGCATATCCAAGATAATGATGTAGAGGGTACAAATATATGGATGACACAACCAAAGAAAAGGGAGATATAGTTCCATGATAAAGGGGGAAAATATTTTCGTGAGCATTGAAGGGACAAGGAAAGTGGAAGAGGAAGCAAAAAGGCACAAGAGGCTTGGAGAAGGAGAAGGGAAGGGGTGATACACAAAATATAGAGCACTACTAGGTAGGAGGTTTCTAGGGTCGACAACAAGAGGAAAGAATACAACAATTCCACATCAACTATTATATCCTTGATACCTTGAGAGGCCATCCATGTTCAGTCTGTGAGACCCATATAGAGATTTTTCCTCAAACCCTAGGACAATTTACATGACACCAGTAGACAAGAAACATCCTCCATATCTAGGTAGTGGGTTAAATCGTCCAAGAAGTGAGGCATACCATTAATGACTAATTCTTATTCTCGTGAATACTATGGGTGATCCTATGTATTTCCCATGACACAGAAGGTGTACAAGGGAATCTTGGTATGCAATACTCTTTTTTTTCTGAGCATTACTATCTTGTATGAAACCTCCCCATGGTTGGATAACTTCCAGTATGATATTTTAATTTGCTTCACCTTATTCAACAACAAAATATATTTCTTCCATATTTGCATCTCCTAGCTAATGCATTCAATCATTGTGTTCACACCACTTCTTATACCTTACTACGTTCAACAACATAGGGGAAAAACGTCAACATAAGGGTAACACAAGGAGACCTCTATTCGTCTGCTCAACCACTTATTCCCGGAACTACTATATTTATATTTATATCTAATTATTTATGTATTGGGTTAGCTATCTACTATTAGGTAAACTCAATTACCTTCCCAGAAACGTAAAGTGAAAATAGGTAAGTGACCTTTCTAGTGATGTCCCTGGTGTGGCCTCAGGTGAATTAGGGAGAACGAAGTGAAGAATTATTCCTTTCTTTCATGGAATGCCACCCCCTTATCTAGTGATGGTTATACATACACATATATGGCTGTTGACTATTTCACTAAATCGACAGTTCTAGCAAGTTATTCCCTCTTAGTTTACATGGACCAGCCCATCTTAGCAAAATAGTTTAACATCTAGCAAGTTCTTTCCTCTTAGTTGTTATGTAGTTGGGATTTACTTGGGAAAGCTTGATACTAGAAAATTAGATTAAATGGTTTATATTTTATTCCTTGGGTTGTGTCGACACTACCCCAAGTTCTATCCATAATGCATCTACATGTACATTCAATTCAAGGGACCAATTGGGAAAGACCATGATAGGAACACTTAGCATCTTTTGTTTTAAAGTGCTGAAAGAAACTTGGAATTCTTTTGTCCATTTGAAATCTTATTATCTATTTAGGAGTATCTCCATTGGATCTGTAATTGAGGCATATTTTTTTATAAACTTCCTATACTTATATTCCCTAATATTGATTGCAAGGTCTAGGTGCCTTAATCCGAAAGTAAAGGGTTTAATTAAAAACCCTTCCAAACGCGTGCATGCTTTATATATAAAAATTTAGGTTTGTTGGGTTTCATAATTGGCATCACCAGAGAGGTAAGTTATAAAATGAATGTAATGTGAACCAAAGGAAGGAGCATAGAAAAGGAAGAAACAGATTGTCTGCATTGGGAAAGGAAATACGTTGTTCAAGTTTTTCATTGTTTGTTTTATTATATTTTTTTTATATGTTATTATGCTTTCATTTATATATGTCATTATGCTAGTACTTTTCATCAACAATAATACTTTTTATAGCTCTATAACTTGCCATTTCGCCTCCTAACATCACCAACAATTCTTCAATTCCCCTCCTAACTTCGCCAACATATGTCACTTATTCCACGAAATGAACCTACTTACTCTACCCCTTAGCCATGTTTAATATAAAACCCTTTACATTTATAGAACCATTTATTGCATCTGTGTAATTGAAAATAAAAACTAAATGGAGAGGCATTACAACTGATTAGTCTTCTCAAGAGAGGCATTACAAATGAGGCATCTGACAAATGGAATGTGATTCTTCCTGGTTTCAGTGACCAGAGGCTTACACAAAGGGTGTAGCATTTTATGATATATGATTTCCGATTTATTATGTTGTTGGCCAGTATATTTCCCCAAAAGGTCCATATTATTTGTCTTCGAAGGTGTGTTGCTTGCCTCTTTACCTCTTTACCCATTCTCCAATCCGATTTCCCCTTTCCCGCATTCAACATTCAGCGAGCTACAAAAAACACTCTACGGGGGACCACTAACTTCTTATGCAGGTCTTTCTAAATATTATACTTAAGAAAAGTTGAAATTGTCCATTTTATGAAAGACAGGACCAAAAGGTTTCACTCCTTAGTACCCATTCCATAAAGACACAACCCATTGAATCCATTGGGTCATTAAAGTGGATTTTATTACTAAACTAGGGCATTTCTGGAAGTTGACCTAGTTTCATGTTAGTGGCATGTGTCATCGATTGAATCTCAACCACCAATATGTAAGTTACCCATGTGAACAAGAAGAACGATTGACCTCTCTAGATCGAGTTGTTTATGTGGCTAGGTTAAATCCATTTAATTAAGTTTATCTATGACAAGCTGGATGTTGTATCTAAGTCCGCTAACTCCTTGTCAGAATTCCATTTGGTTGTGTAAGGAACTCTATTTCTTCCCATCCTGAGAGTTATCCCCGCACCTGGGTTTGAAACCTGAACTAAATAGAATTGTTATCTCTACGAACTCCTAAATTCAACTTGAACTAAAGAGAAATAGTTCCATTGTAAGCTAATCCAACCTCAAGCATTGTATCTAATTGAACCTGCATTGATCAGTTCAATGTTGAACCAACATACTGCCTCTCTACATGCACCTTTGTCTCTCTATGTGTCTCTATACTAGAGTATCAAATGGATTAGGAGGCCCATTGGATCAGTGGATTAGCCTCTTCCATTTATTAGTGGAGTAGCTTAGGTAATAGAGCCACAGGATTAAATATTTCACTTTTTGGTTTTCCATAAACCTTCATTGCTTCTTGATTGATTGCAGGCAGGAAGTAAAGGGCAATGGAGAAATATAACAAAGTTTATTTAAGATGGTTCTTTTTCTAGAATCATGCACCTATTTTATAGGAACTAATATCGATTATGGTTTATATGATTTCGGGTCACCAAGTTTACTGGCACCATAAACAGGAACATCCACTGTTTTCGGTTAAAGGAATGAAACAACATAATGGGACTAAGTTACTCTGTTGGCTAAGAATGTTTTACCCTGCATTGATAGGGGATGATAACTACGGGTCATCATGGAGAGAAAGGGTTCACATTCAATATGATGGAGTAAAGGGAGGATAAAGTGCTTTTTTTGTAGTATTCAATCCAACACCAACATACACACCAACAATTATAGCAGACCTCGTTTACTCAATGTCAGTGAATATGGGAGCATGAGTAGCATAGTAAGTAGCTACATTTCCAGTAGTTGATCCACCTCAAGCACCCTACGTGGTAGAAGGTCCCAATAAAGTAGAGGCATTCCGAATCCAAATTCCTCTATTATTGATACCACAACGAAGAAAGCGACAAAGCTATGAGTATTATCAGATGTCGATTATACAACTATAAATATCTGCTACTTAGTCAACAAGTGTTGATTCAACTAAAACTGATACATGAACTAGTTAAATGGTTGTATTCAGATATGCTACTATGGGTTTTGCTGATCCCATCTTCATTTCCTTTATGGCTCACCCGTATGGGTTTTTAATTGTCTTAATGAATTCACCAAATATTCAATTATTGACCAGGGTTTGTAAACTTGAAGTTGAAACACAATATATGCTAAGGTAGAGGGGTACATATTATGTCATAGAAATATTTTAATAAAGAAAATATCGAAAGATCTTTCAAAATGAAAAACATAGTCAAAATTCAGAAATACAACTACTAAGTTAATTAGACCTAACCAAAACCAATAGATCAGAGTAGTATCAATCCATACTACTCTACTCTATGAACAATAACTGAAAATATATAAACAATACTACTCTAAGAAACAAGACTTGATCAAAAGTGAACTATAGTTAAGCTATACATACATTTAACAAACACTCAAAACTAAGCTCAATTATCTAGTTCCATTACCCTTGAGGATTATGAGGATATGCATTAAATGTGAAGGGAATTGGAGAAGGTGTATCAAAATGACTATCAAAAGTAATAAGGAAACTGAATGGGAGTAAAACTATTTTAACTTCTACAAAGATATGCATACTGAAAAGTGTCCAATTGCAAGTTATTGTAAACATTGTAATCTATTGTTTATTCATAAGTAAATGACACTTTAATTATTTGAAATAGAATGCTAATTAACAACTAATCTATTAACAAGGAACCAAGAACATGTATTCCCAAGTGACTATTTTGAAATCGGAAACATGTAAAAAATTATGCTATCCTATGAAATATACTGATCAATACAAGTTTTGAGGAAATCAAAGCATATGGAAAATGACTTGGAAAATGTAATCAAGAAGCAAGTAGAAAACTTTATAAAGATATTTTATTTCTGAATCAAATCCTAATATATAAACATCTTCATCAACTAAAGAATAAGGAGAACAAATCCTATGCTAGAAATGATGATCAAACCATAGAGAACTAATGTACATTTTAGAAAATGCAATTAACAAGTTTAATGCTAAAATATATCTAATTAAGGATGAGGTAAATTAAACTAGGGATGCAATTGACAGGTTCTAAGGTAGTAATCAATTAAGAAATCAGAGATAAAAGAAACATAATTCAAAAATGAAACTCGGAAAAAAAGAAATGAAAGATAAGAATCATTACATAGCTTAATGGATACTTTATGTGTTTCGAAATAAGGTCCTAATTATATATATGACTACTGGTTAACTATATAAAATAATACAATTTGAAAACCTGAAAAACTAAACTTTAAACAAGCATAAAACAAAGCAGGAAATATTAAAATCCGAACGACAGTTCAGATGAAAATATGGAACGACAATCCGAGTGACAGTACGGATGGCGAAAAACAATGTAAATTACAAAATAAGTAACCTAAATGATCCTGACTCCATCTGGTTTGTGCATATGAGGATATAATGTGGAAAAGACAGTAACTAAGCTATTTAGCAATTGAAATAATAGAAGAGAAACTATGCTTATTCTACATCTAAGGAGAGAAATTATTTCCTATTGTATAATAAAAAAACTAAAAGATAAGTGAAGTTAATATACATCTACACAATAATTAACATAGTTGAACTTAACTATGAGCTAAGCTTGAAACATTAAACTAATTAAGCTCTAGCTAATTGCAAATGTAAAACTAGAGAACAAACTAAAAGAGGCTAGAAGTAACTATGTGCGACCGGTCACTTTAAATTTTGCAAATATAAACTATATTAACAAAAACACATATTTTATTAATAACAGAAAATATACATTCAAGAGACAAAAAAACATCAACTACAGGAAAATTGAATTACATACACGAATTTAAAACAGAAACTACTTATCTGCAAGTGGAAATAACAGAAATATACACAAGGAAGACCTATGGTTGTTGAGGGGCCCTTCTGAGCAATCAAGGGCTATGTCTAAGTCAATCAATCACTCACAGAAGATGAAAACATACATCCATAGCTGAAATAGAATTTTATTAAACTTGGAACAGAGTTTTACAGAGTTTTTATGCCGATGATTAGCTTCTGAATCTCGTCCAAAGATGACTTTTTATAGTTTTACAATAGAGGAGAAGGTTGACCCTTTCAGTGGTCGACCGCTCTAAAAATAGGAAGTTTTAACTGCTGAGGAAATGATTACATAATAGTTTACGACATCACACATGCCGTCTTCGTAATTCCTTGGGTGTCGGTTCTCCTCGCGCGAGCAACTTATTTGTTGATATCCTTTGACATGGGCAGAGAGTGTGGTGTCAAGCTGAGTGAATATGAGACCAAATATTCTAGAGTGAGGGCTCTCACACCATTGGGAATGCGTGGACAACAGAACCATGATACCATTTTTTCTTTTAACGCCCTAGAATATTCCAACCAACAAAGGTGCGGGTATGAAAGGAGGATTGTATCATAGTTTGAATGCAACTGTGTGTCTTTGGTGTGAATGCGTGTCTAGGTGGAGGTTCGTTTGAAAACCATATCTTGCAAAACAAAGTCTATATGCCAAGCACATCTAGAAATGTCACATTATTGTTAATAAAACCATAAAATAATGAAATTTAACCAAGACTTGCATGATATTCAAATATATTCATACCTGAGTTTAATTGATAGTCTGAATGGAAAGAAGTATGCAAAAAAGTGACAAAAGTAATGCTGACAAAGCAATTTAACAACAAAAATTGATTACAAAATTAGGCATCAACACTCCCCCAAACCGAAGAGATGCAAGGTCCACTAAGCAAAACAAAGAAGAAGTTAGGAAGAAGGTTGAGCTACGGTAGCAGCTGCCTTCAACTTAACAAAGGGAATGGTAAATTTAGATTTCAACTTCCTGGCTTGTGCCTTCAGAATGGCGTGTCTCTCCTAACGAGAGTCACATGAAGAGGTTATGGCCTTATTGAGATATTCAATGGCCTTGACTTGAAGAGGTAGAAGGCTTGTTTTCTTGACAAAGATTAATAATCATCTCGGCATATCTTTTATTTTGGCTTGTCGACTATGCTAACTCTTGAGTCAGGTGATCTATTATCTGCTGATTCAGAGTAAATGGCTCTACAGGGTATTCGGGAACCTCGAGGAGGACTCAAATTTATTGATGATGCTTCAAGGTCAATAGAAGGGACTTGTTCTTCAAGACCCATGTCTTGAGCAGATGCAGAAGCGAGCTCAAGAGAAGAGGCTTCAAGCAACTCGGCTGAGATGCTAGCCAGTGTAAACAGGGGCAAGTCAGAAACGGGTTCATCCACCTAGGAGATCGAACTATCTCGATGCAAAAACTAAGGGATAGGTTGAACGGTGGTCTAAATGTGCTTCTCCTTCCTGTTCTTGGTGGGGGGTTGCGGAGAATATGGAAATTCAATGGTCATAGGGTCGACAGAGGTGGGTGAATGGCCATGCTGACTTGGTACTGAAGTATCTTCATCAATATGCACTACTTTATTTATTTTCATTCCTTTGGGAGGGGTCTTATTTGGTTCATGGTCACGGGTGTGTCGAGGATGCTTTCGAGAATTTAGATGAGGGTCCAATACCTTAAATACAAAATTTTCCTAGGTTTGGCCCCTCTCCTTCAACTGATGAATGATCAATAGCTTGATAATACTATGGTGGTACAGACTACCCATAGGGTTGATCGTATTTTTCCTAACCTGGTTCGACATCTTCTCCAAGATATTATGGAAATAGAACGAAAAATTAAGAAACTGTCTATTGACAAAATGTGCCAATAATAAAAAATGGTAAGCTTTAAACACAATGAACTTACCTTCACAAGTTATGAGATGAATGATAATGGCCAAATGATTAATATATTTTGGCTTTACCCATTCTCTACGAAACCCTTTTGTACCTACAACATGCTAATAATATGGCTTGGGAGAAAAATCATGGAATGACTGAGGGAGGAAAAGATGTTTGTTACAATGAGCACCTTCTCTCAGAAGCTTGGTAGCTATGGAAATGGACTTTGCAGTCAATGGAAAGGTGAGGTATCCAACCCTAGCCACCTTACTGTCAAACCCTTTTGCAAATAAAAGAGAAATTTTCTCATCGTATCCCTGTAGAAGGTGGAGGAACGGGTTCCACCCTACTCGAAAGAAGATCTCCTGGCATTCTTGGAACTCTAGAATCCGAAACAAATCCTGATAACTCTCAGGCTCGAAACGACTAGGCATTGTTAAGTAGCAATAGAAGTGTAGGGGTTTGCATAGGATACAAAGGAATGGCGTCTAGATGGCTTCACGAGGATGAAGGTAAGTAAAAACAAGGGTAAGGATCGTGAGTTTAAAATTCGATCTATTTAGGCATCTTGAACGATTGTGAGATCGTGATTTTGCATGCTTGAGGAGTCATGTTAGGGTTCAGTACTTTGAATCGGGTGCCCTAATAATTATTTCATATGGTTATCAACTATTCAACCATGTCCAAAGGAAATTTTTGATAGGTTGAATGAATTATTCATTATGGGATTTATAAAATGCATTTAAAAATCATAATAACTTTAATTAATGCAATGACATAACACCTAACGATTTCCGCATATGACTTGATGAGAGTGTAAGGGTAATGATAGTAAAAAAGATCCTGAAATCATATCATATCAACATGGGGTTAAACGATTTGTTGGATGAGGTCAAGATGAGTCCAAATGAAATCGTAGTGTTTTTATGGGCATAAGAATGAGACCTAATAGTCATGGGTATGGTTTAGTTGATTAAACTCTTTTCCCATAATTAAAACTAAAAGAAATTAACACCTTGACATATTTAATCATGTTGCTATAATGTTACGGTTTCATTCAGATCATCATTCGAAACTCCATTCGGGGCGACATTCGACCCTTCCTTTGATCCTTCATATGGACCTTCCATACAAAATGCACTTTGTTGGATTTGAGTGCTGCTGATTATGCAGTGAATTTTTCTAAGCTACCAGCACACAAAAGGATGATGTAAACCAATTTCCTTGAAACTTCAGTTGCACTCTTCATTATTCATCATGGATTGGAACAATCTTCTACTACTTGCATTATCCTGAAAAAACCTATCATTTTGTCAGAGATAAATGAATCTTTTTATAAATAATCAGAAAGTAAAGACAGTTCTAACCTTCCCCCAAATTAAAAATATGGCGTGTCCTCAAGCCATCAAAGAAAAACTGATTGATTTCCAATTAATAGTTTAACAAATAATTCTAAAATGTTGTTATTATTTTCATATGAAAAGAAATACTAACTAATAAATGGAGATGATTCAGATATGTACATTCATAATAAAAAAAACAGTGCTTAGGAAGACCACATGAATAATGATAGTACAATTGATGTGAGAAATTCCATAGGAAAACCAGTCATCTTTGACTCATTTTAAAGATCTCTTGTCATCTGAAGAATATAGATAAAGTTCACCCTGAAGTTTGTGAGATTTCTATAGTTATGGGTCCCATTTCTAGGATAATCATATCCTAAGTATTGTTTGAATTAGATGACAGGGTCCAACCCAACTTACAACCATTCTCTAATGACAGTATAAATAACTGGCCTACATATGTATTTTATATACTTAAGTTTTTTTATGAGCCATGTGTATAGTAATGCATTAACCAAATATATTTTACTTGATATTGCCCCGCTTCTAGTAGGCCTGTTCAGTACCCCGATAGGTTTATCTTGGTACCATGCAAGCATAGCCCTGCTGCCAGCAATCCTGTTCAGTACCCCAATGGGTTTACATGCATTTATCGGGCTTCCTTGTTTAAGATGTTACTTATCACAGACCTGATACCAACGATCCTGTTCAGTACCCTGGTGGGTTTGCGTCGTATAATGATTTTAGTATGTAGAAGTCGGTTGGTACTAGAGAGTGTTAAGCCTGCTAAACACATAATTCAAATTTTTAGAGAGAAGCTTATGAATAGATTTATTTATAATAGCCTAAATTATAGATCATGTCAAAAGAGAATAACTTAAAGCTATTCCTTGACCTCTCAGTCTATCTTCTTCAATATAGATCAGTAATATTCCCCACAAGTAGAAATTTCACTTACTCTTGGGTTACCTCAAAAAATGCTTAAGAGACAAGTTTTGATAATGATTCTAAGATGAACTAGTATCCCATAGGTGTAAGATAGAATTTTGAAAAACATGATGATTAGAGTAGGTCTTAAGCAACTGTTCAAATGATAAATAAGAAATGTGCATGTCTAAATCAAATACAATATATAAAAGCATAAAAATGAAATTAATCAAAAGAACCATAAAAGAAAGTGTTTAGAAATGATATAAAGAACACTTTAAATTTTCACTTATAAATTTCAATTTTCAACAATAATCAAAAGAGAAGGAGTAAGGATGCATTATGAGTTTTTTAGAGCACTTCCCTTTGAGATAATATTTCAAGAGCTGATTATAGGGATAAGGTTCTTTGTAATCAAAATGCAAAACCACTTGTTAGATGATTCAAATTTATTCATAACAAAAACATATGTACAAAGAAAAGTCACATGAAATTTATCAACATTAGGGAAAATGAAAAGATTCTTCCTGTTTTAATTGACAAAATTCCATAAGCTGATCATAAGAATGAATTGCCTATATAAATGCAGTCAGCTTGTTAGATAACCCAAAATAATTTAAGAACTAGGAGAAGGAGGAATGACTTCCCCTTCAACCAACTCCATCCCCTTCTGTTGTAAGGAATTATGCACAAAATCTTGTTTAGATATTTTTCAATGATAAAGTCTAAGTCTATGTCCATTTACAACAAAGGTAATTTATGAATCATCAATTGGCTTAATTTCTACTGACCCATTATGAAAAGCTGTAACTAGCTCATATGGACCCATCCAACAGGTATTTAGTTTTCCTTTGAAACTTTTATACCTTGAGTCGTATAGTAATTCCCAATCCCCAATATTAAAATGCTTTTGTTTAATAAATTTATCATTCCATTTTTTCCGTTGATTTTGTATTAACATTATTCTTTGGAGTGCATCTTGTCTAATCTCATCTAACTCATGAGTCTGTAAAGCTTGTTGTTTCTGTGCCTCTTCCAAATCCATGCCTAATTGTACATCCATAAGAAAATTATTAACTTGGAATTCGATAGGTAAAAGAACTTGTTTCCCATATACCAGCTCATAGGGTGTATGTCTAGCAGTGTTTCTCCATGTTATCTGATAGGCCCACAAGGACTCTAGGAGTCTATCTACCTAGTCCTTATGATGTAGCCGAATTGTTTTGGTTAAGATAGCTTCCAATACCTTGTTGGTCGATTCTACTTGGCCATTAGCCTATGGGTGGTAATGTGAGGACTTACAATGTCAGATGTCATACTTTGTGGTAAGTTCTTTCATCAATTTGGAGGTGAATTGATAACCTTGGTCAGTGACAATTTCCCTAGGCACACCAAACCGAGTAAATATCTCTTCATACATAAATTATACCATAGATTTCTCTGTGGCTCAAAACAAAGCTTTAGCTTCTACCCATTTGGTGACATAGTCCATGCAATCTAGAATATATTTATTTTTGCGGGACATGGGAGAGATTGTCCCTACAAAATCAAGAGCCCATTTCTCAAAGGCTCAATCATGACCTGAGGCTATAAGGGCATCTCGTCAGATGACATAGCTCTACCCATTCTCTGGAAACTACCACATCCTATAACATACTTGGAAGCATCATTGAAAATGCTTAGCTAGTAATATCCAGAATGCAACACTTTGTATGTTGTCTATTTATCAGAAAAGTTCCCGCCACATGGCCCATCATGGAATGCATGGAGGATTGTTGTAATCCCATAGATCACATAAGGTTACCAATAATACACACTAAAAAATATATAGAAAACAGAGACAAGAGATAAGAACAAATAGGTGAATAAACATATTATATTATATGAATGAGTCCATACAACACAGAGACCTGAACTGAGTTCTCATCTGGATCAACAGCCTAATATATATGATTATAGAATGGTTACAAAATAATTACCTGTCGATTTGGTGAACTGACACGACCTTAGGTGGCTGACCGAATCTCTAGTTTAGTCGACCAACCGACTTAGTCGGCTGATTGACTAAGTCGACCCATCGACTTAGTCGGCTGATCAACTAAGTCGGCTATTCTTCAAGTCGACTTATCGACTTGCTCCTTCTACATCTCCCCCACGAACAAAATGTTTCTTCGTCCCGAAGAAACAGGGAGGTACAAAATTCTTCGTAGATGGCCTAAATAGTTATTGCGGTGGGCTGTGAAGTCTGATGGTCGGTCTTTTCTGTATGCAAACTTGTACAATGGATGGGGCTGTTACTACGAGGTGATGTTGGAAATATGTCCAACTCTACAAAATTTTCTGGATGTCGATGGTGAGTGTGGTCAAGCCTGATAAGATCAACATCTTCTCTGAAATGGAGACTTTAGCTATCTTCTCCATATCGAGACCCATAAACTGGTCCTTCTCCTCTGCAGTCTCAATAAGTCGTTTCATCTGTGGGAAGATGATGTCGACTTTCTCCAAGTTAGGGAGAGCTTGTTGTACCTCCTAGTGTGCTTCCCTTTCCAGTCGCTGTAGTTTGGTAGTTTCAAGCACTATCTGTTCTTCTATTGTTGTTCTAAGTGCTTCCTCAGTGGTTTTCCTGCTTTCTAATGCTTGAATCCCTTAACGAGTCTACCAAGTCTGCTGATAGACTTGCCTGTAGTAATTAGGTCAGTCTCTTAGTATTTCCTCAGTTACGACAGACTCCTCCATATGATCTTGCAACACTTTACAGGCTTCAGAAAATGTAGTGTGCTATGCCATTGGGAGTCGGGCAGCTTCCTCTTTTTGTCCCTCGGTTTTTTCCTGAATGTGCGTTTGGAGTGCCGACACAATGCTATTAAATAGCTGATATGCCCTTTCGAGTGGTTTGTCTGTGTTGACCTCTATGGGGCCTGACATGATGGACTGGGCTAGATTCCTGCATTTGTCAAGGAACTCGACCTATTCTATGTTTTTGTCATTGAGTTCTTTATTTCTTTGCTCACTCCTTGTCTTTGCTTCACTTTCTAGGGTCCTGAGGAGTTGTACTAGCTCTGTGTTGGTTAGGGAGCTTGTGTCCTTCAATTTTATTTGGACCTTTGAAGCTTGTCCATGATGCTCCTTCTTCTGTTTCTCCTTCTGCTTTTTATGCTTTTCTTTATCTGCTTCTTGTGTACCTGCAACAGTTGAGGCGGGGTCTTTGGTTTGTGGGATAGAGGCCGATGGTTTCTCTGGTTGGGGAGGTGGGATGACTACCACCTCTGGTTATTTAGATGAAGTTGGTTGTGGTGGGCCTTTCTTTGAGTCAGGGGGTGGTGGTGGTGATGGAGTTGGCGNGGGGAAGTGTGGGTGAGTGGTGGGTTGTTGGGTCGAGGGGGAAAGTCTATGTTGGAGAACATTTGGTTAATTTGTTGGGTTATGTCCTCCTAATTTTCTTCTCCTTCAGTCAGTGCAGTGGCTGGTAGGTCAGCTTGGGGTACGGGTACGGTCGATGTGATAGTCGAGGATCGATGTGCAATCACTTCAGCTTCTTTGTTGAGATTTCTCTTGAAAGTTGACATAATGGTTGCAAAGGTTCTAGGCTATGTGTCCTGTCCTGGTTGGTATCCTCCAGTCATGAAGAGAGGTGCTTTTGTAGAGATCTTGTGTGCCAATGAAAATATGTCAGGCAGTTTCTCAATGAACGCCTACAAATCTCTATCTTTGTCGAACTTTGCTTTCACAGCTTCCGTCATCACACTTTTGCATAAGTCGAGGGGGCTGACTGACTGCGGTGCCGATACTTGTTCCTCGGTTATTTTCGTTGGTGATGGGGGTGGAGGCGTCGACACAAGATCGACAATGTTTTCAGCTATTGTCGTAGTCTTTACTTTCTTTGGTCGACCTGCTTGTGCTCTTGTGTTGACAAATTGCTGGAATTGGGTTTCAACTGGCACTTTATTTGCTACAGCATCCTCTATGATGTCGAGGGCCATGGCTGCTAGTTCTTCTTCGTCTTCTGATGAGTTGGCAAGAATAATCTTGTGCTTACCTTTAGCTTGTTGTTGTTGTTGTGTTTTGAGCTTCTTCCTGGCCGCTGCTATCTCCTTTGACAATTTTCGAATAATGTCTTTTATAACAGTATACTCAGGAATTTTTGGCTCTGTCTCCCCCTTGGTTCCTGGGTCAGGGTGACACTTTTTGTAGCCAGAGGAGTTATCTGCTGCAGTGGCTGCGGCTTTGCGGTCTGGGGGTCTACCCTCTTTGCGGTCGAAGGTTTGATGGTTATTTGCAGTCGACCGGTGTGTTTGACCGATGTCTCCTCCGACACAAATGTATTGATATAGAGGTTGAGCTCGTAGTATTCCTCTTTTTCCTAGTCTGTGAGTGGCTCCTCGATCGAGAAGTCGATCGGATTTACTGCTGCTGGTACTAGTATTTTTGTTTTGGCCAGTCAAGACAGTTCCCAAAATATCTGGTCGAGAGATGGATAGTAGTTGAGGGCTTTGCCGTTTGAATTTTCTCCCTGCATGTACCACACCGAGGTATGGTCGAGCTCCAGCTGGATGTGGGAGTTCATCGGTATATTTATTCAGATGTTTTGAGGCACCCTCCATCTAGTCATGCGGACTTTGAGCTGTTGAAACCAATTCTCCAATAGTACTTTCATGCGCTCAATCTCGTGCAAGGTTCCTTTCTGGGAGAATGGCTTAAATCTCCACATGTCGAACTTGGACGGTTCCCGAAATATTGGACTCCCCTCTGGGAAGATGTGGTACATGACAATCCATAAGATGAGGGAGGGGAACTTGATGATTCTCCCTGTTTCTTGACATTTTTCACAGATGGTATTCACCATGTCGGTGACATATTCAGCCCATCTGTATATTCGTCCATTGGTGGCAATGGTGTCGACAAATTCTAGCATGTCTAACTTAAGGTCGCTGCCTCGACCTGCCAGTGTGAGTGTTATTGCAATTATTCTGGCCACAATCCGTGGAGTTCGGGTTGTGATTTGGCTAATCATCAACCCCTTGGAGTTCTTACCCCAAGATGACCCAATGAGCTTTTCAACCAGTCCTTCTTTGATTTCGACTAGTACGGGGTTTCCTTCATTAGAGAGACTGGTCAGTTTGGAGATGAATTCTCCAGAGATGTCGACTGACTGGTTGAAGTAGAACCGACCATTGTGATACCGGCTGATGATGAATTTGACAGCAGTTTCCTTCATGCCACCAAAGCTGGCCATAAGTGGTGCATTGGCATAACTGAAGATAGTGCTGTGTGTGATTTTCTCTGCTGCTTGAGTGGCCTTTTTGTTGACAAAGGCCCATTTTTGTATTTTGGTCCATAGTTTTTTCCATGATCCTTCCTGTACTTTGGCGTTTTTGATGTTTTTCAACCTGCGGACTAAAGCTGTATCTGCGGCCTGTATTTCCTTGGCTTTGGTTGAGGCTCTAGTGTGTTTGGGGGCGATTGTGTCGTTTTGGTGGTCAGTTTCATGAAGGGGTTCTTGGCTTTTAGTCGATTGGATGCTCTGATGCTCTCTCTAGATGGATTGCAGTGAATGATCCTTCGACGATCCAGTATTTATAGGCGATGCTGTGGATGTGTGCATCGATGGGTGTATGAATGGCGGACGTGATGTTCCAGCTGGAATACTTGAGTGTGCATTAATGGTGAATTGATTTCAGCGCTCGATGTCATGAATGCATGATGGGACTATCGAGGTTGTCGGTCGATGTCGGTGATGAGAATGGTCGATGGGAGTGGTCGGTCGATAAAACTGGTCGATGGTGTTATGTTGATGACCATGATGGCGGTTGTCGAGATGGTGATTTCCTGTCATAGTTATCTGTAAGGGCGAGATTTTATTGGTTTTTGAATTTTTAAGTTTTTATGGCTTTTGGTTGACGGTTATGGTCGTTATATGATTTTTTTTTTTTTAGAATTAGTTTCTGTAGCATTTTAGTCGGGATCCATTGACGAGCTTCCGAAATACTATGCCCTGTAATGTCCTTATTCAGACTGATCCGTTGGGATGTATTTCTTCGACAATGTAAGGTCCCGTCCATTATGTGTGGAGATTTTTAGGTTTACCTTTGACCCTACTATTGTATAGTAAAGCAAGGTATTTGACCGACAAGTTTTTGTTCTTGATGTTGCAGTCGTGCCATGCTTTCTATTGTTGTTTCTACATTTCTTGATGTTGTATTGCCATTATTCGGTGCTCTTCAAGTTTGTTTACTTGCAATATTCATTTCTTCCTTCCTTGTTTGACATCGACATGTAGTATTTCTACGATGATAGGTGTCTGTTGTTGGAAGTGTAGTGGAACTACTGCTTCTTGCCCATAGACTAGTTGAAAAGGAGTTTGGTCGCTCGATCGTTTATATGCTATTTTGTATGACCATAATACTACAGGTGTTTTCTCATCCCCGTCATCCTTATCAGCATTACATATTTTGGTTAGTCCTCTTGTTAATGTTTTATTAAATGCTTCAATTTCTCCATTCGACTAAGGATGGTATGTTGTAATTCGACGATGGTCGATTTGGAATTGGTCGGTTAGGGTTTTGATAGTTCTGTTGATAAAGTGTGTCCCCTGGTCACTAATCAGGGTTAGTGGACATCCAAATCTAGTGATGATATTCTCATAGATAAACTTAGCAGCTATCTCACTAGAACATGTGTCGACTGGTTCAACTTCTACCCACTTAGTGACATATTCAATTGTAGTAATGATATACCTTGCACTTGTCCTTTTCGCTGGTATATGAAATGGTCCTATGAACTCTATGGCCCAGATTTCAAATGTCAAAATTGGGTTTACTGATATCAAAGGCATTTCTATACTAGGAATGGGTTGACCTAGTCGTTGACATCTGTCACATCGACTAACAAAAGTTTTGCAATCTCTGTGGAGTGTCAGCCACCATAATCCTGACTGTTGGATTTTCTTCCGAGTTGTGTCCGCTTGAAATATTTTTAGGACAATGGACACTATGAAGCACTGTTGGGTGGGATTTTTTTGCACTTTTTGTATAGTCCAGCACCCTCTTGCTTGTGTTTCGTAGTTCTTGATCTCCTAATCATATATTTTAGCGTCGAAATTATAATCAACCGAGTCTTGGTTGCCTAATTGCAGTTCTCCATGGATATTTGGCTCTGTGTAATTTGCATTATTTTGGATCTGGTAGAGTTGTTGGACATCGACTTCTTCATCGATAGGTTCAGTCCAAGGTTCCCCTTGAGATGGATGAATGGGTACAATGACCTTTTTTCCATTTCCTTTTAATTTGATTCGCTCCTTGTCCAGGGTTATGGATGCTTTCATCTTTCTACCCCAAGGTCAACCGACTAACGCTTGGAAGGAATTGGATCCTTCCTTTGGGTCAATGATTTTGAAGTCAACCTTGGTCGAGATTCCTTTTATAGTCGTGTCGACGTTTTTCCAAACTCCAATGGGTTCAATTAGGCCCTGTTCGACTAGTTTCAGGTATATTCCTGACTCATAGAGTTGAGGTCAGCCCACTTGTTCCCAAGTGTCATGAGTCATAATGTTGACTTGTGAGCTGAAGTCGAGCACTACTTGTCGAACGTGGTATCCTTCGATTTCTAGGTCGATAAGTGGGTCGGCATCACCTTTGTCTTTTTTATTTAAGATGCATTAGAGTAGATCTTTAATTTTCATCTGGAGACTCCACTAACTTTTTTCCAGTTTTTATTTTTACAAAGAAAAGCAAAAAATAATTTTTGTGAAAATATTTATAAATGCTTATTTTTATTTTTCACATGGTGACTCCATTGAAGGGATAAAACCCTATTATCTCATAAACTTGTGAAGTTTTCTTGTGTGTAGATGAGCCCATGCAACATGTTAAAACCTTTAAAGGTCATCACTTGACAGCTCCACCTTTTCAGTATAAGTTTTAATGGTTATATCAAATGCATACTATTAATTTTTGATATGGATGAATTAAAGGAGAAATATGGTGCCTAGATAACCGTAATTTTTCAGCCTATCGATTTCTCATATATCCCGTGTTTTCCTAATTGTTGTAATGGTTTGGGGGATGCATATAAATGGATTCTAGTATTTAATGGAAATTATGGTGATTCGGCCATCTGGCATGTCAAATATTTCCTTCAGTTGATGGCTGACTCCAATGTTCTTCACGAAGACAATATGATGGAAATGTTTGCTAGTACTTTTTGGGGTGAGGCCTATTGTTGGTTCTATTAGGGCCTTCCTAATAAATGTATAACTTCTTTTCCAAGATTCCTTTGGATGTTTTTAGAGTAGTGGCATGATGGTAGGGGTAGTATGAATGGTTTGAAAAATTTCCTTGAAAAGATTTGTACCTTCTACCTATCTGGCATCGAGTATCACATGGAAACATATGATGGACCTTTTTCCATTATACAAAGTATTAAATATTTGGAATCAATTCTCGAACATTAGATCCATAATACTCCCATGAAAGAGTTTCCTCATAGTTATTCAACAAAGGAAGTAATTAAGTGGCTTATTAAAGAATATGAGGTATCTCCCAATACATAGCAAAATTCCGAGGAAGGGAAAATCCAGGATGATCCTATTAAAGAGCTTTAGGAGGATCCCATGATGGAACACATTGTTGAAGACTCTCCTCATGTCACCATAGCTGAAAACATTGAAGATTTGAGATTTTCTCAAGATTGTTGCAATGCTTGTCCAGAAAGTCCTCGTGAGGAAACCATTATAGAGATCGACATTTATGAAGAAGTCTATGATGTGTGTGATGATACTCCTCTATGTTCATCACTTAGAGATGAAGTTTTGGAAATTTTAGATTCTCATAATATCTTTGAAACCAAAACTTTGAAGGATGATTATTATGACTAGGTGGAGGGTATTTATATCCCAGGATGTGATACCAGCAAGGAAGACTCTTTCATATCCAACATATATGGGAGTGATGACTATTGCAATTTCATAGATAATCCAACTTGTGAAAATCTTATTGAGAACCCCATCCATTATATGTCAAGCAAGGGGAATGTCTATTCAAAAATTTGTGGAAGTCCAATCTGTGATACATCCGTAGAGGGGAGAATGGATCTAGATACCTAGGAAAATATTATTATGGAAGAGGAGCATTCAGAATTTTCACGTGATCATTCAGAGCCATATTATGTAGAGCCACACAAGGGTATCAATAATGAAGACATTGAGAAGTAGTGTTGTGAAAAGACAGATGTGATGCAGTCAGTGGAATATCAATCTCAACTATCATCTTCACATATGGAGTTTCCTTATTATTTGGAGCCTCTTGGGGATTATACAATGAGTTATCATATGATAAGCCTTGATGATCAGTACAATGGTGTATTCAATCTGCCTCATCCCTCTAATTTGTATCAAGGATAATTTTAGGGGCGAATTTTAGCCCATGGGATATTTTTAGGGGTTTTTCTCCCAAAAAAGATTCGCCATTTTGCATTTTTTGAAGCCCTGTTTCGCCCAATTTTGATGGGGTAAACTTTTTTCACCCTAAAAATCGCCAAATTATTATATAAACAATATAAAATCCTTGGAAATTAAAATATTTTTTGAAAAATATCGCCAAACATTTTATAGTTGGTGTTTTAAGAATTGGTAAGATTCACTAACATTTATACACTTTTGAATAAGTATGGTTCTTTAAAATCATCCCTGATTTGTATGTCAAGCCTATCCAGTCATGGATAGAAGTAGCTTATGCAAGCACATACCAGTTTGGGAAGAAATTTGATGAAGTATTATATTCTTATGATCTCCCATCCATCCCACCCATTTTGAATCATCACGCAGGTTTGCATTTTCTAAATAAAGTATCCTTACTTTGGCTAGTAACCAAAGACAAGGAATTTTTTTTTTATGTTAATAAAATGCTTAGGTGGTTACATTGGATTTCTGATTACACTTAACCCTTTTTATATCATGCTTAGAGTAGGAAAATAATCTCCTTAAAAGAAAGCATTTACTTTCTGCATATCTGTTTTGTACTTAGCTATAATAAAAAATATAAAATTTTAGTTACATTTATTTTGTTTAAATAAATAAGCTTGATGGGTCATTTGGTTTTTAATAAAACTTGTGCTACTAAAGTTTTTCTTGTCAAGTTGAGGTGTTTTTACAGGGTATATAAACCAGAGATTCTGGTGTTCTCATATCCTCTCCTTCCCTTAAAGACCAAATCGAGCACACATCCATAGTTGGAGCCAGAATGTTACCACCTAAGTTGTACTTAGTGGTTTTTTATCAAGTGAGTCTGCTGAACCAGACAAGGATAACTTGTTCAGAATTTAGAAGACCTTCAGTCTTGCTTCTAGGAAACTTTGTTGTACTACATCACATGTTCATACCCCCTTGGGGGAATTGTAATAAATGTTCTAGCATGATATTGTCTATAAAAGACTCGGTCTCTTAGACTTTATTTGTCAATCCGATCAGCCCAGGGTGTTTTCTCCCTTGTTTATTATTGGTTGTTGAATAAATGACTTACAATTTATGAGTATTTCACTCAATACCTCCAAAGTTGGTGTGGTCGGCTTGGAATTTAGGCCTATTGAGGTTATTAGAGTCTATGTGTCAATGTATAAACATGATATGCATGATGGTCGAGTCATATGAACATGTCTAAGCCCCCCTAGGTTTTTCAAATTTTTTAATTTTTTCAGTGTTTTTTGTTAAAATTTAATTTTTCCAAAACTTAGGCTATTTTTTAATAGTTTAATTGGAAAAATTGGTTTTGTAATAAAAGTGGGATTCAAAGCCAAATTCAGTCATGTGGGTGTCATTTTTAAGCTAAGAGCACCCAGTAAACCTATAGAACAACTATTTCCTAGTTTTGAGTGATTTTCCATCACTCAGGTCGAAAAAACCCAAAAAATCAATTATTGATTATTTTAATTAATAAATTGATGAATAATGGAGCAAATCCAAAATCCTAGATCAGTCGATTTGATTGAAATCAGTGAGATCTAAACCAGATTGACTAGATCTGGCAAATCCTTGACTGAAGGAGGTGATCTGGACAGATCTAAAGTTGATCTTCAACATCCTTTATGGGGAATTGCACCCTCCCTCTCTCCTCCACACGTGTGGGCTTTCTTGGAAGCTCTGTGGATTGATGTGTCAGTATATGGGTTGATGTGTTAGCTCAAACAACCCCCTGATTGACAAGTAGGCTCAGTGGAAGCTCAGTTCAGCTTTAGATCGGCATTGATGGACTCTCCTTCAGCTGCAGTGGTTTGTCTCCTTGGGATGTGCTCCCCCACTGGGTTGGATCTCCTATTTTTGTATAAATCAAGCTCAGATCACCTCTTCCAAGCTAGTTAGAGTTGGAATGAGGAGCTATTGCCATTGTAATACTGCTATATTTTGTGAATAAAGAAGCTTTGGAGGCTATATCGTGTAGTGCAAGTGCTTATGTGGATTCACAGCATCATGCTGCTAATGTGGTAACTGCAATTTCTTTCCAATTTATGTGCTGATTTTGTTTTCTGGCTTCAAGGATTCGGTTGAATAAAGTAAGGGTGTAAACTAGGCAAGCTATATTGCTTGCTCTTGTTTATCCATATTATGTATGCTCAATAATTTCAGTTATATGCTTAAATAAGATTATTTTTGCATGAGCTTTCATTTTTGATACTTTATACATCTATATCCAGAACTCATGAGGTGTTGTGCAGGCTTGTGTTATCTAGTTGTAGATTCCTGATTGGAAGAAGGTGTGGATCAATATTGACGCCATTCCTTATCCAATAAGCTCAAGACTCTGTCCCTCAGTGCTCCACAAAAGGGCCTCCTTTCATCTTGTTCCATTCAAGCAATGAGCCGACCTTCTCTCCTCTTTTTCTCCTTTCTTTAAAAAATCAATATTCCGGTTACCTGTTTCTTCCTCTTAAGATCATATCTAGTTATAAGAATTGAATATATATTGTTATCTAATTCATAAGAGTCTTGTTGCTTATATCTGTAATTTCACAAAGAATATCATTTCACAAAGATAGATCTAGGTGTAGGAATTTTCTTGTTTGCAAGTAGCTAAATCATAGATCTAAAGCTTGCTCATAAGGTAGTTTCTTTTTTCATTCTTTAAAGATTTAAATTCTGCAAGAAAAGTGCATATATCATTAGCTGCCCAAATATCAATCCAAGATCCCAAGGAAAGCTTTCTTTCCTTGGTTCCTTTTTGCAGAACTAGATTAGCCTATTTTAACAATTTTTTACTTAGTTTTTTTTTTGATAACTAGCGTGGTGACCCAAAACACTTTGAAAGTGTTTTTGGGCACATTTGATTTTAATTTCTCTCTGTTTTTATCAGGTTTAACAAAAAAGAGAAGGAGACTCTGCCCATTTTCTGACTCTTGGGCAAACCAGAGCTTCCCGGAGGCTTCCCCCACTGCTGTGATTTTAGTTTAGCTTGTTACAATCTTGTTGTAAGCCTTTGGATCCCAGATAACAAGGACCAAGGTGAATAATTTAGTTTTCTGATATTGTAACCAATAATAATAAAAATAATCATTTCGAGTAGGCTCTTTCGAGCCCACTCCCCATCCCCCCAGGGGGGATCCGCGTCCGTCTTACATTTTTTGCATTTTTTCCCTTTTTTTATCTAGCTTAGTCTTGTTATGTAGGATTGTATACTTTGATAACATTTTTCATTATTCCATATTTTAATTCCAAAAGTAATCATACTACTTACCCCACGACTTCTCGATTGACCCGCAAGGGGAAAGAGATGCGTGGTAGGACTAATCAGAAAAATGACATTATGTATCTTTGATTCCTTTTTCATCATTTGTTTCATTAGCGATAATAAAATGAACCCCTCCTTGATTCCGCGATTGAGATCCACTTGGATTGAAAGAGGTTCGTAGAGGGTTTTTTTTTAACAAGAACACCTATCTTAAAATTAACCCCTCCAGTGTGTATGCTCTGTACTTGGCTGTGGTTCATCCATTTAGTCAAGATGCATTCAAATAAATTGAGTGACTAGAATAATTAGGATTCACTCTCCCCAAATTGACAAACCATAAGGCGAAAATCCAATGCCTCGATTAAACCATTACGGTGGCAAAATACCCAAAGGAAGCGGGAACTCCTGAAAAGTGACCTCGGGGCGCCGATCTCTGTTAAAACTTCGGGTGCATTATGAACAATATCCCTAGAGACTCCATTCAAAACACATATTCCTTGTGGGTAGCCATGACGGTTTAGTTTTGGACATACTTCAAGTACCCCCTGGGTATATCTGTAGTCCCCTCGCCTAAGTTAAATTACTCATCTTCACACTAATTTAAAATTAACCAAGATACAATTGCACAACATTTATTTCAGCACTTCCAAGCACTCTTAAAATATTTTTGAATCCATTTTTGGCACTGGTTAACTGTTTATTTCTTTCAATCTATATGTGATTGGGTGTCATTTTCGTGCTTACTTGTGATTATATCATCGTGTTATTTGTTGTTTACAATTGTTAAATTGAAACTCCTAAAAAAATAACTCTTTAATACCATCATCATACTAAATAATTTTTCCTTAGTAACTTAATAGGGTCTACCCCCCTTGGCTTTGTTAGGAGTTGGGCCTAAATGGAGGATTCAAGAACAAGGTGAAAGCCTTGACTCAAGACTTTCCCCCAAGCACACACCGAGTGGCTTGAATATTTTTTCCACGTAACCTAGGTGTGTGAAAGGAGACAACAATACTGATGGCTACTAGTTAAGATATTTATTAATACATGATTTATCAAATGTTGTGCAAATCAAATCTTTGGAGGTACAAACACTTTTAAAGTCTAGAAACTTGAGGAAGCTCTACCACAAAGGATGTTTCTTAAAGCTACTGAATTATGTGGCTTAATACATTTTTTTAACAGGCCAAGGAATCCCTTACCCTCTTCACTTGGAATGCCACACAACAAATCCCATATTTCTGTACCCATCCCAAAATGAAAATATAGGCATTTTTTAGTAGAAGGTAAGGCTATTCTGAGACTGGTCCTAATATGGACTTCCTAGTAAAAGGGTTAAGGGTCCTGCCCCATGTTCCTTTCCTTTCCTAGGTTGGTTTCTGTAACAATAAATATAAGGTTAAAGAGGTTGGTTGATCCATCCTCCATACATAGATCTATTCCATCAACCCCCTCTCCTGGGGCTTATAAGGGCCAATGAAGCGATTTCTCTTCTGATCTAATGAGATCAAAAAATTCTTCCTGTTCTGGTAGATTCCCATTGTCAGCATTTAGCTAGGGGTTTTCTAGAGAAATTATTTCTTAGAGGCGTATAGTCAGTAAGGTATAATGAACCAATTCCGTATTCCAATAATCTCATCCCCAATTGGCTCTCCTCTCATCTCTCTATGGCACCACATCCAATCTGATCTGGCACATAAGTCTGATAGCATTTCCTTCCCTGGTAATCATGGTCTAGGGGAAATATAAAGGTAATTAAGGCATGTGGGTAGTAACTAAGGCCTTCATGTGTTGTTTCCTACAGTTGTGGGTTTCCAGGTATGAAATTGGTAAAGTTCCTCTATGCTATTAAGTGTCTGGCATAATAAATGTTAGGTAAAGGGGTTGGCATCCATCCAAACATTTTCATCTGGCCTGGTGATCTAAGGTCTCCTCATGAACCTATTCTAATCTATATTCCCATGGAAAGTCCCATAATCAAATCTACCCCAAGCAATTCCCTCCCCAGCAGGAAGTTTCAAGTATCTAAGCAATGCAGGTCAAGCACCATGTGACCCTCCTATAAATGTAAACTATGTGGGATACAACATAAATTGACCCATCTCCCTCACTCCGTCTGTCCTGCAATTGAATCCCTCATTGGGAAAGAAAGTCAAAATCGTATTCAGGTAATTTTTGGGATAACTAAAAAGGGTAAGTGAGTTTCAGTTCATGTCTAAAGACTGGTGTTCCTTCCTGGGTGTCGGTTGGGTCATGCAAATTAGATGTTATTATTATATATGTAATAACACAAATGTCAAAAATAAGATAAAAGAGAGAGGTTATGTTCTAAATCTCAATCGGTCTTCCTGTTCAATAAGTGAATTCTCTATTGTGGGATCCTTAA
Source organism: Pseudotsuga menziesii (assembly GCA_001517045.1). NCBI lineage: Eukaryota > Viridiplantae > Streptophyta > Pinopsida > Pinales > Pinaceae > Pseudotsuga > Pseudotsuga menziesii. The sequence goes on along the minus strand of LPNX010979268.1, from coordinate 102,208 downwards.
GCACTACTAGTCGGGTTGGGGGATCCAAGGTTGGTTCTATTTAATTAGAAAAAGTTGTTCATATGGTGTTTTGTTATAATCAAACCTATTGTTGGCATGGGTCGAGTAAAACACATCAGGTGATCTAAAAGGTGATTTTATCAGGTAAAGTGGCTAACCGAGAGCATGTCAAGTAATTCCAAAACGATCCAATCTAATATGACACTTCTCTTATAAAGTTCATATAAATTCCCTCCTAACTAACTAACTACATGATTCCAGGTCTCTTGCTCCAGGTTTAGCAGGTAAAGAGAAAGTGTGTTATAGCATGGTTCCTGGCTACGTGGGTTATTCCTGGCCGAGAAGATCCTCCATGGTGCTCTGTTTCTAGTAGTAGAAAGAAAATTGTAAGGCCCTAATATCCTCTTTGATGCATATGGAAGGTATGTCTAGGGTTCTACTGGCTAATGAACCTAATCCCTATGCCCTATCCCCACCAACAGGGTTCTCCGAAGGAATTCTAAATAGCCTCTAAATCTTTCCATCATGTTGCTAGGGCTGTGGAAAGTGTTTATGGAAAGTGTATACAAGGTATTCTAACTAATATATTGTCCCCTACTACTACAAATAAAACCTTCCTGGATTCTAGTGCCTCCATCGTCCCTAGGTGGCAGTAAAAAAAAGGGTAAGGGGGTGTGGACTTCATGAACATTGGGGTTCTAGCAGCATGAACATTGAGGCTCTATGCAGGTATTCTATTAAGATAAAATGGTAATGGATTTAAATAATATTGGGGCTCTAGCATCACAAACATTGGGGCTCTACGTAGGCAGGTGGGAGGTAAAAGGTGCTAAGGCATGATGAATCTAATCCCAGTTACTACCAAGGATTTTCCAGGATTCAATCCAAATCCAATGGAGAATTATTCTATGCATATATACAAATACCATTTGGAAAGGTCAAAAGTAGCTTATTTAGATGATGGTCGGGTTGATGGTCATAAGTATCCTTATTATGCAGATGATGCCTAATTTGGATATTTCACTTCCCTTCTCCCTAGTGCCAAAATCTATTTGACTTCAACTTGTCAATTTGTAGCTCAAATCTCCCTTACCCAAATCATTTTATTGCTACTCCTACAGATAAACTATTTTACTGAGCCCAACTGTTACCCTAAGTTGGTCAAAACTTGTACCAAGTTGAAGTTCTCTTTGTTTGGATTTAGAAATCCAATAAACTTGGCATGGATTTACAGTCTCCTTGTGTTGAGTGTGGTACTTTTATGTAGCAGAAGCATCCTTACTACTACAGTTATGTGAGCAGTAAAATGAGCATGATGTTGATCGAGGTACAAAGTGCCCTTCAAGGAGCCATTGCCCACTGCAATAATTTCAATGACATTGATGATAAGTAGTGTGGTAGCAACATTGTTCTGCTCTAAGTAGATAGTCGATATTCCTCTTAATGTAATTGAGGCAAAGAAATTGTTATGAGCTCCCTAAACTTCATTATGTCATGTCCCTTCAACACAATATTTATTTCTTAATTACTGAGGATCCTCCTATACCTAGCTGTGTTCCTGTGTATCCTATTCTGCTTGACCCAAATGGAATCACGTTAAAATCCTTTCCATTCACATTAACAGAGCTCCCCAAGAATCTCTTCGACTTGAACTCTTCAGCATCCTCCCATGACTTTGGGTCCCTTCCAATCGCCCAAGCGTTGATGATAACATGAGTTCTCATAGGGATTTCATAAGTGAAACAACACATGAATTGATTTATTCATGCAGAACCAAAAGGGTAGCCGGAGGATAAAGCCTAAGCGTTTCCTTCACGAATGCTTGTAGGTAAGTCAAACTCATGTACGTTTGAAGTCACTCCTAACACTTTGTTCAAATCTTCTTGGGATTTTTTCATCAGTAGAGGTTGTCTTGATAGTTCTAACATGGCCCACTCCAAGGTAGTAGAGATACTCCCTACTCTGTTGAATTATTGTAACTTTGAAGTGTATTTACTTATTATCCCCGATGTTCCTATCGGCAAAATCATTTGTATTTCATTATACCCTGATGTTCCTATCAGGAGAATCACTAAGAGTCATGAGGAAATTCCCTTCATTGTAGATCGAGTCATTAACACCCTAATTAATATAATATTAAGTTGTTAGAGACCTCCTAGAGAAGTCGGCCCAATCAATTTTAGAGCGGCCAACTTGTTGGAGTGGAAAATCAAGTGAATGGAAGAATATAAATATAAGTGAGGCTCTCCTCATTTATACGCACTCACGCTCACTTGTGTAGCGCATAAGAGAGAGAGAGAGATGTAGATTCTAGGAGAAGGATCAATATGGGTTTTTATCTTTTATCTTTTGATCATCTATATTGAGGAAGCTTTTGTTGGGTTTTTCCCATTAGGGTTTTTCCAAGGTAAATCTGTGTTGATCTTGTGATATTGTTTCTTTCAGTGATCCTATCTATAAGATTTTGTTATGAAATTAAAATTGAAAACTGATAATCTATCTTAGAATATGGAATCTTAACATGGTATCAAATATAACCTAAATAGGACAGCTTTCACAAGGTGAAAAATCCCTCTCTCTCCTCGACAAGAAATTAGGGTTTTGAGAAAATTTTGAATTTTGAAGAACTGATTGCATGGAAAGTTGAGCCCTCCTAGAGCACATCTTCTGAGCCTAGGATTGAAGTTTTTTGAGTAGATCTCCTGGAGATTCAAACCCTAGTTTGACACTGCACCAAAAAACTGTATAAATCTAGTGAACGAGAAAACTGCTAGAAGCTGCGGTGTTGAATACCACAAGTCAGATTTGAAAGGTGAAGACTTGAGACCTCCATAAACAAAGCACACCAATCAACTCACTTGAGTGAAACACATTTCCTGGTAAGATCAATTTCTCATTTTCTATAATTTCAATTTTTTGTGATCTTCTGACAAGATGGCCCCAAGCACCAAGCTTGAGGACAAGCTACAAGGCATAGAGAATTACAGAGCATGGAAATACATAATTGGCCTCATTCTCAAAGAGAATGATCTTGAAAAATATATCAAGGATTAATTTGCAGAACCTGAAGAGGCTAAAGCTAAGGAGAATCACAGAAAGGATTTGATTAGGGCACAAAGGATTATTGTTGACTCCATCAAGGATCACTTGATATCTCAAGTGTCATCCAAGAAGACTCCGAAAGAAATATGATTCCCTAGTAGGAATGTATGAAGGAAGAAATATCAACAGAAATATGAATCTAAGATCTCAGTTGAAGAGCACCAAGATGAGTCATAGAGAATCCATCCAGGACTACTTCACAAGGGTCTCCCAGTTCAAGGAACAACTAGAAGCCATTGGACACAAACTTAATGAAAATGAGTTGGTTATGACTGCTCTCAATGGTCTCACTAGACCCTGGGAGTCATTCATCCAAATGAGGTGTGCCAGGAAGGAAAGCATGAATTTTGATATTGTATAGGAAGATCGTATTCAAGAGGAGACTATATTGTCAAACAGAGAAGCTCTACTGAAGGAGGATTATCAAGCCCTAGCCAGCCATACCAAGAGAAGAAGAAGTCAACCCAACTTCAAGAAGGGAAACCAAAAGGAGTCTCAACCTCCCAAAAGGTTCCAAATAATAAGAGGAAGTCTCTCCAATAGGGACTAATCCATATTTCAATGTTTTCATTGTGATAAGATAGGACACATTGCCAGAAATTATCCTTTGAAGAGACAAGAATACAAGAAGAGGAACAACAACAACAAAATACATCATGCACATCTAGCTGAAGATGATGATGAAAAAAAGGAAGAGGAAGGACCTCAAAGAAAGAAAACAAGATAAGAAGATGCAAAAGAGTATGTACTACAGTGGGAGATGAATATCAATATCCAATCAAAGGAATCGGTGAAGCAAGATACAAGCTCGATTCAAGAAATTCCCTGAAGATGAATGATGTTTTATATGTACCAGGTCTAAAGAAGAATTTACTTTCTATCTCAGTTTTATACAAGAAAGGATTCAGAGTTGCATTTGTATATGGCCAAGTACTCATGTGTCCCAAAGGAAAGTCAATTGAAGATGCAGTTGTCACTAGTGAAGAATAGGGAGGCCTGTATAAACTCAAGGGACATTCAGAAATAGCCCTTGTTCATGAGTCCACTAACCCTAGTGAAATGTGGCATAGAAGTCTCGCCCACATCAATTACAAAGCACTACCTCATGTGAACAAAGTAATGACAGGGTTACCATACTTGAAGATCAACCATGAAGGTATTTGCAAAGGATGTGTGAAAGGGAAAAATATTAAGAATCCATTTTCGAAGAGTGAAACAAAAACTAAAGTTACATTGGAATTGATTCATTCATATCTGTGTGGTCCAATGCCATCCACATCTTTGAGTGGTTTTGAATATTATATTACATTTATTGATGAATATTCAAGAAAGACATGGATATACTTCTTGAAATAAAAGAGTGAGGTGTTTGAGAAATTCAAGGAATTCAAAGCCTTGATAGAGAATCTTTCAGACAAAAGAATCAAGACACTCTGATCATACAATGGCGAAGAATATACTTCAAAAGAGTTTGAAGCATTTTGTAAAGATGATGGAATCAAGAGGGAAATAACTACTCCCCACAATCCTCAACAAAATGGTGTTGTGGAAAGAAAGAACAGAACCTTCATGGAGGCAGTGAAGACAATGATATATGATCAAGATATTCCAATGCATCTATGGGCAGAAGCAACAAGAACTATTGTCTATGTACATAATAGAATATCTCATAGCGCTCTTGGATTCAAGACTCTAGAAGATATGTTCACAAGAAAGAAGCCTGAGGTAAGTCACCTCAATATATTTGGTTGTCCAGTATATGTTCATATACCAAAAGAGAAAAGAACCAAGTTGGGCCCTTTCGAAAAGAAGGGAATATTTGTTGGATACTGTGAAGTATCCAAGGCAATCATAATTTACATTCCTAGATTCCATCACATGGAAATTAGTAGATATGTAACATTCAATGAAGAAGCAGCTCTCAAGAGATCCAGAAAATGTCAACATGAAGAAGTATATGAGGAAGATGCACCTCCTAGAAATGTAGAGGCTACATTCCTCCCTGAAGATAAAGCACCTGAAGATCATGATATGACAGAACCACAAGAACCTCCTATGATGGAGATATCATGGAAATTATACAAGAAGCAGAAAGGTATGGATCTCTTGAAGGCTCCACAAGGATAAGCAAGAATCCCAAGACATTTTCCAACTATGTAGCTTTGATGTGTGATATTGTAGATCAAGAACCTACAAAGTATGAATAAGTTATACAGAAGAAAGAATGGGTAGAAGCAATGATGGAAGAGTAATAGTAAATAATGAAGAATGATGTCTGGGATATAGTTCCCAAACTAGAAGGCAAGAGTGTAGTATCCTCCAAATGGATCTACAAAATAAAATAGGAAGCTGGAAGAAGTATAAAGAAGTACAATGAAATATTTGTGGCTTGAGGTTTCTCTTAGAAAGAGGGAATTGATTATGAAGAAACATCTGCACCAATAGCACGGTATACTTTGATTAGAGCTATCATGGCACTTGCATCCATGATGAAGTGGGACTTACACCAGATGGATGTGAAGATAGGATTTCTGAATGGTGTGATTGAAGAAGAAGTATACATAGAACAGTCACAAGGATTTGAATTTGAAGACAGACGGACTCATATATGCAAGTTGAAGAAGGCCATGTACGACCTGAAGCAAGCTCCTAGAGCTTGGTATGGAAGGATAGATAGTTTCTTGACGAGCTTGGTCTTCACCAAGAGTAAAGTCGATCCTAACCTTTACTACAAGGTTATAGAAGATGAACCTGTCATACTATTACTGTATGTGGATGACCTATTTATGACAGGGAATGAGAAACAAATGTAGAATGTAAGAAGAATATCGTTGAAGAATTTGAGATGAAATACCTTGGGTTAATGCATTATTTCCTAGGTCTGGAAGTATGATAGAACTCAGAAGGAATCTTTCTCAATCAAGGAAAGTACACAGTTGAAATATTGAAAATATTTGAGATGTTGGAATGTAAAGCCATGGCCACACCCATGGATACCAACCTGAAGTTGATGGCTGATGAATCATCAGAATTGGTGGATGTGACTCAATACAAATAGATTATTGTGTCATTGATGTATCTAAAAAATACCAAACCAAACATTTGTTTTGCTGTGAACACCCTGAGTCAATATCTAGTTCAACCTAGATGTGTTCACCTGATAGCTGCAAAACATGTGATGAGATATCTAAAAGGGAATATAGAATTTGGTCTATACTATGATGGAAACCATGATTACAGATTGTATGACTATACAAATGCAGATTGGGCTGGAAGTGTCTCAGACAGAAGAAGTACATCAGGTGGATGTTATAGTCTAGGGTCTCCTATGATTTCATGGTTTAGCAGGAAACAGTCCAGTGTTTCTCTTAGCACGGATAAAGCAAAATATATAGAAGATTGCTCTGCTAGTTATGAATCCATATGGCTTCGTAAGCTAATGTCAGGTTTATTCAACCTGAAGTTATATACCACCGTGATTTTATGTGATAACCAAAGTTGTATAAAGGTGACAGAGAACCCAGTGTTCCACGATAAGTCAAAGCACATAGAAATCCAGTATTTCTATATTCAATATATGATACAAAAGGGAGATAGAAATCTCCAGTATGTGAGTACCGATGAACAAGTTGTTGATGTGTTGATGAATCCTCTATCTCAAGTAAAGTTTGAATACTTTCGAGACAGGCTTGGTGTTGTTCGGAAAGACCTTCCCTGAAAGGGGGAGCAGTGATGTTGCAGTGGGAGTGTATCATCCCTGGACATTTGCCCTAAAAGTGATCTATAGACTTATTTATCCAAGAAAGAAGAAGGATTGTATCATCCATGAACATTTGTTCTAAAGTGACCCAGTGACTTCGGTCCTCAAGAATGTGGTGGGATTGTATCATCCCTGAACATTTGTTCAGAACGAATCTGGTGACTTCGGTCCTCGAGAATTTGGTGGGATTGTATCATCCTTGAACATTTGTTCAAAATGGATCCGATGACTTCGGTCCTCGAGAATGTGGTGGGATTGTATCAATCCTCAACATTTGTTCAAAATGGATATGGTGACTTTGGTCCTCGAGAATGTGGTGGGATTGCATCATCCCTGAACATTTGTTCAGAACGGATCTGGTGACTTAGGTCCTCAAGAATGTGGTGGGATTGTATCATCCCTAAACTTTTTGTTCATAACGGATCCGATGACTTCGGTCCTCGAGAATGAGGTAGGATTGCATCATCCTTGGACTTAGTCCTAAAGTGATAGGGATTGATTACCCCGTAATTGTATCCGGTGACTTCGATTGTCGAGAATGTGGTAGGATTGTATCATCCTTGGACTTGAGTCCAAAAGTGATCCGAAGACTTTTGTCTTTGTATTATGGATTGTAGGTTTTTGTTGCTGATGATGATGTTACTGATTGAAAGATCAAAGTATGATGATGATGATGTTACTGATCGAAATATCAAAGAATGATGATGATGACCTTACTGATCGAAATATCAAAGTATGATGATGATGATGACGTTACTAATCGAAAGATCAGAGTATGATGATGATGATGATGATGTTGATCGAAAGATCAGAGTGTGATGATGATGTTTCTCAGAGAATTGTTGATCATGATAATGATGATTGAAAGGTCAAAGTATTTTTTATGATGATTCTACTAATTGATGAAGACTAAAGTGCTGAAGATGATGTTGTTTCCGCTAAAGTTTAAGATGAAGACTATATGTCAAAGATGTTGAAAAAGATTCCAATGATCTATAGATGTATCACCTTGATGATGTTGAACATGCTCTCTCTTCTTCTCCTGTTGCTATTGTTGATGTCGTTGTAGAATACCCTTCTCGTTAAGGGGGAGTGTTGAATTATTGTAACTTTGAAGTGTATTTACTTATTATCCCCGATGTTCCTATTGGGAGAATCATTTGTATTTCATTATACCTCGATGTTCCTGTTGAGAGAATCAGTAAGAGTCATGAGGAAATTTCCTTCGTTGTAATTTGGGTCATTAACACCCTAATTAATATAATATTAAGTTGTTAGAGTCCTCCTAGAGAAGTCAGCCTAGTCAATTTTAGTGGGCTCGACTTGTCGGAGTGGAAAATCAAGTGAACGAAAGAATATAAATAGAAGTGAGGCTCTCCTCATTTCTACACACTCACACTCACTTGTGTAGTGCATAAGAGAGATACATAGTTGTAGATACAAGGAGGAGAAGTATCAGTCTAGGGTTTTATCTTTTATCTTTTGATCATCTATATTGAGGAATATTTTGTTGGGTTTTTCCCATTAGGGTTTTCTTAGGGTAAATATGTGTTGATCTTTTGATATTGTTTCTTTCAGTGATCATGTCTGTATGCTTTTGTTATGAAATTGAAATTGAATGCTGATAATCTAGCTTAGCATATGGAATCTTAACATACTCCACCATGAAGCATATCATGCATCATAATAGACCAGAGTAAGCCAAATTAATCTTAAATGTGCACGAGCATGCATAGATTGAGCTGCATGAAAAAATATGAATAGTGAAGGAAGAGTTGACGTCTTTAACTTACTATAAGAAGGGATTTGATACTATTTCGTCCCAGATTAACCTCCCGAGTATTATGTTTGGACATGGAAAGCAATATAGGTGGAAAGGAGAGGTCTCATAGGAATTCATATACTATGCTTTTGGTATTTTTCATAGTGTGTTCTAATTATCCCCTTTACTTTGAATTAATTGAATGTGTTTAAGAGCAAGATCACAAGTGCTCACTCTAACTAATCCCGATTTCATATCATTTAACTTGTCTCTAACAAAACCAATCTAACAGTCTAGTCATATCACTCTATATTATCTTGAAAACAACAACTCTTCCTTTTCCATATCCCGATTCCCCAATACTATGATTTATATATGGTTTTGGATAAGCTTCTCCTTCGGCTCATGGATTAATCTATACTAATATAATATTGAATCTGGAAACACTTGTGATTATTCTTGCATCGGCTCACTTATAACATCAGATAAGTCTTAAAACTTTTATCAGACATATAACACACTAAGTTTTACTATCTAAGTTTCCTCTAACCCTTAGAACAAGATTTTACCTTCCACTGACTAATATATCACCCAGGGATACCCTATTTTAAAAAAGGTGAAAAAGGGAAGCAAGTTCCTAGTACCATATATGGCACCAGAAGATCCAACTCAAACATCGTGGATATACCCCAATGAAAGAAAACCATCATCTTATCAATTTCCAAGCCTAGTCATTGACTATTCCACAAGGTATTGTTACTCAACCTAAGATGAGCAGACTATTTTTATCATTAGTGAGAAATGGTCTAGTTTCTACTTTATATAATGTTTGCAATGATTTAATAAAAAATGAAGTAACTATATTTATACTTTATGCTTTGTTTTCTTTCTGGATTAAAAGGACAATCTTGGAAAAGTATCATTAGAACCAGAGTCAGTAGCAGCACGGGTTATCCCCGCATTTCAAAAATTGTGTAGTTATCATTAGACTAGCTTATCATCTAGCCAAGATTCCTCCACTGTATATTACTCTTGAATTAGATGACCATCTACTCCATAACTGCATGGTGGACTTAGGATTTGCAAACAATACTAAGCCATCGATGATAATGAAGACTCTGGAAATGAAATGGACAAACTATTAGGAACATGTTCATAAGATATACAATGTTTACTGATAGGGCGTGCCTTCTTTGGGTGATATAACAAACATTTGTGCCCAATGATGTTCTACCCTGCGAATATATATAGCAAGAAATATAATCTTGGTGGATCTACCTCTTGTATATGGCCTCATTCTAGGAATAGAATGGATGCACAATATGGGTGGATATATGAGAAATGATAGTACGCATCTCATCTTGTGAGGGCGTGATGTTATGATTCAGTTTTTTTCCTAGGACTTGGTCATTCCTAATGCACAAAAGAAGGTAACGCAACATTGAATATTGTGTCCTACAAGGATACTAGGATTGTGACATTTGCTAGTTTAGATGAAATGGAAATCATTAATATATATGACCAAACTGATGAGAAGGGAACATATCCACCAGCACATGCCTTGTATAAATAAGAAGAAAGAGTGACTCCATTGGGACCTATATTTATAGACCCTCCCTCAGTAACATTATTTTTGAAAGGCCCAAGCATCTATTATATTTGAGCCTGAGGGAGGTATTTGGAAGTGTTGTTCCACTTTTGGAAGTCATGGGAACCATCAATAGAAAATCATACCACGGTTTGAAGTGGAGGAATGGTGCTAATGAGTGGCACCTTCCTGGAGCATCGAGATACCAACCATTGTCAGTCTTATCCCTATTAATGATTCCAAACAAAATTTTATTGAAGAGTATGAGCCATATTTATTACCCTTTATGAAACATCCAAGGGAAACAATTGGTTGGGAGATGTTGGGCCTGGATCCTCCAAATAATGTCATCTCTTTCAAATTTCCCCAAATATAGTATTTTCTATTTTATGAAGATCAAAACAAAGCAGGAGGGAAAATTGGTGTTTTATTGAGATCACCTAAGAATATTATTGACCCATTCACTTGCAGACTAGAATTTGAATCTACAAATAAACTAGATGAGTATGAGGCATTAATTTGTGGCCTTAAACATTCTTGGAAAATGGGAGAAATTGTTGTTCTCGTGATGGTTGATTCTAAGTTGGTGGTCAAGCACATCATAATGGAGTATTTCATTAAGGCTTATATCTAAAAAGTTACACCCATTTGGTATTGAATCTAATTAACTAGTAGGTCACATTTAACTTAAGGCATATCCCAAGAAAGAGAAACTACCTAGTGGATGCATTGGTTGTAACTTGCTCATTGATCAATTCTCACCCAAAGATAATTGGAGAGTGTTTTTTAGTTGGTATTTTATAAATACCTTCTATCCTGGATAACCAAGAACACATCCAGGGATTTGAGAATGACAAGAACATTGTTTAATTAATGCAAGGAACATTGGAATTTAATCAATATGACCTATATATTCTTTAGACAGAGGAATAAATAAATATTAAAAAAAATAATGATAAAAGAGTGACCCATGGGATGTAATTGGGAAGGATCAAATAGAAGTGTTGCAACTAAAGCACAATAAAATGTCTAGAGTCGCAAAAGTGAAATATTCTTTTCACTAGAGGGGGCCCTCTACTACGATATAACATGTTACCGCATATCGATGTGACTGTAGAAGGCATCAAAGGTCTCATCACACCCATCATGGGAGTGTTATTGTCTTGTGAATAAGTTTATGCTGACGACCAAGACCTTCGAGATCCATCCATGCATGTTCCCCCCTAATAGGCCTTTATCTGCTATTATCATCTAATACATCTTTTGAGTGCTTCATCCTATAGTAAGTAAACCAATTCTTTTACAAAGTAAGTCAGTAATTCAAGACCTTACCTGAGCTACGCTTCTCTTTAATAAGATTTAGCTTGCTTATTTTGGTTTTATTGCCTTTTTTACAAGAAGAACGAGTCTCTTTTTCAAGCATCAAAGTATATGGTTTTGAGCTATGCTTCCTTAGAAATATTGAAAAGCATTAAATCCTATGGTTTTCAGCTAACACATCCCTTGCAAAGGATTTGAGCTCACACATGCTCTACTAAGGCTTTTAGCTATGCATTCTTTACAATACTGAGAAGCTTCAAAATCTATGACCTTAGTTTTAAGTTTCATTTTTATGACAGAGGGAATGCGTGTCATGATTTATGGAAGGTTTGAGACCTTTTTCATCTTCATGACAGAGGGAATGTGCCACAACTTATGGAACCTTCTATCCATGTCTAAAATTTTGGGACAGATCCAGATTTGATTCAGTGATCTATGGATACATTCCCTAGGGTGCAACAATTTGACAACGCAACATTTTGTAGGGGTCCCTTTTGTTTTTTCCTGTCCATAAAAAACATAAAATATTTATTTCTTATTATTTCCATCATTCATCTCAGGATGTAAGCTAGTGAATGCCAATATAAAGGGATTACCTCCATGGTCAATTTCACCAAAATTAATCTTAGTCCTCTAAAAAGCCACCTACAGTATCAACTTGTCACTATGTTTCTACTTTTTTCCTGGAACCAAATCCAATCCTTAAACCTATAATTAGATGATTTTAGCATGAATCTTAGATGCCTTACTCCATTGTCAAAAGGGAAACATTAAAAGGAAGGATTTGGAGAATCCTTATTTCTTGGTTTGCATCAAAATTAGCGATAAAGATGTTTGATTTATTGGAATTTACCTTCATAACCATTCGTGTGCAGTGTAATCATAGAATTTCCTAATATGTGTCTGCCTCCCTCATAGGTCCCAAACCAATTATGATAAAATAATCTACAAATAAAAAAGTGAGACAGATATAAATTTGAATTTTTATTTTCTTTTTATACCTCTTTATCTCTTGCAATATTTTACTTGCAATCTTCTACTTTCATGCTTAAGACATTAGTGACCAATAAGAAGAGAAGAAAATTTGACATAGGGAAATCCTGTCTTAATGCCCATTATAAGGAGACTAACCCAATTATAAGGTGAGAAAAAAAACTAAAGACAAACATCTCATTATCCAATTTACTAACTTTGTATTCATCCCAATAGGATTAGCATTATGTTAGTTTTTCAACATTAAGCTAGCATTATGTTAGGATATTTACTGAGAGAATAACAAGTACAACAATCAAACACAAGAGACAATGAACAAAGTGTTTTTCATCGGGGAAACCATAAATGGAGAAAACCCCACAACTTCCTCAGAGATAGAATCAGCATAAGATGTAAAACCCCAAAACAGTAAGATGTACTCCCAACATCAGTAATCTTCTTCTTGTCTATCCCCAATGTCTTCTCCTTCCTCAACTATGCACTACACTTGAGTGTGTGAGTGATGTGTACTAAATATAAACCCCATCTCTCTATTTATTATACTAATCTTGACATGACTAAAACCCTACCAGGGCCGACCTCTACTAGGAGAGTCTAATAACCCTAGTGCCCCGGAACTACGGGGACTTTAACCCTTACACAATCGGAGGGTTACCCACTATGAATTGACATGACTTGTTTATTTCTACACTAAATTTTTTTAACCTAGCAAACCCTAACCTCCATAGCCAACATTAATCCCCCCCTTTTTTCCTACCAGTTCAGTATTTATCAATGATTCTCGCTCTCTCCACATTCGACATGGTCCTGATGATGAATCCTGATATGGATCCGAAACGTCGACTTGGTCATTTCGATACTTTGGTTTCTCCAACAACATCATCAATGACTTGTTTACATTATTGATTCTCACAATCAAAACATCGGGGCATGACAACATGACTCAATTGCATAATAGATACATCCTGGAATAAACATCGGGTTACAATACATAATATACATAGATGAATACATTCTGAAGTTACAAATACATCAACACTCCATCTTAACTAGGAAGGCATTCTTTCGACACAATTTTCAGCACTGGTCTTCTTCTTTGTATCAAATGGATCATCTCATCATATGCATCTTGAGTCTTTTGAGTTTTCAAGTCATCTTCATCTTCAAGTCATCTTTGTCTTTAAGTCATCTTCATTCTTCGAATCTGGATCATCTCTCGATCTAGATCATCATGGGACATCATCACAGGATTTGGATCATCTCTTGATCTGGATCAACATCACTGGATCAAATCTGGATCATCACTCGATTGGATCTAGACCTATATCATCACTCGATCTGGATCATCACTGGTCATCATCATGTGTGTGCTATCTCATCATAGGAAGTTCTACAGAGCCAGCCTTTTTTCATGCTGGTTGTAGGCCTAGCCATCAGGTAGGTATTTTCCCAGCACTTACATCTAACCTAATCATCAAAAAGGCATGCCCAACACTTACATATGACCTACTCGTCAGAAAGGCATACCCAACACTCACATATGATCATGTAATAAACTAAAATCACATCAGAAAGGCCCCACACTCACATCTGTCATGGAAGGAACTGAATCCTCTCACCATGATAGAATGGCCTACCCTTACATCTGACATGAAAGGAACTGAATCCTCTCACCATGAAAGAATGGCCCATACTTACATCGGCCATGGAAGGAACTGAATCCTCTCACCATGATAGAATGGCCCGCAGTTACATCGGCCATGGAAGGAACTAAATCCTCTCACCATGACGGAATGGCATGCACTCACATATGACCTAGAAGGAACCAAATCCTCTGCCCTTGTCAGAAAGGCCCCCAGTCCCAGACTAAGATACCTGGTAACTGACCAGGTGCCTCCACTCTCCCGAAGAGTGGAAGTTTCCCTTACATCTGTCCTACTCGACAGAATGGCCAGCACTCATATCTGACATGGAAGGAACTGAATCCTATCACCATGACAGAATGGCTTAGCCCTTACATCTGACCTACTCATTAGAATGGATTTGGATCTTTAGCACTCATATCTGACATGGAAGGAACTAAATCCTCTCACCATGATAGAATGTATCAGCCCTTACATCTGACCTGCTTGTCAGAATGGCTTTGGGACTCATCACTTTCCCTTGGAGGAAAACTCGATCTGGAGAAAACCAAGCTTCTCCCCGAAGTACTCGAACTTCACTCTGGCCAAAGGCTTCTTCAACACGTCAGCTATTTGTTCCTCCATTGCAACATACTGGAGCTTCAATGCTCCTCTCTGCACCATATCCCTGGAATAGTGATACTTGATCTCGATGTGCTTCTACTTGTCATGGAACACTGGATTCTCTGACAACTTCACGCAACTCTGGTTGTCACAATGTATACAAGTAGCATCCATCTAGAGATCAAATAAATTAGACAGTAGCTTCCTTAGCCATACTACCTCACAACTAGCTCAACAAGCTGTGACATACTCTGCTTCAGTTATACTCAGTGCCACACAGGATTGCTTCCTGCTAAACCAAGAGATCACACCTGATCCCATACTGAAGCAACACTTTGAAGTGTTCATCCTATCAATGGCACTGCCTGTCCAATCTGAATCAACATAACCCTCCAGGTTAATCTTCTAATTCACATCATACTTGAGCCCATAATCAACTGTACCCCGCAGATACCTCAGAATATGCTTTGCAGTAGTCAAGTGAACATTTCTCAGATCTGTCAAGAACTAGCTCAAGGTGTTCACAGCAAAGCAAATGTCTGGTCTCGTGTTCATCAGGTACATCAATGACCCAATCATCTGATTATACATCGTAGCATCAACTGATTCTGATGAAGCATCACTCAATAGCTTTAGGTTTGATGCCATAGGTGTGGCCATAGTCTTGCAGTCCATCATCCCAAACCTCTTCAGGATCTCTATTGCATACTTCCCTTGTCCAATGAAGACTCCATCCGTGCTATGCCACACCTCTGTACCTAGAAAGTAATGCATCATACCCAAGTCCTTCATATTGAACTCGGTAGCAAGCTTTCTCTTCGTATTGGTAATCAACCCATCCATGCCTGTCACAAACAGATCATCCACATATAGTAGAAGCATCACTGGGTTGCCATCTTCAACCTTGTAGTAAAGGTTGGAATCTGCTTTACTCTTGGTAAAGCCCAAACTGGATAGAAATCTATCAATTCTACCATACCATGTCCTGGGTGTCTGTTTCAAACCGTACATGGATTTCTTCAATCTGCATACATGAGACTCCCTTTCATGTGTTTCAAAACCAAGTGGTTGTTCTACATACACTTCCTCTTCCACTACACCATTCAAGAAAGCAGTCTTGACATCCATCTGGTGTATTTTCCATTTCATCACTATAGCCAAAGCAAGTACTGATATGATGGAAGTGTATCTGGCTACAGATGCAAAGGTTTCTTCGTAGTCTATTCCCTCTTTCTGAGAGAAACCTTGAGCTACAAATATTGCATTGTATTTTTCAATGCTACCGTCTGCAGCATGTTTGATCTTGTAAATCCATTTGGAAGACTTCCCATCTAGTCTTGGGACAACATCCCAAACATCATTCTTCATGATCGATTGGTACTCTTTGATCATAGCATCCTTCCATTCCTTCCGTTCTGCTGCTTCTTCATAACTGGAAGGTTCTTTATCAATGAAATCACATATTAAAGCTACATACCTGGAACAAGATCTGGTCCTCTTTCTTTCTCTGTGATTTTATTCTAGAGCCCCATATCTTTCCGCACCTTGGATAAGTTCTCGTACCCAATAAGGTTTCCTCTTATGAGGATTCTTCTCCAGAGGTGGATCTACAAGTCTTTGTGGTTCTTCAAATTCTTGATCTTCTTCTTGATTTTGTTCATTCATGGTTGTATCATGAAGTGTAGGTGCTTCTGCTTCTTCAGGTTCTTCAGTAGGTCTCTTTCTAGATTTGTTGTAAGCTGTGTCTTCATCAAATGTTGCATCCCTGCTGATTTCAATCTTCTTGTATCCTGGGAAATATATTCTGTAAGCCTTCGAGCTTTCAGAGTATCCCACAAATATACCCTTCTTTCCTGAAGGATATAATTTAGTCCTCTTCTCTTTTGGAATATGAATGTACACAGGACAATCGAATATTCTAAGATGGCTCACTTCTGGTTTCTTGCTGGAGAAGACTTCTTCAGGATTCTTGTTCGCAAGTACTCTATGTGGAGTACGGTTCTGTACATACACCGCTGTTCTGGCGGCTTCCACCCAAATATCCATAGGAAGGTCTTGATCATGAAGCATTTCCTTTGCAGCTTCCATGATAGTTATGTTCTTCCATTCCGCAATCCCATTTTGTTGTGGATTATAAGGAGTGGATAACTCCCTCTTAATCCTCGATTCTTTGCATAGCTCTTTGAATTCATTTGAAGTGAATTCTCCGCCATTATCTGATCAAATGGTCTTGATCTTCTTTTCAGTATGGTTCTTGATCAAGGATTTGAATTCTTTGAAATTACTAAATACTTCATCTTTGTTCTTCATGAAGTAAACCCATGTCTTCCTAGAAAAGTCATCAATAAAAGAAACATAATATGCATACCCGCTTAGAGAGTTTGATGACATAGGACTGCATACATAGGAGTGGATGATTTCCAATATTCCTTTTGCTTTGCTTTCATTGCTTGGAAATGTATTCTTTGTATTCTTTCCTTTTGCACATCCTTTGTAGACCCCATCATGTTTTGCTTGGATTTTTGGAAGGCCTTCAAAAGCTTTGCTTGCAATAGGTAATGCTCTGTAATGCACATGTGCAAGCCTTCTATGCCAAAGTTCACTTGGCTCTAATGTGTCATGGAACAAGGCTTGTTCTGGATGGCCCTTCAATTTGTACAATCCTCCTTCTTGTTCTCCAATCACTACCACATCATCGATAGTCTTTCCTTTTGGCCACATGGTGACTTGACCATCTATGAATGCTACCTGCATTCATTTTGCATCTAATGGAGAGAAGGTTCTTCTTGAGTCCTGGAACAAACAATACTTCTTTCATTGTTAGAGATTTTCCAAAGTCTAACTTATATGAAGATTCCCCACTACCTTTTATTGGATATTGGTAGTCATCTCCTAGCTTTACCTTGTGAGGTGATTCATTTTCTGACAGTCTCACAAAGAATTCATTGAATCCAATCATATGTTTGGAAGCCCCACTGTCTATAATCCAATCATCACTACCATGAGTAATGTTACCTGTGAGAGCTGATATCAAAACATATTCATCCTCGCTTGAAGAATATTCACTTTCATATCTGGATCTCTTCTTGGATGGTTCATCATCCTTTGCAACATGAGCATGATGTCTCCTTTTGTTGTTCTTCTTTACTATCTTCTGTTTGTTAGGACAATTCCTTGCATAGTGTCCTGCTTCATCACAAGTATAGCATATGATCCTAGATACATCTCTTCTAGTGTTATCTTTGTGAGAGTGCTTACCTCTGGAACTATAAGGTCTTCTTTTGCTTGACTTGGAGTGTACCGTGTTATCTCCCAAATAAATTTATTTTTATTTAGTTCACACAAAATAATTCATTTCTATAGTATGAAGGATATGAAGATCACTAACATTTTTGTAGACCTCTATTTTTTATGCAAATTTCACAAAGTTGTGGTTTCGGTGTCTTGGGCGAGGATTAGAACATCTCATTAGCCACCGAAAGATGGAAGATAAATAGAAAGTGGAAGACCCCTTCAGTAGATAGGCGTATTGCTGAAACTGTTTACACCATCGAAACATTTTTCAAACATCAATCAGAAGTTGTGAAGACTTCAGATTGGCAAGCTAGTTCTCAAAGGCGCAGCAATGACGGAGAATATAGTGACTAAGCAGTCCGATTTAGACTTCCAATGACCTTCGACAGCGATGAAATCAGATTGGAAGAACTAAGGATTAAGTAGCGGTGAGGTAAAGTTGAAAGGTGCCGAATTGTCGGTGATATGAAAAAATAAAATCCCACCAAAGTCAAGTAACAAAAGTTAGAAATTGAAAAGACTAAACTGTTGACCAAATAGTTCACTGTAGAGCCGCAACGACAAAAGAGAAACTTACTGCGTGTTCTGAAACAATACAGACTCATCAACGTCGGAACTTGAAAGGACTAATTATCAGTGAGCTTGTTCCCTAAGGAGCCGCAAGGGCAGAAGATATACAAACTGCGGGTTCCACGAGTAGATGGAAACTTCGGCATCGAAGATGCTAAAGACTAACTGGCGGTGAAATAGTTCACTACAGAGCTGCAATGTCGGAAAGGATAATCACTAGCTATCAACAAGATAGTTCAATGGGGAGCTGCAAAGGTGGGAAACAAAGGAATACGGACCGACAAAGCTCACAATTACATTTTGATAGTGCAATAGATAAAAGATCATCGGCGATCGGAATACATAAAGACTAACCATCGTCGAGTCATCCAAAAAAGGAGTAAACTGTGGATACAGTGGGACTTGGAGTGCCAAAACTCGGGCAAGCATTTAGACTTGAGGGGCTAGTGAAATGGAAGACAAAGCTTTTGATCGGTGACAAAGTAAAAATATGGCGTGATAAACAAGGGGATTTGGAGCACTGAAAATGCAGAAACATTGATATTTGGAGCACCGATGAGCTAAAAGAAAAAGCCCTGATCAGTGACAGTGGCGGTAAGTCGGTAAACTATGGGAAAATAGAGACTTGTAGCACCAAAACCGCGGCGACGAGATGGAGAAAATCCAGCGGATTAAATGAGGAAAATCACTTCAGTAAATGCCGATACATTGGCTGTTGGTGGCAAATTCATAGTAAACCAGCAGTAGTGGTTATCAGCTACCACTTCAGTCATTAAAATATTGCCCAGTGAACTAGATCTTCATAATGAATAAACAAATTGTTAGCAAGGGATTGAAGCCCTAATCGGGAAAAACTATGACTTTCATTTACTTTTGATGTAAACAGACCGGATTTAGAGGATCTATAAATTTTGTACAAGGCTATAAACCCCATGATTATTTCATTAATAAAGGTTCGAGTCTGGGGATTTATGAGCATGTTCCATTATCAAGCGTCTCATCTAGTTTATCCAAGTATAATCTCTTTTGTTGTGATTTGTTCAGCCATCTCTTTCTTTACTGTGTTTATTGCCTGAATGTGCATTTAGGTAATTTTCAGATTTATTAAAGGGTCAATAGCTGTCATCCTATTGGTTATTTAGTGATATTTGATTTATAAACACCATCCTTAACAGGATTTAGCCATTTATATGCATATTTTATGTGTGTAAGTCTCCCATGTTGGTGAGTTCTCCATCCTTGCACCTTTTTGTCAAACTACTGAACAAGTTGTAGCTAAAAGCCTTATGATTGAGTGAGCTTCATGCATGTCTTGAGAGTGAGAGGTTATATAGGTTATCTAGCTTGATCCAATTCATAAAAAAATCAAAAAATAGTTTAAGTTACCAGGCATCCTCGAACTACAACCTAGAGGAGTTTCCTGGAGTGATAACAAAGTGGCGCCGTTGCCGGGGAGAGGAGATTGAAGCTCAGCTTCCCTGGGATATGGAATAGATCCATGCTTTGATGGTAGATAAGGCTTGGACATTATTACGGGTGTAATCATCTATATGGAGAATCCATTGATATAAGGTGGCTTCAAGAAGACCAAGTACCAGAGCAAATCCATAGGGGATACCATAATCCTTGGTGTCCTTATGCAAAGTAGGCCACCATAATCCTCCATCTAGGATTTTTTGCGCAGTCGGCTTTCCTGCGAAATGACCTCCTGCGATCCTTGAATGCGCCTCTCTGATATTAGCGTCTTTTTCATGCGGTATCACACATCTGCGCAAAACTTCATCCGGTCCTAACTTGTATAGGTGTCCTGCGATCAGGGTGAAGTCTGTTGCTTTAACAACCAACTGCTTCTTTTGCTGCTTAGTGAACTCATTAGGCGCTAATCCTGTAGTGAGAAAGTGAATGATATCAGCATAGTAGTCATCTGCAATCTAAATAGAAAAGAACGACGCGTCCAGCAAATTGTCCTCTAGGTTACTTGGCTCTTCTCCTGAGTCTATCCACGACAAATGATCAGGTCCAGCGTTCAATCTTCCTGGTTTAACAATGATTTCAAAATCATACTCCTGAAAGAGGAGTAACCATATGCAGATCCTCACCCCTAACACTGGCTTATTGACCAGATACTTCAATGCGGAATGGTTAGTAAACATCTTTAACTAGGCACCCAATAGGTAGTGCCTAAACTTCTGCAGTGCATACACCATAGCTAAGCCTTCTCTCTCTGTCGTGGTGTAGTTATTTTCTACTGTCGATAGCTTTCTACTGGAGTATGCGATAGGGTGATCAATATCCCCTTCTCCTGGTTGCGTTAAGACAACCCCTAGTGCGATGACAGATGCATCCACATGTACATGAAATGGCTTAGTCCAATCTGGAAATACTAGGATGGGTGATGTAACCATCTTTTCTTTAAGTGTGTCTAGACTCTGCTGACATTCCTCATTCCATAGGAATTTTACATCTTTCTTTAGCAATTTCTCCATTGGTGCTGTAATCTTTGCATAGCCCTTGATGAACTTTCTGTAATACCCGGCATGACCAAGTACTGTCCTCAGTTGCTTGACTGAGTTGGGTGCTGGGAGATTTACAATGATGGCAATATTTGCGGGATCTACCATCAAGCCTTGTCTGCAAACAATGTGACCCAACAAAATACCAAATGGTGCACAAAATATACATTTCTTCAAGTTTAGAGAAATATGGTACTGCCTACATTTCTCTAACATCAGTCTTAAATCTCCTATGTGCTTGTCAATTAGTCCAAATACAGTCTAATCATCAAAATATACTTCTAGGAATTTATGGATGTATTCTTTAAATACATCAACTACTACTCTAGAAAATATAGCTGGTGCATTCTTAAGACCAAAGGGCATTACCGTATACTGGAACGATCCCCATTCTGTTGCAAACGTGGTCTTGGATCGATCTTCTGGGTGTATTTTGATCTGGTGGTAGCCTGAGAAGCCATCGGTGAAGGAGTAGACCTCCTGTCCTCCCACGTTGTCTAATACCTCATCAGTGAACGGTGTCGGGAATGGATCATGAAGCGATGCATCGTTGAGTTTGCGCAGATCGACACAGATCCTGATGTCTCCTTTGGTTTTCTTCTCTTGTATGACCATGGGGCTAACCCATTCGCTTTCTTCTACAGGCTCAATGATGCCTGCTGCTAGAATCTTATCGATCTCATCCTTTACTTTTTCTTTATACCATGGATTTAGTCTATATGGGCGCTTCTTGACTGGTCTAGCATCCTCCTTCAGTGGTATCCTCATTACTCCCAGGTCGCCAACTATTCCCTTCATCTCCATGAACTTGGTGGGAAATAGGTCCTGATAGTCATGTAGCAAATCTGCAATCTATCCGACTGTTTCATCATTCCAATAGTCTCCAATAGAAGCAAATTTAGGTTATGTGTCTGTGGCAATATTGATCTTTTTAATCTTAATGGGCTCTGTGATTGCTGGAATTTCTAACTGTGGTCCCTTAACATCGCGAGTGCCTTCTGACTCCGGAATGTTGGTGTCGCGAGGATCCTCATCCTCTTCTAGTTTAGATGCAAAATTATAACACTCTAACGCCTCTTTTAGCTGGATAGCCCACTCAGGTTGAGCTGATACTGATATTGTACAATCTTCAAATATCTTACTCCTTATTACTTGTAGGGCCTGATCAACCTTTGGATACTTAGATTCAAACGCGAAGGTGAGTAGGAAGCTATCTATCATAAGCGGCCATGTTGTTGTTCCCTTGCGCAGTTCAGTCTCTGTATACCAGTTCATTGGAACTGTATCCAACGTATGAATGAATCGGTGAACCCATTCATCCTCAGGAATGTCCGATCAATTATGTTTACATGTCTGAATATGTGTCCTGGGGTCACTCTCTCCTGTGTATTTCTGTTGGACATACTCTCCGTCGACAGAAAATATGATCGCCATGAATCTCTTAATATCATCCCATGATGCTATGTTCTCTTTATGTGCATACCACCATCTTGCAGGTGTGGCTCATACTGCAAGGTCCATAGCTGCGATCCGCTGCTCGTGAGGGATCTGTTGTTCAAAATGCTCAAGAAAGTCCTGGATATCTGTTAGACCATAAAAGGATGGAATCTCATTGACCTCTGCGCCAATCCATCGTAGTGACTTAGTCAAGTATGCGCACCTGTGCACTGAGACTTCGTGAAGTCTGTTCTGCCAGTTTTCTAAACCAACATCTGAATCTTATGCGCATGAGCTGTCGCATTGCCAACTGATATTCCCTTCTGTTGTTGGATTTATGTAGTCTCTTTGGTTTGTGGTCATCTGATAGAGGCTCTCCATGTTATGTGCCTCTTCCTCTTCCCGGATAGGTTCAATATATCTAGGACCCTGAAAAGGATCCAGCGGTGCGATGACCCAGATCTGCGCATCCTCAAAGGTCATTTGTCTTCTCTTTAGGTCGATAATGGCCATGTTACCAATCGCCCAATCAATACCTAGCAATGCTGGATAGGGTCTACTATCGCCAATTATTTCTATAACTTCAAAGTCCGCGAAGCTGCGAACTCCGTCAATGTCAACTGGCACCTGCAGTAACCGACCCAGAGGTGACACACACTACTGATTAGCTAATATCAGATGGATAGGCGATCTGATTAACTTAGGGCTACCCATATGTTCCCATGTCTGCTTAGTCAAAACATTCATGTCCGATCCGAGATCTAGGATTACCTCATCCATTTCAAATTCTCCAACCTGCGCTGTGAGTCGCATCTCTCTTCCTGTTCTTGTATGTTCCGTAATATTATGAATAGCACACTGTGTACTGCTCACGGAAGAATATGGATGGCACTGATCTATGATACGTTGAAGTTTTGTGATAGCTTGCTCATTTTTTACAAGTTTTAGAAAACTATGCAGGAAGGAATGTACACTTCCTATCATCTCGTCCTCATTGCATCTTCCTGATGTGGTAGCCTGCGATGTATGTACAAGGCTATCGCCACAAGGTGCTTGCTGCGGTACACCCCTAGACGATGATACCTGTGATCTTGATTATGTAGGGTCATCAAAGAAAGCCTTAGCTTCCTGAAATTTCTGTTTGTTCTTTTGCAGGTCGAGTGGTGTTGCTTTATTAGGAGCTCTGTGCACCCACTCCTGACCTGTGGTATTTTCCGTTTCCTGCGATGTCCCATTGGTAGAAACACCGCTACGCGTCACAATATTCACTCTTGGTTCTGGCTCTTCCTGATCAGCAGCAATAAACTCGATGTTCTGGTGTACTGCTGGCTTAGGTTCTCTGATCTTAGCTATCAAGGTAGGGCACTCCTCTATAGTATGATCATAAGATTTGCAGTAGTTACAAGTGGTAGTGGGGTTCTGACAGTCCCTAGCATAGTGTCCTACAACTCTGCAGTTGTAACAAGTAACTGGTCCACGGCCATGGCCAAAACCCTCTCCTCTATCGGAGCCTTCTCCTCGCACAAAGCCTCCTCCATGGCCTCGTCCTCTGAATCCTCCTCCACGGCCTCCATAAGCCGGATCCTACTGTGGTCCTACTACTGGACCCTATGTTTCTGAATGGACTCTGTACAAGTCTTGCTTTGCTCCGACCATGAGATCATAGGCTTTGCAATCGTGTACATCGTGACCTACAGACTTGCAAAAGACACAGTATACGTTCTTAGGTGTCTGCACGTACTTCTGAAGTAGAGGGAACTGGTGAGGTAGATGTCCTCGCGTTTTGCATATCTCACACCACAGCCTGTGGGTTTGTGGTAAGGGGTTTGGAGCTCCTGTTGCTATATATTCTACAAAGACCGGACAATTATCTTTACTATGGCCTTGTGCTTTACATTTTACGCACCATATGTCTTGTGCAACCTCTTTCCCTTTCTTAAGTTCATGCAACTGTAATGTGAGATTAGCCAACTGGTTTTGTAAAGTTGCCATTCCTGTACTGCTCTCAGCTAGAGGTGAAGCGTCTAGTTTCATTGCCATCTCCAACATGTCATCCTGCATCTGGAGTTTTTGCTGCATTAACGGCAGTCTAATGTGAGGGAGTAGTGCTGCAATAAACCATTCCTTATGCTGCTCCGAAGCGAAATCAAAACTGACTTGGTCAGTAAGGGCTTTGAATTTCTGATCAAAGTCCCACACTGACTCTGTAGGTAACTGCTTGATGTCTTTGAGTTCTGTAATGCACTGTGACTCAGACTTAGGTTTCTTAAACTCTTTAATCATGGCGGTCTTGACCTGGGCAAGTGTCCTGGGTACTGTGGTATACTTAATATACCATGTTAAGGCTCGATCTCTTAGTGTGGTGACCAACTGTACAAGTTTCAGGTTATCATCGTTGATTGTTTTAATGGTCCACATGGCTTCATAGAGAAACCAATGCTGCTCTGGGTCTTCTTCCCCTGTTCCCTTAAATATAGGTAGCTTCATATCATCCCTCATTCTATTTCTACATGATGGATGTTGATTTACTGTGTTACTACCACTCGGCGGTGTAGATGGAGGTGATGTAGCGGTGGTAGGTACTGTCTGTGAGCTACTGGATGGAGTTCCTAAAGGATTGTTCTGAGTCCCGGTCTGTTTCTATGGGGTGTAAGGGTGGTAAGGGATACCCCCCTCTATTCCTTCTGTGGTACTGTGACTCTGCTGTCTAGTACTAGCTGAACTGTCTTCAAATATTGGAGAGCTAAAATCTACTTTATACTTCTTTCCACTACGTATTCGTCCAATGTCATCAAAATCACTTTCAAACTCTTGTGACATTACTATTTATACTTATTCATCTGAAACTAGATCCATTGTTCCTTTTTCATGTAATAGCATCTTAATGGACAAGTTTAAAGATCTTAGCTACTTACCACGATATCCTTTGAAGAAATAGCGCTCAGCCTCGCTAAAGCTTTTTATCTGGTCAACTGCAAACTCTGTGATGAAGCCTTCCAGCACTCTCGCAAGCCAGAAGTCTACTTCCCTCATGATAGGATTATCCAGGTTCCTCACGGTCTGAATCAGCTCCGGTGTCCAGACAATGTCTCTCTTCTTTTTGAATATGCTTGTATCCGTTAACTTTGATAACCAGTCGTAAAGCTCGTTCCCAAAAGTCGTAAAGAATATCGCATGCAAGTCTGTAGTGATATGTTTCTATAACCAGGCCTCTGTACTCAGTTTAGGACTCCTGTTCTCTCCTTCAGCAAATTCTTTCTGGTTAGACCAAACCCACTCATTGAGTTCGTCTCTCATAGGACACCACTAGAACATCAGCTCCCATTTGTTCAAAGACGGCAACGGAACCATTTGTTGGCTATCATGGGCAGACCTGGGTTTACTGTATTTAACCAACAACACCCCTAGCTCACTGGCCCTTTCGGTGACAGACCGTGAAGCAGCCTGAAGTCTCACCTGAATTGATTCTGAAGGGTTGGCCAAGGACTCAAGCGTCTTGGACTAGGTTTTGATGCATCCTACGTGTGACTCGCAACTCTGCTAGTCACAGGGCCTCTTTCTCGGCGCGTCGCATGACCCTCTACTCACATCACGTGATCTCAGTGTCTTGCAGACCTTCTCACCGCAAGCTCTCTCTCCTCTCCAGTGCGCAGTCCCTGCCTACGTCGCACAACTTCCACCAATCCGTGGTGACCCCAACCTTACCGCATCTCTGCGCACCAGGAGACACGTAACTTCCTCCCAACACTAAGTCCTTAACCTCTGGTATCACACATCACAGCTCCTCTTCCAGTGCGGTATCACCTCCCTGCGATACCCCAACCCCGTGGCTCAGCGCACTTAGTGTTGTTCGTGTCGACTTGCAAGACTCAACATGACAGGCTGTTCAACACCGCGATTGGTGATGGTTTCAAGAAAAGTATAATTGAACCCGCATACAACATATCTGCTCTTTCAACTGGTGCTCCTGGGAATTATGATACTGGTTTCAACTTATATCTATCCTTTAATATTATTGCGAACTGAACAATGCATACATACATTAAACTGTAACAAGGCTCATAAAATAACTGACAGATGCATCAAATAAACACAACACAGAAAGCAATCGCATAACGCATGATTTTAACGTGGTTCACCTCTAGGATGGAAGTTATGTCCATAGAACTGTGTTTCTATTATAGCTCAGGGGAAGGTAAACACAGTTCTGCTGCACCACATATGTAGCTTAAGATATTCTCTCTTAGATTTCTTTTCTACCTCTATATTGCACCTCTTACAATATAATCTTCCTTCTTTGTCGATCCTTGTGGATAATTAAATGAATGCTCTATGAGCTAGCTACTGGTTACAGTAAGATACTACAGCTAATAACAGAACCAAAGCTTGGCTTCTACAACTATCTAATACTCTACAAAACAACTACAATAGACGAATCAACCATCCGAATCTCTAACCAACCCTTTTACAATACAAAATATATCCCTTTATAGGCGGCCCGAAGGTCTCTCCATTACAACACTGTGGGCCTATCCCAATAGCAACCCAAACCCTAACTTTTGACAGTCGGTGTATTTGTACTTTGAAGTAGCCGCTATCCGTCACACCACATCTCTCTACGGTCTTCCATGCTTCCCGGCACTGATCATGGGTACTATGCACCGCTTCCCTTCACCACAGCTTCCTGCAGTCTTCCATGCTTCCCAGCGCTGACCATGGGTACCGGCGCTGCTTCCCTTCTGTCCTTCATCTTCAATGCCTCAGCCTCATTGATCCTTTTCCTTTATGAGGGTAGCTTAGCCATCTTGTCTTCCGCCACTTCCTTCAATGCAATGGGTGAGCTCTCTCTTCTCAGCCGATTAGTTACCATCGTCTTCTTTGACTTCTCTATCTTAAAAGTCATGGTTTCCGGCTCTGCTCTGCAGCTAGAACTCTGCTACGGTGTCATAGCTCTATCTTGTTTATCCGCCAAAACTGTCTGTCCTCTAACCTAGCAGCTTCTTCTGTAGCTGCGGGACCCTACTCCAACATGAATGCTATGATAAATGCTTGTCACAAATCTTCTGCTCAAAAGTCTAATACATATATTTTTAGTTTGGGTATATCCTACAAAGATATTATTGTGGAAGGGGAAATTGTTAGTTGTGATAAGCCATCCTATCATCACGACGAATTCAGATTATGTGAAGAGGAGCAAAAAGATTCAGATCAACTGTTGAGCTTGCATTTTTATCAGACAAAGGTTGAGTAGTCCACATTCAACATTGACATCAGTGAAGGAAAGGATTAGCAGCATAAAAAGGTATTTCTTGTTGGTTTTTATGACCTTGTTGCTGACTATCTGGAAGTTATAACCAGTGTAGATATCAAAATATTTTTGTTAGAAGATGGCTCATTCTGTCACCCTTCAAAACTACATTGCTGCATGCTAGGGTTTCATTTATTTTTTGGGTCAAGATCAAGGATAAGTTCAACAAATTAGCTTCTGATTTGGCTTCATTGGAAGCATGATGTCACATGATAAGAAGGATTAGCTGATTATAATTAGGAGTAGGATTAGATACGAAAATAAGCTCTTAATATGAGTAGCTAGGTCATTTTCAGTTGTTTTCATGAATAAGCAAAGTAAGCTACAGGAAGGGTGTAGGGAATCAGTTATAGAAGACAAATGACTCCATGCCCAATGGAACACTAGAAGATAGCTTTAATTATTCTTTTTTAGGAAAGGCATTTTGTTCTGGGGTTCTTGGGACCTCATAGGGAGGTTCCCATCCCCGAGTAGGAGCCAAATGTTATCGCCCAAATAAATTTATTTTTATTTAGTTCACACAAAACAATTCATTTCGATAGTATGAAGGATATGAAGATCACTAATAGTTTTGAAGACTTCTATTTTTTATGCAAATTTCACAAAGCTGTGGTTTCGGTGGCTTGGGTGAGGATCAGAACATCTCATTAGCCATCGAAAGATGGAATATAAATAGAAAGTGGAAGACCCCTTCAGTAGATAGGCATATTGTTGAAACTGTTTACACCATCGAAACGTTTTTCAAGCATCAATCAGAAGTTGTGAAGACTTCAGATTGGCAAGCTAGTTCTCAAAGGAGCTGCAATGGCAGAGAATATAGTGACTAAACGTTCCGATTTAGACTTCCAATGACCTCTGACATCGATGAAATTAGATCGGAAGAACTAAGGATTAAGCAGCAGCTAGGTAAAGCTCAAAGTTTCCGAAATGTCGGTGATATGAAAAAATAAAATGCCGCCAAAGTCAAGTAATAGAAGTTAGAAATTGAAAAGACTAAACTGTCGGCAAAATAGTTCACTGCAGAGCTGCAATGGTGAAAGAGAAACTTACTGCGGGTTCTAAAACAATATAGACTCATCAGCGTCAGAACTTGAAAGGACTAATTATCGGTGAGCTTGTTCCCTAAGGAGCCGCAAGGGCAGAAGATATACAAACTACGGGTTCTACGAGCAGATGGAAACTTCAACGTCGGAGATGCTAAAGACTAACTGGCGGTGAAATAGTTAACTGTGGAGCCGCAACATCGAAAAGGATAATCACTAACTGTCAGCAAGATATTTCAATGGGGAGCCGCAACGGCGAGAAACAAAGGAATACGGACCGGAGAAGTTCACAACATTCCGATAGCGCAACAGATAAAAGATCATCGATGATTAGAATACATACAGACTAACCATCACCAAGTCAGCCCACAAAGGAGTAAACTGCAGAAACAATGGGACTTGGAACGCCGAAACTGCGGCAAGCATTCAGACTTGAGGCACTAGTGAAACAGAAGACAAAGCTTCCAATCGGCGACAAAGTAAAAATATGGTAGGATAAACAAGGAGATTTGGAGCACCAAAAATGCAGAAACATTGATATTCAGAGCACCAATGAACTAAAAGAAAAAGCCCCGATCGACGACAGTGGCGATAAGTCAGTAAACTGCGGGAAAATAGAGACTTGTAGCATCGAAACTGCGGTGACGAGATGGAGAAAATCCAGCGGATTAAATGAGGAAAATCACTTTAGTAAACATTGATACCCTAGCTGTTGGCGGCAATTTCACAGCAAACTAGTAGTAGTGGTTATCGGCTACCACTTCAGTCATTAAAAGATCACCCGGTGAACTAGATCTTCACAATGAATAAACAAATTGTTAGCAAGGGTTTGAATCCCTAATCCAGAAAAAAACTATGACTTTCATTTACTTTTGATGTAAACAGACTGTTTTTAGACGATCTATAAATTTTGTAAAAGGCTATAAAGCCCATGATTATTTCATTAATAAAGGTTCGACTCTAGGGATTTATGAGCCTGTTCCATTATCAAGCGTCTCATCTGGTTTATTCTAAGTATAATCTCTTTTGTTGTGATTTGTTTAGCCATCTCTTTCTTTACTGTGTTTATTGCCTGAATGTGCATTTAGGTAATTTTCATATTTATTAAAGGGTCGATAGTTGTCATCCTATTGGTTATTTAGTGATATTTCATTTATAAACACCATCCTCAGCAGGTTTTAGCCATTTATATGCATGTGTTATGTGTGTAAGTCTGCTAGCTTGGTGAGTTCTCCATCCCTAGACCTTTTTGTCAAAATACTGAACAAGTTGTAGCTAAAATCCTTGTGATTGAGTGAGCTTCACACATGTCTTGAGAGTGAGAGGTTATATAGGTTATTCGGTTTGATCCAATTCAGAAAAAACTCAAAAAATAGTTTAAGTTACCATGCATCCTTAAGATACAACCTAGAGGAGTTTCCTGGAGTGATAACATACCGTAAGAGCTTGGTCTTCACTTCCCATCTTTTCTTCTTGAGCTGCTATCTGAGATTCTTCTTAAGAGCACTCTTCCCATAGTCTACTGAACTTGACTAACTTTTTCCTAGCATAGATTCCTTGGATGAAAGAATCCTATGACCTAGGAAGTCCATTCAATGTAGTCATCACAATCTCTGCATTTCCCACTTCTTCATCAACTGCTTCTAGTTGTTCTTTGATCTGAGAATCTCTTGTGAAGTAAGACTGGATTGTTTTTTCATTCTGAATATTCACATTCTTTAGTTGGTTTCTCAGGTTCAGCTTCCGGTTTATGTTCTTCCCTTCAAAAAATTTGGTTAGGGCATCAAACATAGCTTTAGGTGTCTTGAGAGAGGACACCTATGGGATAAGGTGATCCTTGATAGACTCAGAAATGATCCTCTTTTCCATAACCATCTTCTTCTTATGTAATTCCTTTTCCTCATCTCCCTCTGGAACTGGAACCTCCTCATGGATGTAGGAGTCTAAATCATTTTCTTCTAGGACTAGGGAGTGTTGGGCAATAGGGTAGACCCGGGTTTAATCTTTTAATGCGCACCAACAAAAGACCCACACAGTTGGCCCTTTTGGCAACAACCTGCGTGCAGGTTACAGTCTCACCCGAAACCGCTATGGGGTGCTGCAGAATCAGGTTTCTGCAAGCAGAGAGGGGGATTACTGTACCTTAGCCTTCTAATAACCTTATTGATAAATAATTACAAGCTTTACCATTCATTCACATACAACTTAGCAAATAAATAAACAATCGTGACTTGCTCAACCCACTACAGGGAATTCACAGCGAAGCTAAATGTTAGCAGTGATCTAACTTATCAGATGTATACAGTTATTAATGCATAAAAGAAACAGAAACAGAAACAACACAAGAAACCACAACACCAGATATAACGTGGTTCACCCCCAGTGTAGGGGCTACGTCCACAAACTGTGTTCTATTCAACGTGCTACAAAACCACAGTTTGATCTGCGCACTCAGCTGCAGATCCTTTCAGTCCTCAAAAGCTGCGCACACAGCAGCAGGCCCCTGTGCACATAGCTGCAGGTCGTTCCTCAATCTTCTTTACAAAAACCCTTTGCACACACAGTTGCAGAGGTCGTCCACGCACACAGCTAGGACTTAAGCTTTTTCCACAAAACCAATCTTAGCTTCGCCTTAATCTTTCTTTCATCATAAAACCTAACCTATCTTCTTTACATAAGCGCTTATTTATACTACGCATTTTTACAAAACCATGGTCTTAAACCATGGGCACCCAAAAAACCCTAAACCTTGGATTTAAAACACGGGTTTATTACAAAAAGGGGTTTTTGCCTTACCATGACACCCCTATGGCTATCTTGACCCCTAACTCCCCTTTACCAACAGCCGCGAAGTTACCAAAACTAGTAATCCTTAGGGTACGCGCCCCAACAGGCCCCTAAGACTCACTAGTGGCCCGTCTCGGGACACTCTTCGAGGACTTTGGTGGGAGAATATTCTGCACGAGGGTCTGGAAGCGACTGGTGAGATTATGCAATATATCATCAGCGGCTTTCTCCTTTTCCACCAATTCCTGTAATACTGAAGATGAGTCTGTGTCAGCCTTTTCCTGTGCAAAAGTGTCATAGGTCTTCAAAAGTTTGAGCTGGCTTTCCGCAGTATTGGTCAATTCTAATGCTTCATCAACCAGGGGCTGTAATGCATTTTCCAGCATCGTTACCTTCGTCCTGCAGGACTCGATTTCTTGCTGAAGTTCCTTGCTGCGCTTCACTTTAGCCATCTTTTGCATAGGTGGCAGCATCTTGATTTCTATTCTAACTGCGTCTAATTCATCCTGGCGCAGCTTGATGGTTTCCTGGATCTTACCTACATCTGGATGGTCCTGTAGGTTCGCCCATGCTTCTATGCTGTCTTCCATTAGTTTTGCGACGCTGGCCACATTTTCTGATATTTTTGCTGCTGAAGCCTTGATGTCCTGCTGGCGCTATTCTCGGACCTCTGGTGGAGTCTCAGGAGGAATGCGTAGTTGAAGTTCTTCTATTTGGTGCTAGTGTTCTATCTTCATCCTTTCAACCTCGCTGCGGGGCTGCTGAGCATAGTCTCGCAGCTTAGCGATTCTCTGCTCTGGTTCCTCTGCGCCCTGTATGTCGGAGTCAGAAAGACTCCGACATGCCTCGTCCAATGCTCACATCAACGTAGTTGTTGTATGTTCAGCCTCCTTCTTCTTTTGTGCGATTTCTTCCAGGCGTGCTGCAAAGGTTTTGTTTTGTTTGATGGTGTCTTCCAATTGGATTTGGGACAATTGGGTTCGGGCATGGATCTCCTTTGTAATCGCGAGCTGGCAGAAGTGCAGCTCTGACATAGACATCTTTGTATAATCAAGCCCCACGGTGATATCCATCTGGGGTTGGGAATCGGTGTCAGGCTGTATCAGAGTTGCACTTGGTACCTATGCCTGGTGATCTCTGGGTGGCCATTGCCTACTATCCTGCTGTGTGGGTGCTGTAGTGTTACTTGTCGCCGTACTGTGCGCTGATTTTGCTGCTAGCTCTTTTAGCTCCGATACCCTGTTTGCGATACCTGAGAGCTCGGCAAGATGCAGTTCTGCAAACTCTGACCATTTTTTAGTAAGCGCTGATGTAGACTATTCTAGAGCATGCTCCAGCGCATCCAACGTAACAGTGGCTTCTTCCTCAATATCTTTGTCCTTCGACGCTTTTGCCTTTTTGTGGGACTGCGGCTTGGTTACCTCGGCTACCTCTGGTGACTTGCGCTTCGTTTGTGGGTTAGGATCTGATATGGTCTTGACCGACTCCTCATCCTGTCCATCCTGTTCATCCTTCCCATCCTGTTCATCCTGTCTGCCATCTCCATCCTGGCCGTCGTCATCCCTCTGCGAATCACTTAGGTCTTCGCTATCTTCCAATGGGCTTTGCTGCTGCGCCTGACTAGTACCTGCGCCAATATTGGTAGCTGGGGGAACCGAAATAGAGGGTTTTTTCCCTAAATCTTTCAGCCATTCGACCGGCCAGTGCTGAACTATCCGCCTGATATCTGGTTCGGTGACTACATATGGTAATTTGAAGCATTGCCGTTGTGGATCTGCATGAGCTTGAATGAACACATGATGCATATCGGCACTGAAGTGCATGACGCCCTCGTATTGAGAGAACACTTCGTTGGTAAGTCGAGGTGTTCGCACAATCTCATAGTGAATACTCATAGCATAAAAGATGAACACAGTGTTCGTCATCTGCTGGGATTCCTTATCTGAGGATATCCATAGGGAGGCATACCTCGCTGCCCTTGGTGTGCCGGGGTTTATTTCTACAAACTGGGCTTCAGTGGGTTCTTTCCACCCAACTAATGCAATAAGGATTATAAGCCAGGAAAAATGAAAAGGTCTACCTTTTTCTTGCGCATCGCGGGCATCCTCTAAAAACTCCTTCGCAAGATATCCGGCCCAATTATAAGTATACCCCTCAGCGCACTTCATAGCAATCCAGATAACAGGGGCAGGTACTTCAGTTGGCCTGCATTTCCGTATGAGTTTGCAGGCTAAGAGTTCAGCTACAAACCGAATGGGCTTCTCCCGAATCGTGGAAGTGTGATACCCTCGTTTCCCTTTTGTCAGGACAAACCGCTCCTTCATGGTTTGCACGAGCTTTGTA
The DNA here is from genome assembly GCA_001517045.1 of Pseudotsuga menziesii. NCBI lineage: Eukaryota > Viridiplantae > Streptophyta > Pinopsida > Pinales > Pinaceae > Pseudotsuga > Pseudotsuga menziesii. The sequence continues at coordinate 68,142 of LPNX010979268.1, read as the reverse complement.
TCATCATGTTTGGACGGAAATTCGGTTCCCGGATCAGGTCCTGCCATGGGTAAACCTATGATCCTATGGATGAGGGCGGCGTTAATAGGAATTTGCTGGTCCCCTATCCATAAATAGCCGTCATGCACCAGGGCTAGTAACTTCTTGGCCACTACAGTCACATGTATGCCGCGTCCGAAATGGGGAATGTTAAATATCTTGAGTAGGCCAGCTTTGTCCAGGCCCGCAGCCCATGTTTGCACTTCTAGTAGTGTGACCCTATGATCTAGGTACTTGATGCGGTGCAAGTATTCTGCTGGTTCAAACTGTGGGAACTTGCCATGGTCATTGGTGTCATGATCACTGTACTTAAGCCGATCAATCTTCCATGTCATACTTCCAATCAACTGTACTCCTGGTGGCAACGAGGGTGTGGCTAACGTAAATTGCTTTGTCCGACGGGGTAACGCGGTACCTGGGCGAACAGGTGGTAGATATGGTGGCCGTGGTGGCGAAATATTCTCCCTTCCCCTGGTCGGGGCCTGTGCGGAACTAGAGGGCTCCATAGGATGAGCTGCTGGTGTTTTCCCTGTTTGCTGCGGCCGGTCTTGGTTGCGCTTGGTGCAAATTTCAGTTCTAGACTTTTTCCTGGCAGACTGTGTCTGCATCAGCCGTGGTGGTGCTGGAGGAGTGGCTTCACAGTGAGCTATGGTAGGCGGCTGATTAGAGCAGGTGATCAAACCCTCTTGCTCAAATTCTCTGACCAAGGCGTCAATCTCGCGTTTGGTGGTCATGGGTTCACTCAAAAATCTTGAAGAAATGCAGGATGCAATTTTTCCTAACTTAGGCATCTTCTTATACACGCCATCAATCAAATTGGGTAGGACAGTGCATTGAAGGCACCAAATCTAACGAAAATCTTGTCCATGTGGAGCGCGATTACCGGTACTGGTCTTAGTACAGTCATTTAAAGCAATTAAAATCCTGTCGCCGCCAAATTGGCTACCTCCCAACAGTCAGATTTTGAGCCTCGCTACATTTTTGGGCTGCGGCAGAATCATGGTTGAAGCCTCGGGGCACTAGCGTCTTGGCTCTGCCAAGTGATTGGGTATCCAATTCCTGGATGATCAACATTTGCCTTGTCGTGGTTTGATCGGAAAGCTATATCTAAAACAGGACCACTTTTATTAATGGGAAATGCGATCAAAAAGCGATCCACAAGATCATCCCCTCTTACAGTACTGTGGTGGAGCTCAACCTTCATATGCCCATTTTTCGCTATAGGGTCCAAGATATGTATGAACTTATGCATCCACTCCTTACGAGGTGTGTTTTCCATTGCTGTATATTTCTGCCTCAAATGTCCCTGAAGGCTATTCTGCGCCTTGAACTTACTTCGCACTTCTTGCACTTGCCTTATGACTCTGGGGTGCAGGAATTTCAGGCAGGTTCCGCGACGGGGTTGAGACTTTGTATGATCAGTCCCCCATGCTGTTGTAGCTTCGACTGCTATTTCCAGACTCTGGGTGTTTTGTAACAGAGGTACTTGTTCTGACATAGGTGCAATAAATTCGCCAGGGTCTGTCATCCCAACCGGTGCAGGCAATTCTCTAGGCTGTGCGCTAAGGCATCGAAGAGACTGAGTGATCTGTGCGCATCTATGGCCATGTATCTCGTACAGTCGATTCTGCCAATTCTCCAGACCATCATCTGAGTCAGACATGCAGGAGCTATCACATTGCCAATCCATTACACCATCATCATTAGGCTCGACATAATCTGCATCCTTGGCTGTGATGTTGTAGATGTGGTCTAGAGTATCCTGCTCCCCTTCATCTTTGATTGGTTCTGTATATCTTTCTCCTTGGGATGGGTCGAGGGGTATAATAACGCGCAGGCCATTTCCTTCGAAGGTCATCTGTCTCCTTTTAAGGTTGATGATTGCAGCATTGGCCATGGCCCACTCAATTCCCAATAAGGCTGGGTAAGGGTTGCTGTCATCAATGATCTCAATAACTTCAAAATCTGCTAGAGTACTGACCCCATCGATGTTGATTGGAACACTAAGAAGTCTCCCTAGCGGTACAATCCTTTGCTGGTTAGCTAGTCGTAGTTGTATAGGTGACCAAACCAGGGAAGGCTTTCCCATTTGTCCCCAGGTCTGCTTGGGTAGGACATTAACGTCTGATCCAAGGTCCAAAATGACATCATTCATATCATATTCTCCTATCTAAACATTCAATCTCATTTCCCTTCCCGTTCTTCGGACACGACTAACAGTTTTCTCCTGATCAATTCCTCTCTGAGGGTCTGTGACAGCAAGAACTTTTTGCAGCTCTTTTAGAGAGTTCTGATTCCACAAGAGTTTCATATAGCTCTGCAAGAAAGAGGATAGTGTACTTACTTTATCCGTCGAGGCCTCCTGTGGCTGCGACGCCTGCTGAGGTTGCCGCGCAGGTACTTCTACAGCGCCAGGGTCAACACTATCGCACAGGGCCTCCTGGACTGGGACTTTCTTGGAGGCCTTTTGTATGCACACCGCGGCATGTTGCTTTGGCAAGTCTTGAGTATGCGTCGTAGCTCCACTCCGAGTGACCACATTGAGGGTTGGGGCAGGTTTTTGCTCCGTGGAAATCAACTGAATATTTGGAGTAGGGCCACGGTTGTTTTCCTGAATCTTTGCGAGGAGCTGGGGGCATTGTTCAATCACATGGTCCACTGCGCGGCAATACCGACAGGTCGTAGTGGGGTTCCGACAGTCGCGAGCCAAGTGACTAGCTTGGTTACATTTGTAACACAAAACCTGGCCTCTACCTCTTTCGGTCATTCCACCACGGCCACGACCGCCAAAAGCACCTCTTCCGGAGGCGCCGCCGCGGTAACCATAGCCATCATTATTCAGAACTTCATTGTGGACTCAGTAGGCATTAGAGATGCGCTCTCGCATAAGGTCGTAGCTACGACACTCGTCTTCATTATGCCCTACGGACTTACAAAACTGGTAGTAGGGGTTTTTGGGAACTTGAACATATCTCTGAAGAAGATGGCAGTGCTCAAGGCGATGCTAGCCAGAGGTTCGGCAAATCTCACAATATAGAACACCGCCATTGAATTGGTTGGGCGTGCCCGTATTTAGGTATGTTCTGACCACGGGGCACTGGTCCCTATTGTGACCCTCAGACCGACATTGCGTACACCAAACCTCCTCTCGACTGGTTTTAGATTTCTTCATGTCACGAAGCTCCAGGGCCATCGCTGCCAGCTGTGCTTGGATTTGCGCAATACCAGAATCATCTCCGACGGGAGCGGTCTCTAGCTTCATTGCGAGTTCCAGAGCCTCTTGCTGGTCAGCAACCTTCTGTTGCATGAGCGGAGTTCTGATATGCGGCAATAACGCTGCGATGAACCATTCCTTGTGCTGCGCAGGACTAATGGTGAAGCTGACTTGGTCTAATAGAACTTTGAATCTCTGGTCAAAGTCCCAAACAGATTCACTGCGCCGCTGTTGAATCTCTTTGAGTTCAGTGATGCTCTGCGATTCCGATTTTGGTTTCTTAAATTCCTTAATGATGGCGGCCTTGATTTCATCCAAAGTGGGGTGCTGATTACTGAAGAATTTCATGAACCAGGTCAAAGCCCGGTCGCGAAAGGAAGTAATGAGATGCGCGGTTCTCACATCCAGGTCGGTAATACTCTTCGCGTTCCAGACGGCCTCACATAAAAATCAGAACTGTTTTGGATCTTCTAATCCCGTTACTTTGAAGATGGGCAGCTTAATGTCATCAGCTAGGTTGGCCATGGTGGTTCTGGGAGGGTTGGGAGTGGGACAAGACATTGATGGAGAGGGATTTATGGGGGCAGATTGACCTATGGCCGGAATACTTGGACTTGGTTGCTTGTCACACTTCGACCGAACTTTAGGGGTAACAAAGCGACGCCGGGGGGTAATAGGAGCGTTTCCGACCGAAGGGTTTTCTTTAGGGTCTAGCTGTGGAGGGTTTACAGGGGGAAATGCAGTGGTCTGTCCTGAGGAGTAGGACTCAAAATCTCTTTTGTACCGTTGCTCACTTCGCGGCAACCCACTTTGTGCGTCGAGAATATTATCACTTGCAAACATATGTTAGTACTACTAAACTAACAGTCTGATTCAAAAAATAATATACCCTTCTCAACCAATAGTATTTTAATCTTCAAGCTTAAGGAATTTAAAAAATTACCACGGGGCCCTTTGAAAAACTGTCGTTCAGCTTCGCTGAAGGAAGTGCTTGTATCAATGGCAAACTCTGTCACGAAGGCTTCCAACGTTCGTGTCGTCCAGAAATCGACAGCGCAGGATACCTCGTTGTTCACGTGTGGCACAAGATTGACCCTTGCGGGGGTCCACACAGGAATCCGTCGAGCTTGAAAGTTCGTCCTCCTTTCCATTAACCTAGACAACCACTGGTGCAACTCTATGTGGAAACTACCAAAGAAAATTTCATAAGCATCACAAAAAACATACCTTTGTAAAAAGTCACTTGCACTTCGACACAGATTCGTATTCTCTTGCTGCGCGAATTTCAGACAAGTCTCAGCAAACCAATCCCTGATTTCCTTCACAAAGGGTCTCCAGAACATAGCCCCTGAGGTACAAGGTAAACCCCTTCTTGAGCAGATACTGAGTTCAACCGGCAACGGAACCAATTTATTGGGAAATAGGGCAAACCCAGGTTTAATCTTTTAATGCGCACCAACAAAAGACCCATAGAGTTGGCCCTTTCGGCAACAACCTGCGTGCAGGTTGCAGTCTCACCCGAAACTGCTATGGGGTGCCGCAGAATCAGGTTTCTACAAACAGAGAGGGGGATTACTGTACCTTAGCCTTCTAATAACCTTATTTATCAATAATTACAAGCTTTACCATTCATTCACACATAACTTCACAAATAAATAAACAGTCGTGACTTGCTCAACCCACTACAGGGAATTCACAGTGAAGCTAAATGTTAGCAGTGATCTAACTTATCAGATGTATATAGTTATTAATGCATAAAAGAAACAGAAACAGAAACAACACAAGAAACCACAACACCGGATATAACGTGGTTCACCCCCAGTGTAGGGGCTACGTCCACAAACTGTGTTCTATTCAACTTGCTACAAAACCACAGTTTGATCTGCGCACTCAGCTGCAGATTCTTTCAGTCCTCAAAAGCCGCGGAAACAGCAGCAGGCCCCTGCGCACACAGCTGTAGGTCGTTCCTCAATCTTCTTTACAAAAACCCTCTGCACACACAGCTGCAGAGTTCATCCATGCACACAGCTGGGACTTAACCTTTTTCCACAAAACCAATCTTAGCTTCACCTTAATCTTTCTTTCATCATAAAACCTAACCTATCTTCTTTACATAAGCGCTTATTTATACTACGCATTTTTACAAAACCATGGTCTTAAACCATGGGCACCCAAAAAACCCTAAACCCTGGATTTAAACCACGGGTTTATTACAAAAAAGGGGTTTTTTCCTTACCCTGACACCCCTAAGACTATCTTGACCCCTAACTCCGCTTTACCAACAACCACGAAGTTACCAAAACTAGTAATCCTTAGGGTACGCGCCCCAACAGGGAGATCCTATACTTCTAGGCTTGAAATTTGTCAGCTCCCTCAAGCTTTTTATCAAGCTTGGTATGATGAGACATCTTAACTGAGAACCTCAAATGGAAATACAAAATATTTTAGATCTTACCAGGTTCAAGATGTCGGATCTGAAACTTGAGCTGAAATCCTGTAGAGCTGGTTCAGGAGCAAACTAGGGTTTTTATTTTCTAGAGTTCTATCCACCCAAATGTCTTGAAATTTTTCCCTAACTTTGATTTTGGGGAGGAGATCAATCTAGGCCTTGGCTCACTAAAAAATTCCTCTTCTGTGAAAAGACCTAATTTTCGACAGCAGTGACAGGTCCAAAGCTGAAAAACCTCAGAATTGGATTCTGCTTCGATAGAAAGATGCGCCATAAGGAGGAGAGTTATTGTACCTTACTTTTGCTGAAAATATGTGGAAGAATATCCACAAACTAGGAATCCCTAATTCCCACAGCTGCACAGTGTCTTCTTCTAAGGTTAGCTTTGATACCATGTTAGTTTTTCAACATTAATCTAGCATTATGTTAGGATCTTTACTAAGAGAATAACAAGTACAACAATAAAACACAAGAGACAATGAACACGGTGTTTTTCATCGAGGAAACCATAAATGGAGAAAACCCCACAACTTCCTCAGAGATAGAATCAGCACAAGATGTAAAACCCCAAATAGTAAGATGTACTCCTGACAACAATATCTTCTTCTTGTCTAGCCCCAGTGTCTTCTCCTTCCTCAACTATGCACTACACTTGAGTGTGTGAGTGATGTGTACTAAATAGAGACCCCAGCTCTCTATTTATACTAATCCCAACATGACTGAAACCCTACTAGGGCCGACCTCTACTAGGAGAGTCTAATAACCCTAGTGCCCCAGAACTGCGGGGACTTTAACCCTTACACAATCGAAGGGTTACCCACTATGACTTGACATGACTTGTTTACATTATTGATTCTCCAAATCAGAACATCGGGGCATGGCAACATGACTCAATTACATAATAGATACATCCCGGAATAAACGTCGGGTTACAATACATAAGATACATAGATGAATACATTCCGAAGTTACAAATACATCAACACATTAACCTCAGACACGACGAACTTACCTTATCATAACCTTTAGACAAATCTAGCTTGAGAACCATAGCTAAAATTATGTTTCTATTTTTTTAATGTGAAGCCTCATGAACCACCCTGGTCGCATCATGGATTTGATTTACCATAAACTTCTAGAATTCTTTTATCACTCACAATTTGTGTTCCTTCATTAAATCGTATAAAACCCCAAATAATTTTACTGTGAAACCATTGGGACATGGACTTTTTGAGTTCTAAAAAGACTCTATCACTTCTTTGAGCTCTTCTTTTGATATGTGTTATTCCCCTATTTGCATTAGGTGTTCAGTGGGGAATTATGACCTGGCATGTGTTGGAGACATTTACCACCATACACACTCTTTTTGGTCAAATTGGCCTAGTTAAACCACTATCCTAAGTATAATTGACATTAATTGACATTAGTGGAGCATTAATTGCCATCATCTAGTCACACCCACGCCTTCCTACAGTCAAGGAGGCTAACTTAACCTTCTCCTACAGTCAAGGAGGCTAACTGGAGCAATCCGGGGGTGATTTGAGTGATATTAATGCACCTAATTGCTAACTGGTGGTTAAAATCAGTTCAACCAGTTAGTTAGGGTGCCTCCTCTCATTAAATATATTATTTAATGATTATTTAATGATCTTGAGTCAACAAGGTGCCTCCACCAACTTCTGATGGTCAGTTCAGCTTCAGTTAACCTCATCAGGGTTCATTGAAGTCATGGAGCACTAGCACTTGATGGTTGGCTTGCTATGACATGTGTTTGATCTCCTTCAGTTGAGATCTAGTCATTTATTGCACTCTGACTTTAGTTAGGGTTTGGTGAGTCAATTAGGGTTTTGGTCAAGTGGTTAACTGAGTGTGAACCAATGGTTGAGAGTTAGTTAATATAGACACACTCACTGAATTTGAATTGTCTCCTTAGGTATTTGAATTCTTCATGGAGTTAAGCCATTGCTTGACATTGGTATTGTAACCATTAATTATTTATAAAATATACAGAGAGGAAACCATTCTGGTTCTGATTAACACCATTTCATGAGTATTTGTTGATTATTCTTTCATGAGATTGATTCTTAGTTCCTAGATCATGTGCAAGAATTAATATGGTATCAGAGCATATGGAAAATCGAAGATCTATATCTCAAAAACAAGCTTTTTGACAGATTTCTCCATGAAATTTGAGCAATAGCTCAAAAATCCAGCACTGCACCAGAAGCCAAGGCTTACCACTTAATACCCCAAGTAAAGAACTTGTTGATCAAGCTTGCTTGATTGACTATGTTGGGTGTGATGAAAGCCTAAAATGTGCAGGCTGTTCGACCTTACAGTGCCCCTTTTTGTTTTGATTTGCAGGTCTTAACAGGTACAACTTTGAATGGACTCATCAATCCCTCTTCTCACCCCATTCACAAGCTATTCGGAATGGAAGTTGAAGATGATTGCATCTCTGAAGAGATGAGGTCTCTATGAGGTGTCTATTGGACTTGGAAAAGAGTCTTATGAGAATGAGAATGACTGGCTAAATGATAGTAATAGAGCTTTTGGAGCAATATGTCTGGCCCTTTCTCCTAGCTTGTACTACCTTATTCTGGGTTCTGCTAAATACCGAAAGGAAGTCTGGACAATATTGGACATAACCTTTGGAAAGCATAATGAGGATAATAATAGTACTTTGGAGATCACAGCCAGCAACACAAGAGTTCTTCACTCAAAATTATTAGCCTCTACTCTCTCTGATGAAGTTGTTCGAGATGAAGATGAAGCAGAATCTTCTACACATTCAATTCAAATTGAAGAAAATATCCATGAAGTGACTCCTTGTCCTGATACTCCGGAAGTTCATGAGATCTCTGATATCTCATATTCTCGTATTACTGAAACAGAAGAAGACATTCGAATCTTTGATATTGAATAAAAACACTACTGCACTTCCATGCAAACATTCACTAGTGATTTTCCTTTGAATTCTGTGCAAAATTTACCAGTAATTGCTTCCGAAAGTGAAGAGAAATTTGATTTTTCTCCCTCTAATGTTGCTGCCGGTGTGCAAATATGTAAAAAATTGGATATTTTGGAAGAAATATCATATTATAAGAGTGACACATTTGCTCCTGATGATCTATATCTTCCATCAAATTCCTGTAGGATTGCATGCACCAAAATTCAGAATTTTGAAGAAGAAGAAAATTGTGCATCCACCGTCTCGGTTGACCATAATTTTGGATCTGATATGAACCTTATTGGATATTATATGATCTTATTTGGATCTGATCTGATATTTCTTGGTTCAAAATTTCAGGTTCATAAACTTTCAGTACTGCTTGTAGCTGTTCTCATCAACGGTGTGAAGAAACAAGTACCGCAAGTCTCCTTCGAAATTGCTGTTGGGGATTTGATTTCATTTCATAGTTTTGGATCTGTTGTGAAATTATTTAGATATGATTTACATTCTGATATGATATTATTTTTTTCATATTTTAAAATCCAAGAGCTTTCAATCGTGCTTGTAGCTGCTCTCACCAATTCTGGTGTGAAAAATCAAGTACTGCAATTCTTCTTCAATTTTGTTGATGGGGATTTGGTGTTAGTTTCCTCTTATGAGGTTGCTGATATTTTATGTTGTGATTCATTAGTTATTTCATAATCTATATCAGATTATGGAGCTCAATCATTCGCTCTCTATAGTCCCAGGGATTCTCTACCTTTGGTCACATGCTCATCTCCTCACAGAACAAGTAAAGAGGAAGACATTCTGCATCTGCTTGGACACTTGCTCCTAAAAATTGGGGCTGATTTTACCACTCATGGTTTTCTGTTCAAGGCTGCAACATATCAGTTTCTTGAGAGTTCCACACATGGTTCGAATCCTGAAGAACCTTTGGTCTCTCTTTAGATGATTTCAGCTACTCTACATGGGTCCAGTTTTCATTGTGTTGTTGTTTATATTTCTAATTCAGTTGAGTGCATTGTTCTTCTTCCAAAGTGGAAGATTCCTCTAGACATATTCATTTAGTTTGGATTTATAGGTTCACATGCATAGTCTCAGGATGTTGCTGCATAGAAGAACCAATTCTTGATTTACTGCTTAGTTTGAGGGGGGGTATTTTTCCCATGAGTTTTTCCCCGTTTCCTTGGTTATATTAAGTAGTTACTTTATTGTATAGGGTGATCTATGGTCTTTGTTTCCAGGGCCCTAGCATTTTTATGCATCTTGTTTTCTAACTCTTCCTGAGTATAGCTTAAGGGGGGGTGTTGGAGACATTTACCACCATACACACTCTTTTTGGTCAAATTGGCCTAGTTAAACCACTATCCTAAGTATAATTGACATTAATTGACATCAGTGGAGCATTAATTGCCATCATCCAGTCACAACCATGCCTTCCTACAGTCAAGGAGGCTAACTTAGCCTTCTCCTATAGTTAAAAAGGCTAACTGGAGCACTCCAGGGGTGATCTGAGTGATATTAATGCACCTAATTGCTAACTGGTGGTTACAATCAATTCAACCAGTCAGTTAGGGAACCTCCTCTCATTAAATATATTATTTAATGATTATTTATTATTATTTAATGATCCGGAGTCAACAAGGAACCTCCACCAACTTCTGATGGTCAGTTTAGCTTCAGTTAACCTCATCGGGGTTCATTGAAGTCATGGAGCACTAGAATTTGATGGTTGGATTGCTATGACATGTGTTTGATCTCCTTCAGTTGAGATTCAGTCATTTATTGCACTTCAACTTCAGTTAGGGTTTGGTGAGTCAATTAGGGTTTTGGTCAAGTGGTTAACTGAGTGTGAACCAATGGTTGAGAGTCAGTTAAGTTAGACTCACTCACTAAATTCGAATTGTCTCCTTAGGTATTCGAATTCTTCATGGAGTTAAGCCATTTCTTGACATTGGTATTGAAACCATTCATTGTTTATTGAATATACAGAGAGGAAACCATTCTGGTTCCGATTAACACCATTTCATGAGTATTTGTTGATTATTCTTTCATGAGATTGATTCTTAGTTCCTAGATCATGTGCAAGAATTAATAGCATGGGAAGAAGAGACACCATGGGCAAGATTTGTTGGTGAAAAGGGAAGTAAATGTCATCTTCTCCTAAATATAGACCCTAGAAGTCTCCCTTTTCAGTTTTGGGCACAGTTAAGGACTACCCATGTCCTTTAGGCAGTTTTGGGTGCGAATTTGAACAAGAACTACAATATGAAGTTTTGGGCACTTTTCCTCGTAATATAAGGTGTAACAAGATCTAAAGGGAAAAATTGGGTTAGATTGAAGGACAGATCTATGCATAAAAGGTATTTATTGGTTTATTTGGACATGACGTTGATAAAATGGTATTGAAACAACCATTTCATGGGTAAACTATAAGAGACCTAATTACTCATGTTGGTATGGACCTGTGCGTAAAACATCAATGGATCCCTGTTCCTAAGTAGTTTGGGAAAATAAAAAGGAATAAAATATCTTAAATGTCATGTCTAGAAGCAATAATTTGGTAGTCTAGATAGTCTTTGCAAATAATTATGATGTTGTTCTGACAATTTCAAAGGAGGTCTAGAAGTTTTGTACCATGTCTGGACCCAAGAAAAATGATCAATGTAACTATAGGGTGTGTAAGATTCAGGGCACAGTGAATCTCCTAGGAAGTAAAAAGGAAAGAGTATGCATTCCTTGAGGAAAAATTCAAAGCTCTCCCATAGCTAACAAGTAGAAATTTATAAATCAAGTCTAATGATTCGATCGAGAAATGCGCATAAGTATTCTATATATGATGCACTTTTGGATAATATTATAAATGAAAATGAGTTCTTGGGTAACTTTGAGATCCAAAGCTATAGTGAGGCGGAGAAAAGAGAGACTGAGACGTAGCAGTAGAGATATAAGCAGTTGGACCAATTATAGTTTTAGAAAATACTTTTGAATGATCCAGCCTAAGCATATGGGAAGGCTTCTTTGGATAGAGATGACATGACTACCTTGTGATCACAAAATAGGTTGATTTGACTAGGACTGGGATCCTGGATTCTGACTGGCGACTAAGACTAGAAATACATGGATTGATTGAACTGGAAAGGGGAGGTGATTCGGTTAACTCCTTCCCTTTCCTGCTTGTTTGCCACTCAAATTCATCGATGGACATTTGAGTCAAGCCAACTTATTTGACTAGAGTTGACCTGAATGCCTTGGGATCACGGGTTAGATTGATTTGACTGGTACTCAGAACTGGGATTCAAACTGGTGATTGTGACTAGGAATACATGGATTAATCAGACTGGAAATGGGAGGTGATGCAATCAGCTGCTGCCCTTCCCTATCACACTCGGCCTATTCTGCATGCTTACTCGCCATTTAAATGCATCGGTAGACATTTGATGAAAGGTGTGTATACCTTTGACAAAGTCCAACTACAAACAATGAGAGTAACAAACATACAAACCTAGAGTTAAGTTTGGACTTCCCATATTTATAAAAACAATCTTTATTTTGCAAATTCCATATTACTACAAACAATGATATAAATATATAAATGACTTATAGCTCCAACCTCCTTATGATATCCAATATAAGATAACCTCATTTTGCATTTCCAAGACCCACAAATTTACATTAGAGGAAATTTGGGGTCTAAAATGGACCTTATAAGAAAACGTGCCAAAATAAGTTCTTGTGAGTTGGAATTCAAGAACCAATAGAATTTCAATAAAATGAGTCAACCATAATGGTTGAATTGACATATTTGTCATAAAAAAACCTACTCTTTTTGTTCGTATTTTCGACATATCTCCCTGAGTTTTTACTCAAATTTCGACCGAGAGAGCTCGTTGGATGCAGAATTTGATTCTGCATCCAGCGAGTACCCACGCTGCATACTTTTGATGGACCCGCTACCCCAAAAACAAGAAATACCTGAAAAAATTTGATGATGAGCTTGTAACTAAGCAATGAGACCTGGAATGAGTACCCACCTATCCCCTACAGGAATCGAACCCATGTCTTCGACATGAGGAGACGATGTCCTTACCACTAGACAAAAGGGACCGAGAACCCATACCTTCTATATTACTATATCTTCTGTTCCAATCAGAATGGGTTTGGGATTTAAGGCATCAGCATGTTCTATCTATCTTTGTCTATAATCTCTATTTTTCTATATATAATGGGTGGGATTGAGGATGCGTAGGAAGGCTCGACTAAAATGTCATCATCACAATTTTTCAGGTATTTCTTGTTTTTGGGGTAGTGGGTCCATCAAAAGTATGTAGTGTGGGTACTCGTTGGATGCAGAATCAAATTCCACATCCAACAAGCTCTCCCGATTGAAATTTGAGTAAAAACATAGCGATATATGTTGAAACTACGAACACAAAAAGTATTTTCTTTCTTTCTTCCTCTATAATTAATAAATATTATTTTATTATTTTAACTATTATTTTATTATTTTAGCTATTATTTTATTATTTTCCTTAGGAGGCCGATTTTAGACCCCAAAATTCCTCTAATGACTATTAGTGTTGAGATATTGCAAGCTTAAATTTTGTTCAAAGAAATAATTGTTACTATTTTCAAAAACAATATTAAATTATTAATCTATTAAAAAATTAGTTTTCTCTAAATTACCACCTCAGGTATATTCTCTTTAAAGTGACCTCCAATGTAGTTATTATTGAGTTGTCTTTCACTTCTATAAGTGTTTTAGTCATTTTGGCCTTTGAGCTATATAATATTTGTACAATATCATAATAGGTAATTTGAACATTCTCTAACTAAATTGAGAGACTTCTTAAATCAACCTTCAACTTATTTACTACCTCCAAGACCTCAACTTATTATGTTTCATTTTTCATTAACCATGATGATATAACAACAAAGATAGGGAAGCCATTGCAGCAACAACAACAACAACAAAATAATATTTCTCTCTCTATACATATATAAGAATTATGGATACAAATTTTTTTATTATATATTCATTTTCACCATGTCCATATTCCTTAGGTTCTTAATTGTATTAAATTTCATAACATGCTTTATAATGATACAATTTTGTAGAGTAAGTACCTTTTTATCTCATTGTGTTTGCATTATTATTGCATAAGGCTTGATTTTTATTTTTCAATTTATTGTTACATTTAAATGGCATTTCATGTTTTCTTAGGCTCTATGTGCAATGCAAGTGTAACAAGTGGCTATGCTTTTTTTGGTTTTAATTAATGAACAAGCTTCAACATCGACTCTCATTATGGGCAAAAGTCTCCCTTAAACCAAGTTTAGATATGAAGACTATTTTAATCATCAAATAAATAGATCACTCACTTAAATGCTGAATTTTTAGATTATGCATTTTTTTTACATTATATAGAAATCATGGGTTGTCACTGAATTTTAAAAGATATTATTTTTGCAGAGGATGAGAATATATATTCTTGGCCATGACCTATGAAGCATTTACATGTTCGTGATAGAAGACAAGAAGATAGAACACATGAAAGGATTATGACATTATTCACTCTTGTAATAAAATTAACATTCATTTATGTATTGTGTAATTACTCTCATAAATCTTATAATAATAAAATTATTGTTTTTTTGAAGGGGCTAAAAAGCCCCTTCCCAATGCCCTAAAGAATGAACCATGGCCATTCTTAAGGGTTTGTGCACCCTCTCACTTTCTCAACTTTTTTTTCTTTTTTTAGTTGTTTAGAAGTACTTTTTTTCTAGACAACTTTTAAATTAAAACTCTCTAATAATACATAGATATGAAATATAAAATTTAATTTAAAAAAAAACTCCAAAATGCGCTTGTTGATGGTAACATATATGGTTCAAACATTTTAATTTTTCTTCATAATCGTATGTTCAAAAGTGCCTTTAAAATGGTTTATGTTTGTGTATTAACAATATTTTGATGATTGATAGGATTTTGTATTTGTTTGTGATTGATGGTATTTATGTTGTTTATTTACAATTAATGTGTGTTACATGTTGATATATACTTTAAAATAAAATAAAAGATCGAATTGGGTAATAACTATAGTTTGATGATTGATGGTATTTTGTATTCTCTTATTGTGATTGTGATGTTATTTGTGTATGTCTTTGTGATTGTGATTGATGGTATTTAAGTGTTTATTTACAATGAATGTGTGTGACATGTTGATATATAATTTAAAATAAAATAAAAGATTGGATTGGGTATTAAGAATATTTTAATGATTGATGGTATTTTGTACTCTATGATTGTGATTGTTTAATAATTAAATATAAGAAAATATAAAACATGTTTCCTTTTAAATTGCTTATGTATTTTAATTTGTTTTATTTAAGATATTGGCATATAACAATATTTTATGTATTTATCAAAATTTAATGTGAATTCACTATTGTGTATAACAAGAAATCAAAATTCAATGTGAACTCACCATTATGTATAATGAGAAATTAATATTTAATGTAAATTCACTATTGTATATCATATTTTTTTTTAATGTGAATTCACTATTGTGTACAATAAGAAATAAAAATTCAATGTGAACTCACCATTATGTATAATGAGAAATTAATATTTAATGTGAATTCACTATTATATATAATAATTTTTTTTTATTGAGATTTCATTTATGTACATGTATCTACACTTCTAACCTTACAACTTATAATTAATTTAGAAATTTGAGTTGGCTATTTAATATCATAATTTTAAGAATATTTAAATATATTTAATTTTAAAATATATCATATATTTATTTCATTTTAAAATATATCATATTTTTATTTAATTTTTAAAAATTATTAATTTAATAATTTTAATACAATATTTAATATAGTTATTTAATAAAAACATTATCCATAATTCCACAATTTTTTAAATGTTTCTATATATGTATTTATAAAATTGGATATATATTTATTGTTATTTATATATAAATATTTTTTATATGTATGGTTGTGTATCTATAATTTGTTTTTGTGTGTATTTAGTCTTTAATCATCATCATAAATAAAAAAATACTTATCATAAATAAGAAACATTCCTAAATCATCATAAAAATATTTTTCTAAATAAAATTTAATAAACTTATTTCTTAAAAAATACTACACAAACAAAAACTTTTTTAATTTGATTTAAATAATTTAAATTTTTAATTATTTAAATCAAATAATAAATATTTATTTCTATTTAAAATATTTTAAACTTATAATTCAATTTAATAATAAAATATTTAATATATTTATTTATTAAATATTACAAAGAAAACCATTGTAATTTGTATAATTGAGAGTCATGATAAGCTCTATTAGAAGTTTACAATATTGTATATTATAATTTAGAATATCTATATGTGTAATATTTACTATAAACAAGTTTTTTTAATGGAAACTTCACCATAATGTAAATATTAAAGCGATGAGTAGACTTTAAAAGTTATAATGTAGCTGCATAATATATTATGCCACAACTCTTAATAATTGTAATGATGATGCTTGAATAAAACAATTATAGTTTCATAATTTTAAAAGTATCTAATTTTTTATATAATTATTTTAATAAAATATTAATAAAATATAATAAAATATTAATAATATTTTATTTTTCATAAATATTAAATTTTTTATTTTAAATTCTCTAATTTTTATTTTAAAATTTTATTTCTTTAAAATAAAATAAATTTAATTTAATTTTTTAAATATTTTAATAAAATAATACATATTTATTTCTGTTTAAAATATTTTAAACTTAAAATTTAATTTAATAAATAAATATTTAATATATTTATTTATTAAATCATAATAAGGAAGCGATTTTCAAGATGATATATTGAGAGCTCAACAAAACTATTAACAAATCAAACGAAAGCTTAACTTTATTTGTAAATCATTACAATTTTTATAAAATTCATTTTAATATTATAATTTATAATATTGACATGTGGAGTGTATTTAAATAGAACTTGACAATAATGCAAATATTAAAGCGATTAGTAAACATTTAAGGTTATAATGTCAATATATAATGTATTGTGATAAATGTAATTTTGATTATGCTCGAACAAAGGTAAAAATCAAAAAAGGAAAAATTATTAATTGTATAATTTTAAAAATATCTTATTATTTATTAAAATTATTTTTCTTAATATTAAATTTTTTATCATTGTTTATATTTTATTTTATTAATTTAATATTAAAATATTTTCTACTCATTTTTTAATTTTTTATTGCTTTACAAAAAAATATTTTATTTCATAATTTTTATAAATTTATTTAAAAATTAATATATTTATTATTAATAATTTAGTAAATAAAAAAATTAATTAAATTTATATTTTAGAAAAATTAATTTTAAATTAATTTTTAATGAAAACATTAACCATCACCATATAATCTATAACTATACAAAGATAAATATTTGAAATTTAATTCCAAATTGTATGATTTTTAATATGAAATATATTAATTTCTTCATTTTCTTATTATTGAATATTGGTTTTTGTTTGGTATCATAATCTTAATGATGAAAAGAAATCAAATAATTTTAATAAGATAATCATTATAATAAATTATTTAATATAAAAAATTATTAAATTTAATGATTTTTATCTATGGAAAAAATATTTATTAAGTAAATATTCAATATATTTAATTAATAAAAAATAAAGTTATACTCAATAAATTGCTCCTTTTCATGGGAGTCAAGTGTGTGTGGGGTCATATACGACCCCGAAGAAAATAAGATTTCTCAATTTTTTTGGGATTGGAAAAAAAAAAGAATAATCAAGCAACGTGGGCAGCTTTGATGCAAAGAGTTGAACTATTGGCCTCCCTTGATTATGACTCCTATCTAGTGTATGGAGATTCAAAGATAGTCATTGAAAAAATGAAGAAAGTTCATGGCCAATACGATGCAAAAACAAGTCATGTCCAACATTCATGACATATCCAAAGTGTAGCTTTTCCACATTTTGAGACATAATAACAAGGAAGCAGGTGAAATGGCTAACAAAGGAGTGAAGCTAAAGTCAAGTTATATAAACAACTACCCAATTTGAAATGGTGCCCATGTTATATTTATCTATTTTTAACAGGAACCAAGAAGATATTATATTATATAAAAAGGTTGCAAATAGCCAAGCTTACAAAAAAGAGACAATGCTATGAAATTCATACTGTTTATCGCAAAAAGCATTAACTGTTTATGTTGTAACCTATAACCAGAGCCTTACTGTTGTTCAAAAAAATTACCCTTCGAAGGGTAGATACGAACATAAACATTTAAAATTAAAGATAGAAAAACATGAAATACCATAAAACTGAGGCTACTAATGTTGCTTGTCCCCTGGAGATTTTACTAGGTGAGCTACTGAAGTCACCTCCATTGGATGGTCCCTTGCAGGAAAGGTTTGACAATGACTGGACTGATTCAAGCTGACTAACTTGTTCAAATATTCCTTCGTATCCAATGTACCCATAAGCTCACAAATATCTTTGTGGTTATCTTTAATTTTGGCATCATGGTCTCCCATTTTCCTGGCCATCCACTTAACTTCTTTTGCTATAGAATTTCCTTCTTTAACCCCCTTAGTCATGATGTTGTAGAGATAGCAGAGCTGTTGCTTAATATCCTTTAGAGAAGCCTGCAAATCGTTCAACGTTAAATCCCTGTCATTACCTGCCATGACTGCACGAGATACCAATCATGTGTGCTCAAAAAATAAAGATTGCGCCGGCTGTGTTTTGGGCGACCTTTCCTTTTCCTTAATACTGAAGAGGCCAAGAGCTGGAGGAAGCAAAAAATCTGTAGAACGAGAAACAAACGCCACACTATGACCACTATGACCTAAAAACTGAGTTGGGGAGAACTTGTTAATTCCTTCCATGGCTCATGCCAAGTTTCTTATCAACCCGAGCGAGGCAGGCTTAGCATTAATACCCATCACATGAGCTACGATGCCAAAATTGCATGTACGTCACCTGGTCATCGGGAAGCTTGCGTGCTGCCAGATGTTGGCAGAGCGTCGATTGCCGCATATTCAATGAGGAGGGGGTGATTCCACCCTAGAGCCTTGGTAAGTGAATAGTTTGGAAGAATGGGTGCTAGGTGTCGGAACTATGCCAACCTTGTGCCCCCTTTGAGACCACCAAACCATGCTTGTGTTCTAGGGGACATAACTTGAGGTTTTTAATTTGTCATTCACCCTGAAAATTTTGACTTTTAGCTTAGCCCCTTGATTTTCTAAGATGCATGCTTCTGAATTATTACTTCTAAGGATGTGAACATAGGAGGTTTCAACATTTATAAAGGTTTGTCAGATCCATTCATAAATCCTTTATTGGACTTCTAAATTTAGACATCATGCATATACAACATATTCAACACAAGCATAAAATAAAACAATTGCACGTTCAATTTTGAAAGAAATTACTTATCTCTAAACAGAGAAGATCCAAGCAACTGGTTGTGTACGAGTGATTTTCCACCCAACCGTAGGAACTCTATCCATCATATACTCTTTATGCCAAGAATCCACACCCAAGCTGGGTTATGAGGCCACTAAGGTTAAGGGAACACCTACAGGATTCTCTCTCCCATCCCACAACCCAATATTCTCTCAATGCATAGTCAAATGGTCATCTAGAGCTCTACATGAATCTCACTCAGTTGTCACATCCATGGAACTCCTTCCAACTACCCCAAAAAACACAAGAAAGGATTCCCCTTTAATGAAAAACAGTTACCTCATAAATCCAACCCTTACAACACTTACTAGTGTGTGCAGTAAGAGTACAATCTATTGTATGTTGTTGGAGAACATCCTATATCATTAATTCATGGATTCTCAATTATTCTAGAGTAGAAAAAATCAATGGATACGGATTCCTAGATTTCCCTACATCTCTGATCACCTACAAACATATATTTTTCCTCAAATTGACAATTCTATTTCCCATTTCGAGTTTCCAAGCTTGCACAATCTATTAATTGATCATGGAAATACTATTATGAACAACAAAAGCAAGATGTCTATGTAGTCCAACAATTTGCATAATGAATAATTGATGGTTGACTCCTAAACGATGAGAGAATGGTGGAAAAGGCAATTGACATAACTTATGAATATAAAAGAGAGTACTCTTACAATAGTCATAAAAGTATATTCAATCCATGCTTTCATAACTACATGAGTACACTTTCCTCATGAACCTCACACATGCATTCAATGATTTGATTTAACATCCAAAAGGATGTAATTGGCTCATTTAAGGGAAATGGAAGCAATTGGGTGAGATATAAGGTTGAAACTTTGTAATAGAGGTTTTAATCTCCCATAGGCCCCCCTTTCATTTCCCCCTCTAGTGTAATCATAGCCCTTATAGTGCTCTGTACATAACCATCTTGGACCATTTTATTAGTTCCAACATAATATTTACTTAGATTTTACGTCATCATGACAAGCCAACCACATGGTCCATATAGAGATATTCATATCACATATGCCTAGCCATTCGCTAGTCGGGCATTAGCCTTCAACTCCACACTAGGAATCCATAATAGCACATTTACATCATTTTATATAATCTAATTCAATACTTTACATGGGTTAAACTATAGATATTACAATCCCCTCCCCGTTGGAATAACATTGTCCTTGGTGTTCTCTTTATTTTCAACAAGGGTCCATGTCCCTCTTTTCAGCTGCATTTGCAATGTATTTCTCTTCAACGCCACTTTGTCTTGTTGCTAGTGGGATGCCTTAGTAGTAAGGAATGCGAGTTGCCACTCTTCTTGTAAAAGAAGGACTTCGGTAAAATGATGGATCGCTTGAGGGAATCGTGGATCAGTGAAGGGGATGCCTAATCCTGAATGGTGAGTGGTTTCAAGGATGAGGCACCTTGAATGAATCTAAGTGAGATATTCATGTTATATGCTAGCTAGGATAAATAAGGTATTAGAGGTATATGTAGATACCATGGGTGTGTTAGAGAATATAGTAAGTTGAATCCCTCCCATGCCATCCATTTGGAGAAAATATATGTTCATATAGTTAAGTATTGGGATTATTGTATACTTATCTTGTTTTGTGTGTGTGTGCACCTGCGCACATGTGCATGTACACACCCCTCAATTATTAAACTTATATATCCTTAAATCCATGTCCAAAACTAAGATTCTTTGATCTTCCAAAACTATATATTCTAAGGTACCCGATAAGACATTCAAGTCATAGGTTTCATTATATACCGATGGGTTTCACAACTCTTTACCAATCCAACAAACTGATTCTATTGTGGAACACCTTTGAGAATATATTTTATATGTTTGGTAATAGTAGTCTTCCATTGATTCCTTGGAGTCCCCACCAAATGATTCGATGGTTTTCAAAACCAATGATCTATCTACTATAGGGTTGATGTAATCAACCCTTTTCCTAGAGGTCACATGGTATATTTGATTTAACACATCTCTTTCCATCACATCATCTGCTAGTTTTGTATATCTCAAGCCATGATAAGGATCTAGAAGTAGAATTACATTCATACCAATGGCTTCAAAGGTCATTGTTTCTCTCTTCAAAATAAATGGTGGCATAGTTTTC
Organism: Pseudotsuga menziesii; assembly: GCA_001517045.1. Classification (NCBI taxonomy): domain Eukaryota; kingdom Viridiplantae; phylum Streptophyta; class Pinopsida; order Pinales; family Pinaceae; genus Pseudotsuga; species Pseudotsuga menziesii. The sequence continues at coordinate 46,825 of LPNX010979268.1, read as the reverse complement.
ATATTCCCATTCAATACCCAACAATGAAGAATATGGATCTCGTGTATGCATAATTTCAATTACTTCAAAATCAACCACACCAACTAAATCTACTTCCATCTATATGGTATTGATTGTCCATTCACAATTGAATAGGAGAGTATACTAACCTAGTATTTCCCATAGCCTCACATGATTTATTTGGTAATATTTTGACATCAGATCCAAGATATAACGTCACATATTTAATCACTTACCCATACACTTGTGCATTTAGTTTGAACTCTTTCATAGTACTTCTCGTCCTTTTTACTCTACTTAATTGTATCTTGATGAGATTAGCAATAATGTATTCCCCATGTTCCTCTTTTCTTCCAATGGTATATTTAAGGGTGTTTTGATACTTTCATATGAGAGGTTCATCATCTGGAATATCAGAAAATATATGGAACCAAAAAATCGATAACCTTCTTGGTCTTGCTTGGAAATTTTTTTCATTGGATTTTTTCACAATTCTGGCACTGGTTCCCACCACTACCAGTGTCCATATCTTTCTGCATCCGATGGTGAGTCTCAATAATAAGCACCTTCCCAGTAATTGTAATGAAATAATTTTGGTACAATTATTGAACTGGACTGGAGCTGGTTCCCAACACTACCAGTGCCCATAGCTTTCTGCATCCCATGGTGAGCCGGCATAAGAAGCACCTTCGGTGTAATTGTAATGGAAGATTTTTGGTACAATTATTAATTATTTATGCATCCCATCCCACCGAATCTGCCCACCTCTCAATTCACCTTTCTCTGATTTTAATTACATTTCCCTCTCTATTGTGTGTTCATATTCTGTTCTTCATCTGTCAAATTCTTACTCTACTCTACTGGCTACTCTTATTTTTAAATTCTGTTGTGTCCTATACCAAGCAGGAAATGGATCTTGTGACTAGAAATGATGGTGGAGATACCATAAGCAGCACAATAATTATTAGTATGCTCATCCAAGATATTGAGGATCTTATTAAATTCGATGAGCATCAACTTCTGGAAGCTCGGAAAGGTCGACTGAAGAAGCTCATACTCCATCTCAGCAATTGATTGCAATTGCAAGATAACACACTCATGAATTTGGTGACGATGAACAAATGTTTGCGAAGGATTTGAGATGAAGTTGGAAAGGGGAAACAATTGATTCGTCACTCAAAACAGGTGTAGCCTTGTCTTGATTACCTCCTTTGCAGGTATAGGCCCGATCTCTCTCGATAAATCAGAGAATGGAAGGCAAGTATTAATGACCTCTTTAATGAGCTAATTAGAGAATTTCAAAGCCATGAATTCTTACAGACGGGGATTAAACATGGCGAAGTGGTTTTAGAGTTGTGTTTAAGGAAATCTCCCCATGTTCGTATAATTGGTGTAAAATTTTGCATTGAAGGTTGAGAGGGGTACGATTGAGGATTATAATAAGATGAAGAAAATTGTGTATTCATATACTGCCTATTATTCCAATTATTCATGTTATTCAAAAATGGAAATGAGTCTGGAGTCATACCTTGATATTGAGGCTGCCAGGGCTTTTTCTATGCAATAAATTAAGTTAGTTCCACCTCTAGAGTTGATGCCTGCATAACAGCCTTCACTTGAGGTAGTGACGGGCATTCTTTTGTGTCATGGTTAAGCTCACACAGCTGACACACTTATACCTTGTTGAGAAGGCATTCTTTTAGAGGGTGGTTCTTCCTACATCTAGGGAAGGATACCCCTAGTGTGAGATCCTCTACTTCTTGTTTCTGCTTTGCCCTCAGAACATCTATTTCTAAGGAGATGGAGCTCATCATTTCTGTTTTGAAATTTTCGAGGAGATTGCCTATCTCTGCATGGGTGGCCCCTCCATTAGATGAATTCTATGTTCTGTCGAAGACATCACATTCTAATTTGTCCCATTTTTCCTATTTGTTATTCCTGGAAGACCCCATGGAGTACCTTTTGCACAATTCCACGATCTTTTCAAAGGAATCCTTGGAGATATCCCCCTTTCCTAGCAGGTTTAACATGTTTAGGCAATAATCCATAATCCCATGAAGTAGGATTATTTTGAGCACATCTAACCCCATATTAGTTTGTCCAGCTCTTTGCACATTATATAAAATCCTTTTGACAAAATCTTCAAGACTTTCATCATCCTTCTGTACCATTTTAAACAGTTCTTCTCTCTTATCCTTGGTATTGCAATACTCCTGATATTTCTCCAGGAACACCTGTTTCATCTTGTCCTAGTTAGTGATAGTTCTGCCTCCCAGGCTCATGAACCAACGTAATGCATTGTCCTTCAGAGTGGCAGGGAAGAGTTTCAGCTTCTGTGCATTGGTGGTGTAGTCATAGTTGCGATAGAGGATGTCAAATTCAAAAAGAAATTCGTCTAGATCCTTTGCTGCTTTTCCATAAAAGCGAGGCAACATCGATGGAGATATATTTTTCATGGGGAATATCCCTTCTAGTTGTTGAATTGGAAACTGAAGTGTAGCCACCATCCCTTAAGGCAGGGAATTACCCTCATGATGATGATTTTATCCCGCTGCCTCTTCCTCTTCAGGATCGTTTGTTACTCATATTTTCTTTTGTTTTATCCTCTTTGTTCTTCCATTGATCATTGAATTTATGATGGAACTATGTCCACTCCTCTTCATTCACAACCTTTCCATTAATGTGATAGATCAAATCTCGATCAGCCGATCCTGTAGTACTAACTTTGTCTTCCTCTGCAGGGGTATCCAAGGGTGTTGCAACTCCATGTGTGTTCTCCACTGTAGAGACTGGTGCTACCACTCCAAGGGTGATAGGGAATCTTCTGATGGGTGTTTCCTGATAGCGAGCCCCAGTAGAAGAATTGGTTCTATCAACCAGGTCGTCAATGAATTTTCTTCTCCCCAATTCTAGACTTCGCCCATGGCCTCGACCACCTGCAACGTTAGTGTTCTATGGGGTTTTGGGATTTATAAGATGGTCATGCTGTACCCTTCTTGTATTCATGCAACTCAAAACATGCAAACTAAAAAAACTGAAGAAGAATGAATAAAGATAATTACTAGATGCAACTACAATAGTGTCTAATACTTATCCTCCCCCACAACAATGCCAAAATGTTGGGCACCCTATATGCAAGTTAATTAAAGCTAACATACGGAGTGTTCAATATAAATTGTCAACCTGAGGAAGTCTCTTATTTCAAGGATAATATGCAATATATATGCTTTAAACACTAAGTAGTTGATGCTGTGAGTAAATGGTCCTACTTTTCTATTTAGCCACACTCATCCCATAATCAACTTAATCTAATTTACTTTCTCAAGAATGCAATCACAAGTACCTCCTACAATTCCTAATATAGAATTGAAAGATTCAGGAAATAACATCTAGATTAATTTTGTAGAAAGTAAAATCCCTGATTACCAACCCATCTAAAGATCCATCCAGTTATCTTGATTTAGTTATTCTAGTAATCCAAAGTACATGAATTGAATTCAACTATTCTAGAAATTCAAAGTACAGGAATGAAATTCTACAATTATAAATGCAAAGGAACAAACTGCAAAGATCTAAAGAAAATAGTAATTGAAAGAACTAGGGATGAATAGGGATGTTACAACTATCACATAGTTGCATAAAAGACAATCAACCTATATAGTTGACTGACACACCACACCACTACAGTTTTACAAGAGATGCAATTACTAATTATTCAAATGACACACTGTAAATTGATAACTGTTGCAGCTTACTATAAATAAAGGAAATTATCACAAAATCACACAACAAAAAAAGTAAAATACCTAATTAACTCAGCAATCCCTGTTGGAAGGAGGGCCCATCCTTCACACAGAGATGCTGGAAGTAACACACGTTAAGACGCCGAGATCTGAAGAATCAAACTCCTTGTATTAAAAAGTGGTGGATGAACACACAACCTTAATCACAGCTGATACAATAATTTGGTTAAAAGTTCAACCCCTAGCTTAGAATAGTTCCCCTTATTTATACAATTACAATCATAACATATTCCTACTATTATCGGGAATCCATGAAGATCTCTGATCTTCAGGCTGCCCTAATTACAATAAGATCTTACAGTCATGGCAAGATGAGAGCAGAAGATATAGGGAAGTTGTTATTCAAGCCAGAAATAATGATCATGATTGATTGAGAAGATATTCCGTGGATTACAGCTACTTTTGAGCAACAGCACATTGTTTCCTCCAAATCTGTCGCAATCTGTTGCAGCTACCCTTGTACAACTCACATGAAATAGTACACTGGGACCGTGTTCTTTGGGAAACGATGGAATGGATGGCGATCAACTTTAGTAATGAATGTCCATCCCTCTTTTGGCATGTTCGTCCCGCTACACCTGTATCTCTATATCTCAAATTATCTTTATAAAACCGTCATATGTTAGCATAATTTAAGAGGTAGAGCCCTGATTACCACAATCCTAAGCATTAATAAAATAAGACAATGATTAACCATACCTGTATGACTTGAGGGACCAAGTGAGGGGAAAAACATATGTTTAGCATGAAAAATAGAGTAGGATGAGGCAAAAAGAGGTGGTTAAGGGTGGTAAAAAAGGGGCCATTTTTGGGCCCAACATTCACCTCTGGTCCATTGTGGTTTTCTCTGATACCAAAATGATGCAAACACTCAAGATGCACAAACAACTTCAAAAACCTAAAAAAGTAAAGCAACAAATCTAAAGGCAGAAGATTTAGACGAGAGGGATCCAAACTAAAAGACATAAACTTATGAAATAACATTGAATAACTAAAATACATTCTTAACAACATTAGATTGATAGAACAAGGCACAGATGCCATGTTTTTTCACTCTCAATATTCTAATTGGTTCACAGACCCAAAAAAACAAAGTCCCAACAAAGAAAAACTGGGCAGCTCTACTAAAATAGACCATTAAAGGAAGAACATGTCCTGTTACCCAGGCTAGAGCAGCTCATAAACCGCCTAGCTATTATACCTAAATTCTGTCACCATCATGTGATGATATCCTTAACTTTCATGTTTGCCCTTAATCCCAATACTTATAGTGGAAACTTGATTTTTTTGTCAATTCTACTTGGAAAAACCTAGCACCGCATTTACCATTTGGTTGATGAGCGGTACCTTGTTCAGCACCACCTGTATCCTATTGTATAGAAGCGGTGCCACCACCTATAGTCTTTGTTATTAAAGTGGTTCTCATCTAAACCGCTCTGTCATAAGGGAACAAAAGTGGTACCCTGGGTAAAATGGGAAAAAGATAAGTTTCTCGAGGCTTCTAGATCTTGAGCCTCGTGTCCTCCCTTATCCCTATCAATGTGGGTTAGTTTGAGCTCAAGATCCCCCTTGATAGGATCTTAGAGCCACCTCATCCAAAATTCTCTCAGCTATCCCTATCCATTGAGCCTTATAAATACAAGCTCATATCCATAGGTAAAGGAGAGAACTATAGAGGTATTGTTACACTGTTGAATTGAATCCTTAGTCCAAACCATTGGGGAGCATAGAGAGCAAAGTTGGAGCTTATGGGGATGAAGTGTTTTTCTCATGGAGGAGCTAGTCGACACTAAGGAAATTATTGTAAGATTCTTCATACATTATTAATAGAAAGTTGATTTCCGTCCCACATATCAGTTGTTTTGATTTCAAATGTATATGTTGTTAGATTCCTTAGTCACTAGCATGGATATGTAGATGATTTTCTGGTAGCTTTCATGTGCTTGTATGTTTGATATGTTTGTAGGTACATAGGTTCATGATTGAAGCAGTATTCTAGGTGTCTACAACATTCAACGAAGGTATTCATCCTTTTTCGTTCACTCATTTGTTCTCGATTTGAACCATTCAAACCAGAGGAATAGCTTCTGTCCGCAGAAGGTGTAATATTCCTGATAACAAATCTGGCAACTCCACTGGGGATCAAAGCAAATTTTAGTTGATATGATCTTCCTAAGTCCTTGAACTCTTGTCTGAATCTAGGATCCATATCCATCTGACTCAGTGAATTTTGGTTTGAAACTTTCAGATCTGTTCAGATTTGAACTATTTCGACTTTATATGCTCTTTTTTACTGTCAATTCATCAATCTTTTCCTTGATCTGATCAATTTCTAACTTGATTTCTTGTTCTCCTTTTTTTTGGATATGTTTAGGGAACCACACATGTGTTGTTGGATACAAGCGGTGCCACCACATGAACTCTATTAGCCATAAGCGGTGCCACCTCCCGAGTCCCGTTATCCAGAAGCAGTGCTCGTCCAGAACCGCTCTGTCAAGACCCCTCCAGCATGGTGCCAAGTAGACCTTCTTCTAGAACTATTTTTTTTATCATTTTTTGCAAAAAGTTGAGTTTGTTTGCTTTCAGCCCTGCACTGTCAGGCTTGTGTGTTAGAATCTGTATGCTCATGGTTGAAAATTTTGTGGTAAAAGATTGGTTTGATTGAAGAATTCAAAAGCTAAATTAGGCTTGTTGATTATTCATTTTCTTTCATGCTTGTTGGTTGTGATTGTGAAAGGAAGTTTTTGAAAGATTATGTTTCAGTTAGTTCTCTTTTCATATCTTTTATAAAGACTGAAAGAAAAACCATTTGATTATCTTCTTAATTTCATTTTTTCCATAGAGGACTTCTTTTTTTCTTTTAAAAAGAATTTATTATTATTATTGAGATTAGGTCATTATCATTATTGAGCATAGGGAATTGGATCTTTGATTAGCCTTGGAAAGATTTCAGGTTCTCTTTATTCTTTTGTCTCTCTTGCATTAGTACTATCTCATCAAACAAAAAAATAGTGTAGTTTTAAGTTAGATCTATCTATGTTTAAAGAAAAATCGAAAAAATAGAGTGCATATGCATGTAGAGTGCTTGTTGTTTTTATTTTAAGAGAAGAGACTCTTACCCCTTTGGTTGCTTTCAAAAAATAAAAATGAGTTTCAAAAGTGTTGGTTGTCTTTGATTTTGATTTGTTCAAAGTAGTTGTTTAGGAATTTTTGGTTTTCAAAATGAAAAGAAAATACTCTCTTTCCCTCCCGTAGGTAGGCATACCACGAACGTTAAAGTGAAATATTTGCATCTACATACTACATGGTTTTACTTTTTTTGTCAAAATTCCATGCATTCACCTAACCATCCACTTTAAAATTAAAGGTAGTTATAGGCTAAAATTTACATAGAAATTTGAGTGATAGGATAGAGACATGTTTGGGCGTCGTTAAGTGTAGGAGCTATCGTTACTCATCCGCATTACATCACGGGACTTGCACGGTTCTTCCACGTACCATTAGTATATCAAACAGCAATTCATGTACCCTTGAGGTATATAAAAAGGTACTTCACGTACTCGATTGTATATATGAAGGCCCCTTGTGAACATTTATGCATTAGACAACACTACTACCGATTTGAGATCCCTTGTACCTTGTGTATATCAGGAGACCCTACTAGGATACCTTATCTATCTGAGAAAATCCTATTGGTCGTCTTGCTTGGAGCCATACACCGAAAACAACATTCGGGGAGATTACTACGCATGTACCCTTGAGGTATATCATGAGTGGCACCTTCTTGACAATCCTAGTGAGAGACCTGACTATATGAACTCCTCCTGTCATTTAAGTTTGCTTGTTTGGCCTATAGCTTGAGAAGGGAAATTTTTGGTGTGTTCTCTAGTTTTGAGATCTTAGGCTAGATAGGAACTGCACAAACTGGCTGAGTTAAGACAGTCCAGAAGAGTACGGGGCTTTCCACCTGATTTTATTCCTATTTCAGGAAAAAATCCTATGGAAGCTATTGACCAAGGAGCTTCTACCAACTCCCAAGTGGGAGAAAATGTGGTTGCAGAAAGTGGAGATCCATATCCTTCACACTCACCTACCTTGGTCCAACAACCTTCTCAGGGTAATACTTCATTCCATTCTCCCATAGAAGGTCATGTTGATGATACTACCCATCCATATTATGGTCCCAATGCTCCATTTTGGGATACCTCTATAGGACAGGCCATTACCTCATTTGGAACCCATTTAAACTTTTCTGAAGACGTTTCACCAAATTAAGAAGAACATATACAATACCAGGTAGTGATTCTCCAAGCACAATAAATTTAGAAGAAAATAGACAACATATTGCGCACATCACCACCTCATTCCGTAGTTGTTCCTGTGGGATATTGCTCACTTCGTGATTCTATGAGACCCATTGAACTGATTCTAGATCGCACAGTGACTCCACATAATCTAGGTCAAACTACCAACCCCACCAACTCCCATATTATGTATGTTCCAAATCCTCCCAGGTCTTCCGCACCTAGGGCTCAACATTCAATTCTTATTTCATCAATACCTTCTAGTGTCGGGGGGCAACCCCCAACGCGACCTACATTATCTGTCACTATAATTGTAGCTAGTCATGGCCATACCTCTAGTATATAGAAATCTATAGTTTATGTCCCTCCTACCCACATGAATGTTGTTAACCCCTCATCTAGTTCAGGTCAGCACTTGGGGCACAACCTGTAACCAATCAAACCTCTTGGGGTTATGGTTACATAGCAAATCAAGTACCTGTAAGCAACATTAATTACCAACCCAATCCCACAGGAATGCCTTATGCTATAATTCCATATATTAGTAATACTTGCACACCATGGGGGAAACCTAATTGGTCCTACATGCCATCTATGGGATGGATACCTATACATAATACGGGGGGTGCTGGAGGACCGCCTTATGGAGTTCCTCCCCCTCGGGGGCCTAATGGTCTTAGAAGGCCTAGAGGCTTTCCTTCTTATGGTCATAATGGTCCTGGTGAGACTGGTGGCTTCCCTCCTAATGGTGCCAGAAGGTCTGGTGGCCCTCCTCCTAGTGGTTCCAGAGGCTCTAGAGGTTTACCTTGCGGGGGTCCCAGAGGGTCTGATGGTCCTCCTCCTGGTGGTCTAGGTGGTCCTGGAGGCCCTAGTGGTCCTCCTCCTAGAGACTCCGATGGTCCTAACGGTCCTAATCCTAGAAATCAACCCCCTGTGGGCAGTTCTTCTGACGGTTATTCATCACAACAACCTGTCTATTAGTCTACTTACAGTCCTACTCGTACTTATATGCCATATCAATATTATCAGTATGTGCAAACCTCATCCATCAAAGGATTTCAGAGTCATTATGATTTGGAAAGCAACTTTGTGAGGTAGTATAGACTTATAGTTCTCGACCTTGAAATGAATCAAATTAGTATTGTCTAAGTCTAAATATCCTAACATAGTTAACAAGTTTTTGCATTGTGTAGGACAACTTTGGAGTACTTCCAAGGTAGACATTGCACACAGTACCTAAGCAAGACCTTCAACTACATTATAAAATTGAGTAGCTTGGGCATTAGGGTTAAAAACAACCTTCCTAAGAGTACTCTTGGGTGGATGCAAAACCATGTCAAGATTAGGCTTCTTGATGGTTAGGGGAACAGTAGACGAGGACTCGGGAGAACCAGTAGAGGGAAATTTTCCTTAAGAAGAATTGTCTTCTTTCTTGTTTGCGGGTTTGTCATAACTCTAACTTTGAGTTTGCAAAATAATAGTATCCAAGGACATCATGTGAATTTCCTCTGAAGAACTAGAGTTTCCCTGATTAGACATGTGGTCTATCAGTTGTTGTTGAGAGGGAAAAGGAGCCATGAGAACTATGGATGTGGGAGTAGTTTTCAAGAATTAGGTGATTTCATCCCGATGAGGACACTCTTTCATGAAATGGTCACCTCCACATAGCAGACATGGATATTTCGCTTCTCTTTTCCCATTATCATTCTTGTTGGTAGTTGGTTTTGGATTCTCCTATTGGTTTCCAGGATTTTTGTGTTTCTAAGGATGGAATCCGAATAGAACCATTGAAAATTGTCACTATTTTAGCTCTACTAGCCCCAACCAACATTCTCTAACTCTAAAGTTTGCAAGGGAAGAAAAACTTCCTCCATTGTTTCATGTGCAATTTCGCAGAGAAAACACATGGTTATATGCATCTTTTTAAGAAGGACACTCTGTTCTTTTGGGATGACCAAGCCCAATGAGACTTTGATAATCTCAAACACGCTCTGACTCATTCACCCGTGATATACCCCTAGATTATTCAAAGGATTTTCTCCTATACATTGCTGCCTCCACTACTACCATTGCCATGGTTTTGGTGCAGGAGAATCCCGACGGTCAGGAGCACATGATTTACTATGATAGTAAGAATCTCATGGATTCTAAAACTTGATATTCATGCATGGAGAAATTAGCATTGGCCACGATCATTGTTGTTCAAAAATTTCGTCACTACATTTTGATCCACACTACCATCATATTGGTAGACCAGAATCCTATATACTACATCCTGACTCGTCAGGTGCTCGGGGGCAAGTAATCCCGATGGATAGTCATTCTACAAGAGTTTGATCTGGAATTTTCTAAAGCCACATCAAAGAAATCCTTGGTATTTGCAGACCTCATGTGTGATCTTCCCTATGCTTCGACGGAATCCGAGCCCAGTGATTCATTCCTGGATGAATTCCTGTTCTTGATAAGCACTACTGACCTAAGGTATGGATATTTGATCATTTATTTCCAGACACAAAGATTTCATCCAATTCTATCCTGTGATGATTGTCGCCATATCCATCACCATGCAAAATCCTACCTCATCTTGAATGACACTTTACATAAACGTGGTATCAATTCCATTCTCCAGCGATGCCTTACCCACAAGGAAGATCAATAAGTGTTGAATGATTTCCACTCTAGAGCATGTGGTAGTCATTTATCTAGGATGGCCATAGCCCAGAAAATCCTTTGCGCTGGTTATTTTTGGCCTTTAGTCTTTAAATATTGTCACAAGGCTGTTAAGAAATGCCCACCCTGTCAACTTTTTTATCCGGAAAGGCGCACTCATCTTGCTCTGTTACACCCCGTCATTGCCATTGGCCCTTTTTCCAAATGGGGGATTGATTATATGCATTGTAATCCTACCTCAAATGGGGGTCACGGTTACATCATTGTAGCCATTGACTATTTTACAAAGTGGGCTAAGGCCATGGCTACATATGCAGAGGACAGTAAGACTATCGCTCTCTTCCTGTTCAATCATGTGATAGCTATATTCGGAGTCCCATAGTCCATAGTTACTGAAAACAGATCACATTTCTATAATCAAATGATGGAGGAACTAAGTGCCAAGCTAGGTTTTCATCATGAAAACTCTACTCCCTATTATTCGCAAGCTAATGGTCAGGTTGAGGTCATTAACAAAGTTTTGAAAAGGATGCTTCAATGGATGGTTGGAGACCATAAATCCAACTGGAACCATATCCTTTTCTCCACTCTTTGGACTTACAAGACTTTGGTGAAAACAAATACTGGTTTCACACCCTTCCAGCTTATCTATGGACTCAAAGTTGTCTTACCAATTCAATGTCAGATTCCATCCTTGAAGCTTGCCGTCGAAATTCTCCCAGACACTTCCATAGAGGAAGAAAGATTTATATATTTGAATAACCTTGACGAAACTAGAAGAGACACTGCCTTGGCTAATGAGGCACACAAGAAACGCGTCAAGGCATAGTATGACAAGTCTATCCAACCTCGTGCCTTTAACGAAGGTGACCTAGTTTTTACTTACGATCAGAGATATGAAAAACTAGGGAAATGAAAGTTTGAATCCATGTGGTACGGTTCTTTCGTTATTTCCAGAGTTTTAGAGAAAGGGTCCTATGAGCTCATGGACTATGATGAGATCCCCTTAGGACAACCTCGTAATGGGTTGTACTTGAAGAGGTACTATTCCTAGATCTCTCTTGTGTAGTACCTTGCATATATGTATATTACTTGACTTTTAGTGTTCTTAAGTATTTTCAATATGGTTTTGAGTTTAGTGTCTGTATCTGTTTATACCATGTTTTGGTTGTGTAAAGTAGATGGATTTCTATGGCTTCGCTAATGTTGCTTGCTGCCACACCTTGAATCTTGCCTCAGCTGCTTGGGTTCTCTATTCCCCAGCTTATGACTTGGTTAGTTTAGGAGTGGTTTGTATTGGTCCTGCTACCAACAATATCACCGAGTATCAAGCAGTCATAGGTCTTCTTACCGAAGCTTCTTCCCAAGATGTTCGCAACTTGGTAGTCTTGATGGACTCACAACTTGTGGTTTGTCATTTAAACCATGTCTATACCATTAGGAATCCTATGCTTCTTCGTCTCTTCCAGAGGGTACGTTTGTTAGAAAGGTCATTTAAAACTATCACCTATAGGCATATCCCTAGGGAACATAACGCAGTTGCCGACTCATTGGCTAATTACATCCTAGACTAGAATATTGCCCATTCATGACATGAAAATAAAAAATGGTTCACTGTAAATAAACTATTAAAGACACATAAAACTTATGTAAAATACATTCACCATTTGAGACATAAAAACACCAAGTAGAAGTTTGTATATATATATATATATATATGAACATGTTTTACAAAAAATAGGTCACGAGACCTCATCTGAAGCACGTAGGCTTTCAGGTAAAAAATCATCATACAAAATACTTGAAGCTATCTATCAGCGTTTAGTGAATACATCATGCACTGATCATCTAGTGATGCTTGTGGTAACACATCACTGCCTGAGCTACTCTACGTAGCAGTCTGCTAAAGTGACCCGGTACTCCCATTGTAGGTCTCTGATACCTCAGTGCAAGGTCATCGATCGAGGCATCCGGGGTGTCTAAAGTCAACCTCTCAAGGTTCTCCTCTAAATCCCCTATCACATCGTCACCCTGTGGTACGAATTGGGCTCTGGCTCATCTATCCAATTTGGAAGCTCCCCTAGGTCATGTTGCTCCAACGTCTACATGAAAACATTCAAGTCTCATTACTAAACATAAAAATATAAAACATCAAAAAATAAAAAAACTATTTCCATTTTAGGGTTTTGTTTCTTACTGATATCACCCCATTGTCCAGCAGGTGGGAGTGGTAGGTCAGGGTCACCACTGAAGTCAGTGCTCGCATATGCATAGTCCTCCACCATGAGGAGCTGATCTCTCAACCATCAAAAGAATGGGTCACTAAACTTTTCCTTCCCTCTACCTAGTCCAGTACAACCCATAATCCAGACCCACCTCTGCATGTGAGGGTCCCATGCCCTAAACTCTCTAAATACCACCTGGGGTCTCATCTGTGGAACACGCTCAAAAAAGAAGCAAGCTATAATGGAACCAAAACCAAATTTCTTCAGCTCCCCCTGCTGACACTTGGTCAGCTGAACCTTGAAGATCGGTAGTAGAGATTCCACCCAGTTGAATACTGTAGGTGCCATGGCCTCTATGGCATAGAGCATATGTGCTCTAGATGCCTAGTGTACTCCTTGTCTTCCCACCACTCTCTGCATGGTAAACAATAATGTCCATAGAGAGCCATCCACGACTACTTTTATGGGAATTTTCTTCTCCGATGTCCTAGTCCCAGAAATGTAGTGGCAGTCTATCAAATCCTAAGTAGTAATGTCCCCTGCATAGGATCCAGTCAAAGAGATGGGAGAACCCCATCTCGAAAGGTTATGTTAGGAAGTAGATGTCCTCTACTTCAACTGTCAATATGTGAGCACCAACCTTGAAATATTGTTGCTCCAGATTCCACATCCAGAGTATATGCTCTAGTAGTCGCTCATGCGAAACCATACTGGGTGTGTGGAATAACTTTAAGAGTCCACAATCTCTCAATGCGGCTATACAACCCGCATTTTGTTCGGCGAAGGCATTGTCATTGTCATGTTGCCTCTCTTTCCATATGACCATTTTTTATATTTTCATAACCTATCAAAAACCATCACAATACTAATTAGAGGCATTCCCAATCATTCAAATCAACAAAAGTGAGCTAGTTTTTCTTGTGCAAACATTTATATTTATCCATGGCTGGAACTGCCTGTGCGTTATGTTTTCGGCGCGGTTCTAGCGGGGTACCACTTATCCCACAAGGGATAAGAGTAGTTCCTGCTTCCATGGTATTAGGGCTCACCATATAAGCCCAAAAACACCACCAAAAATCAAAATTGAAGGCATGAAATGAAAGAGTAGGGTCTAGGCTATTACCTAGAATAGATGGTCCATGAATCCGATGGTAGATGCTTCTGATATTAGCGACTGGAAATCTGGCCAAGAAAATGCTCCAAAGCTCTCCACGATGGGTAAATGGTAAAATGTTTCGATTTTTTACTATTTACATGACTTTTGTATACATTTTAGGGTTTGACATGCTATAGTTTAGTTTTAAAATCATTTATTACTCAAAATATATCAGTCGTAATCCTTTAATGTTAGTTATTGGAGAATTTAACACTTGTTTGCAAGTCATTGCAGGATAGAAGAGCGGTAGCAGTAAAGTTTTGGGAGTTTGTTTTTGAATTTTCTGTACTACCATAAAATGGAAAAAGTCATTTGAGCGTTTATTGTGACACTTCGGTCACACTCTCGAAACTTAGCATCAAAGGTTCGAGTCCTTTTTTTATTCTTTTCAGACTCGTAAAATATCTCATCGTGAAAACAGACCTAGTGGAGTCTTCTTTAAACTCTTTTTGGGTTCCTTAAATACAAAAAGATTGTCGAGTGATCTTGTCTTCTTCATGCTCATTAAAGCATTTGAAGAGTCATTCATCTGATGGTAGGTTATCACTTTTTTAGTTCAGATGAACTATTTTACGAAAAAGGACCCTATGGAGTCTTCTTCCATGGTCGTTCAGACTCTCTAAACATGAACGATACTGAGTTTTCTTTCATTGGACTCGTTAAATTAAACATTTAGAGACCTTTTTTTGGGAATGAACCCCTCCTCTCTTACGTTCGTAAAACATATGAGTTTGGACTTGTCTTCAAATGAGCTATAACAAGTGTTTGTTACCCTCTTTGAACTCGTAAAACTGAAAAGAGGCACTCATCAATCATGATGGGGAAAATGGGAAGGAAATCACTTTGCAAATAAATGGAGTAGTTTGTCGATACCTTTGAACATGGCACTTGTCTACATATCATTTCAGTCAATTGGGTATTCAGTTGATTTCTATGATGATCCACTTTCATGAGTTATGTCACTCCATTGAGCCTTTCAAAAGAATGCATTGTCCATCGCCAGACTATGTGTTTGTCTGGTCTAGTCATGTTGCCAAGTATTTTGTCGTGCCACCCGATATTCAAAGGGAAGTTGAAGAAGTTTTACATCTGTAGTCAAAACAGTCTCTATGTCAGTACTTTTGAGTCAGTCTTATGGATACCTTATTCACATCATTCCAGAACTTTGTTCTAAGTTTCATGTTGTCGATGTGGAACTCATCATGGCCCTCCTTCGACAATACTATTCCTGTTGACATCAGCTCATCATTCTGGAAATAGTATTAGAAACAAAAATTTAGTACCTTGAAATCTGTATGCCTCAATGACAAATTCTCTCACTCTCGACATAGGTTCACATCATTGACCTTTGATCGATAGAATCAACTGGGTGTTTGACATAAGGACATCTATTCACACTTAGTAGATTGTACTAGGGTACCTTGGGAATCATTGACATCAATGGTGATCTCCCTCGCACTTGTTAACGGTTCACATCATTGGATGTTAATCAAGTGGTTTCTACCATGTTCAACTTCAGAACATTCTAATCACATGGATAGAATCCTACTTCATGGAAGACGAGACAAATACCCTGGGTATTTGTGTAGCACTCATTGCTTTCCCCAGGTTGCGATGGAGTTTTATATATCTAGCATGGATCTACATTTCTCTGGTCATGGCTATGCTCAAATTTGTGTCAGTATGACATAGATCTATGTTCTATGTCTGGTAGATATGTCCAAGTTTGAGTCCTCTATCACATGGATCTACACTGTATTCTAGTAGCCATGTTTGTTTATTCCTCTCATGGATCTGCCTTGTATTGGTCTGCAGCTATGAGTTGGTTATATTTGTCTATGAATCAAACATATTGATGTACTATAGATGCCTACTTGATGACATTCTCTGACCAAGATGACATTTTCACCTCAAAGTGACAACTTGTTCTCTCAAAGCTCTCGCTTATCATATCCCTCTAAGCCTCATGCTTTGGGGGGAATTATGTTATACCTAAATCCTATCACCATCATGTGATGAGATCCTTAACTTCCATGTTTTCCCTTAATCCCAACACTTGGAGTGGAAACTTTCTTTGTTTGTCAATTCTACTTAAAAAAATCTAGCACCACACTTACCCTTTTCCTGATGAGCGGTACCTTGTTCAGCACTGCATGTATCCTATTGTATAGAAGTGGTGCCACCACCTATAGTCTTTTTTATTAAAGTGGTTCTCATCTAAACTTCTCTATCATAAGGGAACAAAATCAGTACCCTGGGTAAAATGGGAAAAAGAGAAGTTTCTCGAGGCTTCTAGATCTTGAGCCTCGTGTCTTCCTTTATCCCTATCAATGTGGTTTAGTTTGAGCTCAAGATCCCCCTTGATAGGATCTTAGAGCCACCTCATCCACAATTCTCTCAACTATCCCTATCCATTGAGCCTTACAAATACAAGCTCATATCCACAGTTAAAGGAGAGAACTATATAGGTATTGTTACGCTGTTGAATTGACTACTCAGTCCAAACCATTGGGGAGCATAGAGAGCAAATTTGGAGCTTATGGGGATGAAGAGTTTGTCTTGTGGAGGAGCTTGTTGACACTAAGGAAACAATTGTAAGCTTATTCATACATTATTAATGTAAAGCTGCTTTCTGTCCCACATATTTGTTGTTTTGATTTCACATGTATACGTTGTTAGATTCCTTAGTCACTAGCATGGATATGTAGATGATTTTTTGGTAGCTTTGATGTGCTTGTATGTTTGATAGGTTTGCAGGTACATAGGTTCATGATTGAAGTAGTATTCCAGGTGTCTACAACATTCAGGGAAGGTCTTCATCCTTTGGTGTTCACTCATTTGTTCTGGATCTGAGCCATTCAAACTAGAGGAACAACTTATGTCCACAGAAGGTGAAATATTCCTGATAACACTAGCCCATACATTTCTTCCATAGGGGAAACCCCTTGTTTCCTCAACAAAAGAATACTAACACAACACTGCAGCAAAGTTACTCATAAATCAGCCAACCTCCCCCATATCTATCCAGGTCAGTCTATTTGTATAACTCAATGGAGAGTACACTTGTCTAAAGGTAGAGCAACGAATTCATACAATTACCTATCTGCAAGATCAAATTGAAGTCAAGTGAGGTTCGATAATGAACATGTGGCTTAACGGCTTGCGCAATGGGCAGATGCTCTGCATCATCGTGCAACTTATAAAATAACCCTAAATCTATAAGATGAACCCTGATCTCATGATTCTAGGCTTTAATCTATGACTACTACAACTACAATTGTATATGACCTTCAGGAATTTGAGCTTGCACTAGATGATGATTCTATATCCTATGCCATTGCTAGTCTTGATTGTAGCTATACTTCTAGTTCTAGCAGTGGTGATGATTTTGATGATTGATAATGTTGATCAATGACATGTATGATGTATGATGTAGTGGTATCATAATATGTTTTTTTTTGGACTTTGTAGTCCTTTTTTTTCACCAAAATGAGTAGGATATTTTATATTAAAATGGAGGAATAACCCTCAACACAATAGAAGTACATTCCAAAACAAGTCCTTAAGCCTGAGAGTCCAGTAGCATCATTTCTAGTCTTCCTCATAGTTTCTCTCTTATACATTTTATCCTTATATTTCCTAACAAATTGGCCTAGAAAAAATATGAAAGAGCATGTGACGTCCCTTGCTATCCACCTAAGAGGAAACATGACCATAATGCTATCAATTTGGGAAAACTAAGGCCCATGAATGTAATATAAAATGCATTGAACTTAAAAACATACATATATGTATAAACATGCAATACACAACAGAAGCAATTACATTTCATTCAAGCATTCATCCTGTTCACATTTCATTAAATAAATAAATACAGTTGCAAATATAAAATAGACAAGAATACTTATATTGAAAGAAGCTTGTCCCATTGTTAGAATAATCAACCCATATTTAGCTACCTTAGACATTAATTAATCCAATTTTTGTCTTATTTTCCTAGTTCCCATATTCCACCTTATGCAAGTTGTCCTCCACACATCCATAGTGGTAAAACTTGCTAAATTTGAGTCATGGAGTGCTTGGGAAACCTCTTGGAATCAAATATGCTTTATTCCTGGCCTCCCTAGCACATGTCTGCTTTTTTTGCTTTGTTGCCTACTTTTTCTGAGTTTTAAGGCAATTGGGAAAGTTTGACTAGGTGAAGTTAACTTGTTTTTTGTCCTGAACATCCTCCACTCTTTTCGCCTATGAAAAGAATGTATGAGTTTTCCTTCCACCACCTATTAGCTTGCCTCATTGATTTTTCCAATTCGTGAGCTCCTAGATAGTTTTGGAAACTACTTTATGCAGCTATGGGGGATTTGCTTAGATTTAGTAAGCCTGCTTTTGACTAAATTCGAATGGAATCTTCATACATTTGAATATCTCATGTAATTATTTATTGTGGCAGCCTATGACTTCACAAGGTTGGCTATTGTACACTCATTCAATACAGATTATTGTTCTGCTCCATATTCAGTCTCCTTTTGTGAGTAATTTGCATGTGTAATTGGCAATTGTTGTGAGTGTAATTGTTCTAACTCCTGGGTTAAATTTCCACACAGAATTAGATCCTTTGTAGATAAATTTCTCTCCTTCCAATTTGTTTTGTAGGTTCGACATCATTGACTGGGAGCATTCTGCTGACTGAAGGGACAATTTCTGAGCTATGGATCAATCTCAGAAGATCATCTTGAATCCATTTAACTTCTTTGAATGGAAAGAAGAGATGGAGATACTGTTGAGAGCGAAAGGCCTCTACAGAGTGACTATGGCAATAGAAGCAGAGCCCAATGCAGCTGCAGAGAAGATTAAATGGCACAACAGGAGGGATGAGGCCTATGGTCTCCTGTGTCTGAGCATATCCAGAGACCTCCTTTTCCATCTTGATGGATTGGCATCACTGAATGAAGTATGGGAGAAGCTTGTTGATATTTTTGGAAA
This sequence comes from Pseudotsuga menziesii, assembly GCA_001517045.1. Taxonomy (NCBI): domain Eukaryota; kingdom Viridiplantae; phylum Streptophyta; class Pinopsida; order Pinales; family Pinaceae; genus Pseudotsuga; species Pseudotsuga menziesii. The sequence continues at coordinate 27,684 of LPNX010979268.1, read as the reverse complement.
TATATATGAGATGAGGGGACATCAAATTGAAAATGAATTGATCTCCCTGGGTCCCAATAGCTTTGAATCCCTACAACTCTATTTTTCCAAGTTCAAAGCACTTGTTTTGCAGCTAAAACAATGTGGGATCGAAAAGAAGGATGATCAGCTGGTCTTGGCCATACTTTCGAATCTTGGCCCTGACTATTCAGTTTTTGTTTCGACCTTCTATGCCACAAAGTTGACATCTCAAGCCTAGAAAATGCCTAGCCTTGCAGATTTCATGGAATCTCTCACACAAGAACAAGATAAATTGGTGGGTGGCCTCAGGAATAGAACCTCTCGAGGTAGAGCCCATTGTGGGGATTCTTCAAGAGGTGGATGTCAAAGTGCACAAGGATGTAAGCCTCCTTGTCATGGCAATGATGGATGACATATGGGTTGTACAACATGGAATCAAAATTCCATTTCGCTAACTTATCATTGGCTTGGTCGTACACAAGGACAATATCTCCCTCGCTAAAGGTGTGAAGGTGGACATGGGAGTCAAAATGGGACTTCGACCTCTTATTGGATGCTTTGATGATTTGGAGAGCAGCACAGTGGTCCTCATTACAAGTCTATACAAGCATAATAATACGTTCTTCTAATGATGAAGTATCAGGGAGAAGCTCAACAACAAGGCAGAGTGATGCAATCTAACACTCAATGGGAAGTATCAAATCCACACCATGGACCAAGTGAAATGGGGTAAAATTAGTGGCAGTCTTTGTTGATGTCTGGTAGGACAATAGGGCGGAAAAGAGTAAATGATGCTAGTTGGATTTATGGTTGTCCACCATCTGTTGGAGCATGGTTTTGAGGATTTTGTTGACAACCTCAACTTATCCATTGCGCTAAGGGTAGTATGTGGAGAAGTATTTGTGTTCAAAATTCAACAAGGAAGAAAGATTTGTCCAAACAACCTCCTGAAAATGAGAACCATGGTCTGAGAGTATCTATTGAGGGACACCAAACCATGTGATAGCGTGGTTGAAATAACTGCATTGTTGTATCAGACTTGTAGTTCAAGGTAGGCATGGCTTCAACCCATTTAGTGAAATAATCAATGGCCATAATGATGTACTTATGACTGTCGACCGAGGTAGGATTACAAGTCATGAAGTCAATCTCCCACTTGTAGAAGGGATTGACTGTGACTACATGATTTAATGGTGTGGGAGGTTTCCTTGCTTTTGGAGCAAAGAGATGGTAATTGTGGTAGTGTTTAGGTGCATGGATGCAATCAAAAAAGATGGTGGGCCATAAATAACCAGCACGAAGGATATTCTGGGTGATGGACAAACTAGAGAGGTGGCCACCATAGGCTCCATTGTGACAATCATTCAATACCTTTTAGACTCATAGTGGGTGAGGCAAAGATGTAAGATGGTATCAACACCATGACGATACATGACATCCCCATTAAGGAGATAACGAACAGCTTGGTGTCTAATGCATCGATGATATTTGCGGCTTAAATGGGGCCCAAATTTCTCAGTGTGCAGATACATGAGAATGCCACCATACCATGGGTCTTCCATAGAAATGAAAAATAGGAATTAGTCAGGAAGGTTGATTGTGATTGGTGATGCAGTAGATGATGAAGGGAGGTCTGTCATTAAGGAAGCTAATGCCAAATATTTGGTCCTCTTGGGGGTAACAAATTCCAAATTGTACTCCTGGAGAATGACAATCCACTTGGTAGCATGAACTTGTACAAGGAGGCGGCTCAAGAGATACCTCATGGGGTTGGAATCGACCACGAGTCAAGTGTGACTCAATAGGATGTAATGGAATAGCTTCTAAACAAAAAAGACTATGGTGAGGGACATCTTCTCTTCATGTGATTAACGTAGAGGGGGTCCAAAAATCTTCTAAATTACATAATAGATCACATGCTCTTGAGGAGCATCGTATTCTTGGACAAAGACTCCAGTGATGGAATTTTAGGATCTTGACACATAGAGGATGAACTATTTCGTGAATTTGAGAGGAGACAACAATGGAGTGGAAGTCAGACATTGTTTCAATGCGTCCAAACTCTCTTGTGCATGATTATCCCAAACAAAGGGAATGTTGGTATGGAGCATTCGTAAGATGCCATGGACTTTTTTTGCATAGTCTGGAATGAAATGAGATGAAGGAATTTGTCCTTTCCTTAGAGACTTTGTAGCTAGCACAAAGTACGTGGGGGGTGAAGATCTAGAATGGATTGAACCTTCAAAGGATCAAACACGATCCCTTTGTGAGATACAATGAACCCGATTAAACACCTTGTAGGGACACAAAAAAACACTTAAGGTGGTTCAAGCAGACGTTATATTTGTGATGTCACAGGAATACTTGTCATATGTCATCCATATGGTGGGAATGATTCTGAGAGGGAGTCATGAAGTCGTCTAGGTAGACACAAATGATGTGGATAAGTTCATGGAAGTAGAACATCATGGTCCATTGAAAAGTAGCTCCAACATTTTTAAGGGAAAACGACATAACTTGATATGAAAAAACGCCCCAAGGGATTGTGAAAGTAGTCTTTTATTGGTCCTCTTTCTAAATTTGAATTTGGTAATAATTGCAAAAACCATCCATGAAAGAAAAGACTTCGTGGTTAGCACACCAATCAATGATTTGGTCAATGAATGGAGTGGGGAAGTTATATTTGGGACATGCCAAATTCAAGTCATGGAATTCAATACAAACCCGAATGATACCTTTTTTTTTGTTAATAGGAACAATATTGGAAATCCAAGTGGTATATGTGATGGGGTATATGAAACCTACTTTGCACAGTTTATCGATCTCGACTTTGAAAAGAGGAGAATTTGAGGGGTGAATGGGTATTTTATTTTGGCGTATGAGTGCAACATTAGGCCATGTGTCGATACGGTGTTGGACGATAGATGGATCAAGCCCGGGCATCTTAGTATAGGACCAAGTGAAAATATCATGAAATTTTTAAAAAGGTGTTTTGTAAGAAGCAACTTATTCATGGGAGAAGGAAGCTCCAAGTGTAATATCTTCAACTACCTCAAGTTTAGTTGATATATTGACCTTGATGGTTGGCGAAATGTTGGCCATGTTTCCCTCTTCAAAGGCGTCGAGTGTCAAAATGGGGTTCTTGAACCAATCTACTTTTTGATGGATGAAGTATTTGGATTCGACTGAGTATTGGTCCGGTGATGAAAGAGGTTCATCAAGGATAAATAATGAGTGATGGTACATATTATCCCAAGGGTATTCAAGGGTCAAAACAACTTTAAGGATATCCTCATCATTGTTAAAACAATGCTAGATAGATCAGAGGGATCCTCTATAACTGAGGCGATGAAAGGACTACTGGAAATGGAGATCATGTATACGGTGTTGGTTGTGTTTAAGAAAGAAACTAAGGGTGGATCTCCTCAAGGACGGTAATGTCAGATTCATAGGAGTGGTTCCAAAAGTCATGAAGGGTTGACCGATACTCAGGAAAGTCAGGGAAATGGTGAGACTAATGACCATTCAAGCCACAAACTGCACAGGGATGGTTGGTTCACAATGACTTCTTCTTAACCAATGGTGGATCCAGGATGGTAACTACTGGAGCATGATCGCTCTCATCTATAGCATCCATATGGGTACGAAGGAGAGTAAACTCTAGACAATTTTCTATCGCATGGCCTTTGACATCACACAACATGCAAGTAGGAGTTGGACGTGGTTCAGTAGTTGCTTTGGCATCCTTACCCGCAGTCTTTTTTGGAGGAGGAAGGGCATGAGTAGAGATAGGAGTAGTCTTCGATGGACCAAGAGGTGGGTGCTACATTGTATTGATGGGTTAGACAGGTGCCAGCAAAACCTGGGGAATTGGGGGTGGGGTGGGTCGATCAAGTTACCGCATAGGAATACCCAACGTAGAGTTTGGTAAGCTGAGAGTAGCCATGATAGGCTTGCTCACGATGTTAGATGGTGGAAACAAGAAGGGAATCATGTGGATCAGGAATGAACCCCAATAATTCCCATATGACTATTCCTAGGGTTGCGACTAAGGTTGCAATGTGGTCGGGATGGTACCGTATGTGATAGTGCACAAATCTGATACGTCAGTCGGTGAAGGTGGAGATGGTAGAGACAAGAAAGTGTCCATCATAGGAGTGTTGGAAAACAAGCCCAAGATAACAATAGATAATGAAGGAATAAATGTATTGTCAATTGAAGTGTCGATAGTAGGAAGGATGTGTTTCAGTGTGGTCAGCCCCTTCGAATCATAGTATGTCAACTCATCAATGATGACGATTTTCCTATCATGAGGGAACATCAAGAGTCAAAAGAAGGTATAGGCCACGACTCACATGGAATACATGTAGCTAAATTTGAGGAGGAGGTTGTAATAAAGTTGGGAATTGACAACCTCAATGTCAATCAAAAGAAAAGTTTCGACTAACTCAACAGGTACGTTTGTAAGAATCCCTTGGGGCTGAGTAGAGCGGCCATCATAGGAGTGAAGAGCAGTGGTGGAAGGTTGGAGGGTAGGAGATTCGAGTTTCTTCCAAACAAAGGTTAAAATAATTTAGGTGGACTCCCCTTCATAAATAATGCATTGATGTACGACCAAACTTTGAATTGTGACTGGAACTTGGAATGCGATGGTTGACGACATCCTGTGTTCTCTTTGATCTAGGTCAAAAGTGATCAACCTGGATTAGAGGGATATATGGAACCTAGCACAAGCAACAACAATTTATGCTATGATGGGAAAGTTTTAAGCACTTCCAGAGTGTACATGGCAGTGGAGGGCTAGGCCAAGTCGTCAACTATATTGTAGTTAAGGGAAGCTTTGGCAGTAGCATTGTTTGTGATACGATGCATAAGAAACCGTGGGACTCTGGCCGCCCCATCTATGGCTGGTCTTGGTAAGTGAAGAGACATGTCATAAGTGGTAGAGGTATACTTCATTGAGGAGTCAGTGGTTTTTGCAGTGGATCCATACTATTTTCGTCGAGTTTGTAGGTCAACATCTGATGATAACGTCATAAGGTGATGGACACCAGGCTCATTAGGTTAGGTCGCAGCAGTGGTTGTAGGATCTTGTGCGGCCAATGGTTGGGTTGCAACCATTCCTTGGTGTGGTAGGGTGTTTTGGAGCACCATAGGTAGAGGACCTAGTGGTGTTGGTTTTGGCAGATCCAGAGCAGCCGCATTTGGGTCACGTTGACTATCGTTTTGGAGTAGTTTTTGGACACAAACCATGTGAGGACACTTATGAGTGTAATGGTCATATTTATTACAGATAACACACGGATGGTTAGTCTATAACTGTGGGTTATTTCCAGGTCAAGTGGGACATTTGGGATTTTGTGCATGAGGTTTGACACCATTATTGTTTGGAGGATTGGCCTGTTGGCTTCCTCATTGGGTTTGGTTGTTTCCTTAATTCCTACCTCTCTTATTCTTTCTCTGCCCTTGTTGGTTATTAGGAGCAGGTTGGTTAGGGAGGTTCTGCTAAGCGTAGAACTGTCACGTAGAAACTGGAGGATTTGGGTCCAGAGCCATAGTGGGTTGCACAGGTGGTGCATAATAGAATGGAGGAACTAGAGGGGATACAAATTTGGTGGTTTGGATAGAACATGAGTGTTCCAAACAAGTTGGTCCATGAACGTGAGGAGTTGGTGTGGGAGGAACATAGGATGGGGTGGATCCAGACTGAGTATTCACGTGTGAGTAATCAGGGGCATAACCGGGGTCACATAAGATGGTGTAGCACTAGATTGACCCATCACATGTAAGTAATCGGGGGCATAATTTGGTTGGGAAACACTATGGGTGTTACCAGGATGGGTGGCACCATGGGAGAGGCTGCATAAAACTGAGGGTGCTAGGTAATAGATTCGATAACTCCATTAGCAGCATGATATTCCCTTGATGTACCTCAGCGTGAAGTGTTGTCCCAGGGAGCATCAAGTATGGCGGTATACAAATAGCTTGATTGGGTGTATATCAGATCGAATTGTTAAGCCTTAAGGATGGCTTCTTCTTTAGTTTGTGATCACTCAGATGTGATGTCCTTAGATATGGGTTGGAGTAAGTTTTTGAGGAACCAATTGAGGAATATCTTATCTTCTAACTGGATATTACACAAGCTACGACGATGACGCTATTCATGGATATGGTCTGTGATATGGGTAGTTATGTTCTAGTGACAATATAGTAGGATATCCACTCCTTTGTCATAACAGATGGGTAACTAAAATTATTGAAGGAACATCGAAGCGAGCAAGAAGAAATTAGGGTAAGTAGCATGAGGAAATGTGATATACCACTTGGCCGCAACACCCATAAGTGTGTGTTTAAACAACCTCACTCAAATGGAGTCATCCATAATGTTTTTAGATGAACACCATAGGTTGAATGACATGATGTAATTTTGAGTGTCCTCTCCCACCTTACCCTCAAAATTATGGATGTCTAAGGAAATCTTGGTAGGAATAGGAGGATATTGTGGGTGGTGACGAATGGGGTCATTGGTTAACCATGCCAAATATGATAGGTCAAGACTAGCCATAAAAGGTAAGCTAAAGCCGAGGTTGGATCGGGAAGGACCACCAATGGTGTCAGTGGCTGTAGGAACATAGTTCCCATGCATACTTAGGGGTGGATGAGGTTGAATTCTAATAGTAGGAAAATTCATTGGTCCAAGGAATAGTCAAAATCGATGTGTAAGGGCCACTTCCCCCAGGTATAAAAAGTGGTATGGAAGTGACAACGATGGTTAGGATGGAACCACCACTAATAGGTAGTGAACCAACAACAGTTTTTGTAGTGACAATGGTCCCAATAGGAACAAGCCCTATAGGCCCAGTGGAAGGGATACCTATGATGATAGGTGGAAGAGATGTGAGCCCACTACTAACAATCCCCCATGAAAGGGGTCAGGATGTTCACTAACCATTGGATTAGATGGAGTAGTGAAGAATGCAGGTTCAGACTGGTAAGAATCTAAATCAGATTTAGAGGTTGTGTGTGGCTCCAAAGGGGCTGAGTGACATCGAAGATGGCCCCAACGGAGTCGGTTCAAAGAGTCAAACTGGGGGAAGTGCTCCCTAATCCTATGTGAGTAGTGTGTTGGAGCTATGATGACTATATGGACTGTTGTGTAATGAATGAAAACTCAATAGGATTAATCGTAAGAACAAAAACCCAACTACAACTGAGTGTGTAGAAGGAGATCATATGAAATGGTAGCTCACGAGACAATAAAAATCTATAAAACCAAATTGTGATAGTGGGTCACAGAAAGGCGAGTCTAAAATAAAGTGGCCGGAAATCCAACAAGAAGGACTACCTATAAAACAAAAATGACTCACTAATATAAGGGGTATGAGTGCAAGAAAGATCCTAACAATAAGCTGGAATCCACTCACAAATCACATCCTCAGTATGGTAATGAAATCCTAGTCAAATAATACAAAATTAAAGAAAAATATAGGCTAAGAGAATCCCACTACCGAGAAGGACCTATGGGTAAAATATCCCTTGAAGAATCGCCACTAGGATACCTCATTCATGACATATCCATTCGGTTTACTGATGCTCAATCCCTTTGGCCCTTGACCCCCGACTAGGCGATACAAGGAGGACTGTGAAGGTTTAGCCTTTGATGCAAGATGGAGTGTAGTATTCTGCCCTGACTTCTGGAACCCCTTCGTTTGTGACTTAGACCCACAAAGCAAAGGGCCTCCCGACAAACTGGTTGTGACCGTGTCAACAATTACAACAAGATTTTGGTCCCCTAATGGACAACAACTATGTATCAAGATGTGAGTGATAGAGGGGTGTTGTTTGGATGCATGTCCCCAAATTCCTAACTTAGCTACAATATTGTTTTGTCCTCAAGAGAGGTTACAATGTTGGTTGTATTAAGTTAATCTAAGGATCTCTTGGGGTCATGAACCAATATTTTCACTTATATGGTGTGAAATGTGTGCAACTGATGTGTATGTCAAACCCAATAATCCATGACGAAGATGTTCCAATATCACTACCGAGATGCAAATATAATGCAGTAAGAACAATAAATATGTTGCAAAATAAATTTTCTTCTAGAAATAAAATGTAATTGAAACAAATCACTAGTAACATGAACTTTAATCAAACATAGGAAACATGCATGGGGTATCAACCATGAAGCTCAATTAGAACAACTCATAAAAAAGGTGGGATCTTAAAACATACCAAGGGGCTATAAAAATATTAGATATGGACAAAAAATAGGTTGAAATAGGGTTTGGAATGAACAGGGGATCTGAAACAAGAATCTAGAGCAAAAAATTAGACTAAAAAATACAGGTCACACATGTCAATGGAACAGACGCGATCTGGGTTTCATGGAAGAGAGCGATAGTCATGATCTGAGCATAAAAATAGTTGATTGGATTAGGTCACACAAAATAGAGGGTTAAGCATGAATGGTTCACTTGAAACCAAGTCACAATAGTGATTGTGGTCACTCTGGAAGTTGGGATAGGAGTGATCTAGGTTTTTAAGCTAGGTCGCTCTTATCGAGGCTAAAGGTGCGACCTAGGTCATGCTTATCGGGTAGAAAGGAGCGAATTGTTTGTGAATTTCAGCCAAATAAGTGTGACTCGACTTAAACATAATTTATTTTTGAAAAAAATAGAGTTGTCTAGACTCGGGGTAGGCATTGACGTAGTAATGGTTTGGATCAGCTGTGAAGGGGGGCCAATTTGTGACGACTGTGGGCAGAAGAGAGGAACAAACCAATGGAAACCTACAAAAACAAATATCTATATGGATTGACTGAGTGGATTCACCAAAATCGTAATGGGGATTTCTCCCCTATTACATGTAGATGCGTCAACCTTAGCTCATCTAGGGCATAAGCAAGAGTTCAATAAAATAACAGAAAACTAAAACTACTATAGCAACAAAGATAACAACTAAAAGAAAATATTTTTATGGATTTAACATATATATCAATTACATAGTGCAAGAAACAAAAATAAACACACCTTTCTACTACAAGATGGGACACCGTAACCATCCTCGAAAGTGGTTCTACAGCTCCATGGGTTGGTTCTCCAATTGTCTCCACAAACAGTTGTCAAACGGGGAATGGATCCAAAGTGGGTATGAGGTAATCTCAACATACACCATGAGAAATGGCTTGGCAAGGGGAATAATGGTAAGAAAGAATGTGGTATATCTGAGAGCAATGGAATAGTGTAACCACAAGTGAATGAAAAGTGTTTTGGGAGAGCCCTTCACAATGTATTTATAGTATAGTCCTAGGGTTTTTTAACCAAAGGTGGTAACCCATGGTATTTTATTTCCCATGATATTTATCTGTGTTTTTCTTACCCTTTCTCTTTTTTAGGTTTTTTAACCCGTTCTAGGGTTTTTTAACCCTTTTTGGGAGAGAATGAGGGTAAACCATATTAAATGCTCATCATCCCTTTATTTGTGGGAAGGAATACTAATGTTTTTTACCATTTTTTGTGGAAACACAATTGTGAAGGTTAAAAGTAAGGGAAATATGGTGGTAATATGATGTATGTATATGGTTTAGACCATGGAGAGATAGGTGAATACTTTTTAGTGTTAGTAATTTCTTTAGCTTTCATTAAATCAATATTATAATATCTACTAATATACTTCTAAACTCTCAACTCTCAAAAATATACTTGCTTCTCATTATATAGATATTAAGGTTTTCTTCAACCTTTAAGCATATTAGTCCCACTCTTAGAACTTTAAGCATATAAATTGTAACTACAATGTAGCTATGAGATAACATATACAATGTATCTATGAGATAACATCTGCTCTTAAAGTAAAAATTTTCCTTAAGGACCATTCACATAAAGTTAATAAAAACATGAAGTATTTTCATCAATTATAAAATCACCTTTTTTTTTTTTTACTTTAAAGGTCCTTAAAGGTCCTTGAAGGTCCTTAAAGGTCCTTGAAGTATGCAACAAAATAATATAAGTTTTATCACTCTATTAGAGTATAAAGGATTAGAGTAAATAAATTATTATTTTTTTAAATAACACCGTAGGGTAGGCAGCATCATATAGATGTTTAGTTACTACATAATATTAAAGAGGAATCACTGATTTTCCTTCACTCCACAAAATAACTAACAAAAAATAAATATATAACTGGTGAAAAAGCAGGAGTGAAAAGTTTAAACTGAGTGTTTGGAAAGTTACAAACAACTAACCATCTGTTTTCCAACCGATAAACTATCATGAGATTTGGCTAAACAGGGGGTACTATAATCGTCATGAGGACACAATATCCATTTTTAAAGTTATAACTGTATATATAAAGGATAATAAAATACAAGATTCTCCACCGAGAGCCCAAACTGAATTTACAGCTGAGTATAGGGACTATATAAATAATAAAAGGCTCTCCCTTAGTCGTTCTTAGTTAAAGAATTGCAAACATGGTTCAGCTCCCAATGGATTCTGCCCAGTGAAGTCACAATTAAAATATAATTATCTCTGCAAGAGACATGACTCCACATTCCACATTGTACACATATAAATACATATGTTTACCTAGCATGGTGGTTGGTATACCTATTTTTTTTAAATATGGCTTGCCATTTGTGAGAGGGCTACTCCACATAAAATCCCAACACCTGATATTCAAACTGAATCAAGGTATGGCCAGCTCATCATTCACACATTTATTACAAAGGAATCTACAAGAGCATCATGTCACTCACAAGAGTAGAACCTGGGTGGGGAGGGAAACATTCATTCCTCCCAACCACCCAAGCTACATCCATTTGACAAGGTTTGTATACCTATTACTCTAGCAAGGAATAAACCCTCTGTCAAGCATAAAATTTATTAGACATATTCAAGAAGTACAAGGTGTATTCCTTTTCTAACTAAATTCACGCATTAAAAGATATTTCTGTAATAGGATAATGTATGCGACCCACCACAAAGGCTAGATTGTAATGGATTAATTAATAATAGTAATAAAAGAATTCTATGGTTCTCAACAAATGCCAGTGTGTTGTAGATTCAAGTCTTTCAAAGCTTAATTTTCAATCAAAATGCTTGAATACTTAATGCTGGAAAGAAAAATCGCAACTCTTTACAAGAAAATTTCATATATATATATATATATATATATATATATATATATATATATATAAAGTTCAGTTAAGGTACTACATATAATGGCCAATTTTGAGGTTATGTATTACAATTCAATATCAACATTAATGTTGGGTTAATCTTACTATTATCCTTCACTGGAAAATGACATATATTTCTTATCTATTGTTTTGCTTTAAAACCATTTAAATGTTAGAAGTATAGTGACCCAACCAAGTAATCTAACAATATACAGCCACTTGTAAATATTATTCCACCTTATGAGGTTATGTCAAAGGTTGATGCTTTTCAATTAAACCTATAAGAAGTATAATACATCCACTACATTATGTCAACTAACATTCAATTCATCCATTCATTAAGATTTCAAATTAAACATAAGGAATATAATTTACCTCCTAAGGTTAGTATTTTCCTTTTTACAACATGTACTAATTTAAAGAATATAATCTCAAAAGTATAAATTCTACAATCATTCTTCTATATATATCCTTTCACATATGCTAGTTATTATTGTATAATCTTCATGTAGCGTCTTTTGAACACTATCATTATTTCTAATTATAACATGATTCCGTTTTTATTTGTAGATAGTCAAAGTGGTGGAAATACAAATATTTACTTATGATTAAAATAAGATTAATTACCATTTAGAAGAGGATACTCTATCTCAAACTTACTCATTCCTTAAACATTAAATTCAAGTCTTATTATACATAAACACACATTTATAAATTTTAAGGTAACATTTTATCATTACATTCCACAATAAATATTTCCACCGACTCAATCATTCCGCATCTTAATAAAGCATCTATTATATACAAACATATACAATAAAGACACCAATATACGTGTTTCACCCAAAACTGGGTTACGTCCATAAAAAAATTGCAGACTGTTTATTATTTGGTCTAAAATAGGAAAGGTTACAATTTGCATCACATCCACTGTGAATTCTTTTCCACTCTCTCACAATTTCTTGTAATACAATCACAAAATTTTTTCCATGATATTTACTTGGGTTTGACAAGTAACCATAAATTTGGAGCCAAAATAAAAAAGGCTTCATGATTCTCTAAACGATACATGGTTAAACAATAATGTTTGTCTTCTATAACATAATCAACATCCCAATGAAAGGAATAAAAGGCTTGACATCATTTAGATAACTTTTGTTTAAAAAAAAAACTTAAACCTTAATCACTCAGTTAAAGAAAATATCTCATATCTAAACAATAAAACTCCAATATGTTAGTTAACCAAACAAAAGAGAAATTGGTTCCACTTTTTTAACCCTCAAAATGGAGTTTTACTTTCTAGCTTTTAATTCATTATTGCAACCATTTACAATATAAAGGCTATCACCTTTTAAATAATGGTAGCAAAGGATAGAGTTTGGATTTCATATGCTTAGTCAATTTACTAACTATTTATAATATTAAATCTTTCACTTTTTAATAAGTACATTAGAAAATCAACCTTTTTTAATAATGGATTTGGTTTCTAAACTAATAGAGCTTCTTATTAAAGTCTACCCTTATCTATCTATAATTATAGAAAAAACATTTTAAGTTTTTAAAACGTAAATGGACGTCGAGGTCCTTTAGACATTTCATACTCAAAGTTAAGTTCTTATTACAAGGACTTGGCTCTTGCCTATATAGAATATCTTTCCAAGAGAGGTTGTTTCATTCACCCCAAGGAATTATCCAACCCTAAGTTAAATTTAAAATTTATAAAAAAAGAATGGGTACTATTTCTAAGAAGTCACTATGTGTATCATATGTATGCTTGTTTGATTCAATGCTAGTACTATGTGTATCATATAAATGCTTGTGTATGCTTGTTTGATTCAATGCCAGTACTATGTGTATCATATGTATGCTTGTTTGATTCAATGCCAGTACTATGTGTATCATATAAAATCTTGTGTATGCTTGTTTGATTCAATGCCAGTACTATGTGTATCATATGTGATAGAGGAGGACTGGAGGATTTCACTAATATTTTTCTCAAACCTAATTTATTAGCTTCATTTCTGATTGTAAAATTTTGTTTGGGAATTGCCTTTTGCTGGGATAGAGTGGAGTGGGGGAAGCTGATTCATTCACTGGAGAAAAAAACTTTAAGAGAATTGAGGATGTGGGAGGATAATTGAGGAAAACAAATTCAAGATAATTCACACATTTTCCATGGAGATATTGGCATGTAATTTTTTGGGATGATGCATCACATTGTTCGTGAAGGTATAGTATTCTTAAATATTCATTTGACATGGAACATAACCAGCCTCGATCCTAGTGCTAGCAGTCATCATTCCAAGGTTGTTTTGGTGTTAAAACAATGTCCCAAATATTGTATCATAAGCTTGGCATTTGATTTGTTTTTTACCATGGAGAGGAATAGTCCTATTACCGAAGGAAATGGAAGGTAGAGTTGTGGGTAAGAATATGCGATACAAGTGAACATTGTCATCTTAGTCACTTATCCATAACTACTTTGGAAGTCCCAAACCTCCTAGGGAAGAGCCTATGGAACTCTACAAAAGACACTTAAATGCCAAAATATCTTGCATCCATTAAATATTAGAAATCAGTGCCTTATGGAGTCAATAAGATGGTAAAGGTACACATGATTAGTGTAAGAGAACTTAGTATATCCACATCAATAATGCATACAAAAAGATAACCAATTTTTAGTATGGAACTATGTGTATTCCATATAGCAATAATGAAATATGATAAGTGTGAACAAAATACGTTGGCCAAATCATAAGCGTTTGTATAAGAAAGAAATCATTGTATATTAGTCATTTGAAGTATGATAATTAGTTATAAATGTAGGCCGCAATAAACATTTCTTCTAACCATACATCATAGTGATGACTTATCAAGTTAATATTCACAAAAGCATGCGACGGGTGTATCTTTGTTAAATCAATTCTATACTTAAGCAAAATATGAGGTAAAATGAGGATAACGAGTTCAGTAGTATGCTAATAATGGATGAAACCAAATAGTGACGTGTTAATAAGTACAATCAAATTGTGACATGATTATGATATCATAAACTAATCCTCTTTATGTGTTTGTGTAGGCAATGTTCAGTGGCAAATGGGGGAAGGGATGTTTCCAAAGTATCACTAGATCCGCAAGGTGAGGAGGAGGAAGCCCACAAGGGTCATTGGAAAACTGGCAACGATGTAGAAGGGAATCACAGCACATGTTTTTTGAGAGCTTAGGGTAACCAATGCTAGGAGAGGAGAAAATGACGAGGTAGTGTTGTAGGCTACGGGTGGAGAGAATGGAAAATTAATTTTCTACATGATAGTATTTAGTTGAGCCATATCAACTCTTAATTTCCACATTTCTTCAATTATGATGTTCATCGGATCCAGAACTTTGCTGGAGGTAGAATTTTTTTCTTTGTTATTTGGCTTGGGTTTGTCCTGGAATACCCATACATATCTGGACTCCCTGTAGCTTTCCAACTGTCATCCAGAACCTTTACCATTTTCTTTGTAGATGGAAGATCAGTCAGTCTATCCAGACATAGGTGGAACATAAATTCTCTCGAGAATTCCTTCAAATAATACAACAAAACCATCACATATGTGGGATTGCAATTTGTAGGAAATTCTTTAACAATTCTGTCAAATCTGCGATCGAATTTCTCAATAGATTCATTTTTACTTCTTTTTATAGTCATTAGTGCAATTTTCAACAGCACTGGTTCATTCTTTTCTTTCCATCTATTGAATAATTTTTTCTTCAAATCAGCATAGGTATTTGTAGTACTAGCAGGTAAAGATTTGAACCATTCAAATGCATCATGGGTTATATAAGAAGCAAAATCCTTGAACTTAACATCCAAATGAGAAGTGTTAGTAAGAATAAAACACCTTTCCATACCATCTCAATGATCTGTAGCAGAATTAATTTCAGACATAGAAAACACAGGAAATTCCCCAATATCTTTGAACTTTAGCATTTGGTTAGGATATCCCGCAATATTAGTGAAATCAAATGTGGATAAGGAAGCCATGTTTGCTTTATTACTTGAATGGGATTTTTTTATGTATGTCAACTAAGGTATCGAAAGCTACTGCTAACACAAAAAATTGCTGATAAAGCATACACCATAAAAATACATCCATTTCCTAACCCATTCTACCTCCACACCCATTTAACCAATGTTTTTCTCTCAAAAAGCTCCAAAAATACCCTCAAAGGGCCTAAAAACCTAGAAAAGCGCTTAAAAAGCTCAGAAAGGAGCTAAAAAGCTCAAAAAATGGGCTAAAGCCCCAAAAGGGGCCTAAATACCCTCAAAGGGATTAAAAACCTCAAAAGGAGATAAGAAATAAGTGAAGAGGGCTTAAAACCCTAGGTAGGGCCCAAAACCCTAACCAGGGGCTAAAAACCCTAAATTTGAGAAAAACTATAAATAGAGGGGTGGAGGTCCCCTGCACACACATGATTCCTCCTTCCTGATGTTATTATGCCCACATGAGTACCTTGAGAGACCTTCACTCTCAAGCTATTCATCCCCCACAAATCCATTTCCTCCATTTTCTCATTCCCTTTATGTGTTGAGGAAACCTCCACACTATCCCAGCCTATGGAGAGGCATTGTTCTGAGTTTGGGCATGGTGGCCCCCTTTCAAACCAGATAGGAAGGTATATTGTCTCATCTTTGTTTTTGTTTTTTCAGTTTTTAGTTTGTAGATGTTTAGTATTTGTTTTGTTTTCTAACAGTTTGTTGCAACTCATTTTTTATCCATAGAATCTATCCTTTCGTCCTCTAGATGGAAGGGAGGTGCATCTACACATGGCTAGGGATTTTTTCCGGCTACAGTTTGGTGACTCCACTAGATCGATCCCTTAGGATCCTTGGGGTTTAATAATTTTTTGTAGGTTTTGAATAGTTGATTAGTAGTTTCTTTCATGTTTTCTTTCATTTATGTTCTTACTCGAGCCCTCATGAGGTCGACCCAAGCTTGTTCGGCCATAGTACCAGTTACTGTCGGTCATTATCGGTTCTGTTTTTTATTTTTAGTTTATGAGGCCAGGTGCCTATGTTGGCTCGAAAGGAGTGACCTAGTCACCTATTCATCCCAAAACAGAGCGACCCAGTCACCTATTTGGCCCCAACAGGAGCGACCTGCCTCTCTAGGCTCCATCGCTACTTGGTTCGGCCTAGAAGAGACCCTGTCACCCATTCATGCTTGAAAGGAGTGACCCAGTCGCCTATTTGGCCCCGAAAGGAGCAACCTGCCTCAGGTTTCCTGTCGTTGTTGTTCGGATTGTCTGTGTGGCTCAATTGCCACAGTCTGGCAGCCAGAAGCGACCTGTGTTTTCTGCAAGTAGTTTTACATTCAGTTCGTGGTATGATTAAACTGTTTACAAATGAAAATCTATTTATTATTATTTGGTTAAGTTTCTGCAAATTTGTGTCATTATTTCAATCTTAAAGCTCAGTTGGAAGTTAACCCTCTTTCCCAGCACTTCCTCCTCTACTCAGTCATCACCCTTCGGGGTATTCTGAGATAAGACAGAGGGTTGAGAAAGTGTAGCAATAGGTACAAGTTGTTGTTATTTCTCTAATCCACTAAAAACAAGTGTCTTGGAAGATAGAGGGGGTGGAAACCGTTGGGGGTTTCACCACGTTCGCATCCTCCCTGTTGAGAAATATTACATGTGAGGAGTAACCTATAGATCTATGGGTGGGATTGTTCCCACTTTGATGAGATCCCAACACTCCTTCTTCGCCTAAGAGGGATACAAAACCAGGGCAGTCACACTGCTGGTTAGGATTTTACAATTTGTAGTACACTTTAGTTCTATTTATTTTACTGATTCTTATATTACAAGTTGTGTTTCCCATTGCCTCATTTGTTTAGAAATTTCAGTACTATTTTCTTATCACATAATTAACAAATAATAAAAGTAAACAAAGCTCATACATAAAGTATGTTAGAATAATCAACCCAGAGTTAGCTACCTTAGACATTAATTAATCCATTTTTTGTCTTATTTTCCTAGTTTCCATATTCCACCTTATGCAAGTTGTCCTCCACACATCCAAAGTAGTCAAAATTGCTAAATTCGAGTCATGGAGTGCTTGGGAAACCACTTGGAATCAAATCTACTTTATTCTTGGCCTTCCTAGCGCATGTTTGCTTTTTCTGAGTTTTAAGGCAATTGGGAAAGTTTGACTAGGTGAAGTTAACTTGTTTTTTGTCCTCATCATCCTCCACTCTTTTATTCTATGAAAAGCATGTATGAGTTGTGTTACCACCTAACTTATACTTAGTGGCTTTTTATCAAGTGAGCCCGGTGAACCAGACAGGGTTAACTTGTTCGAACTACAGAAGACTTGTGGAAGTACTTCTGGGAAGTGCTTGTTGTACTATATCACATGTTCATACCCCATGGGGGAGTTGTAATAAATGTTCTAGCATGATAGTGTCTGTAAAATACTGGGTCTCTTAGACTTTATTTGTCAATTCAATCAGCCTAGGGTGTTTTTTCCCCTGGTTATTATTGGTTGTTGAATAAATGACTGATAATTTCTGAGTTTTCACTCCATACCTCCAAAGTTGGAGTGGTCGGCTTGGCATTTGGGACTATTGAGGTTATTAGAGCCTATCTATCAATGTATAAACATGATAGACATCATTATCGAGTCATATGAACATGTCTAAGTCCCCCTAGGTGTTTTTCAATTTTTTAATTTTTCAGTTTTTTCAGTGTTTTTTATTAAAATTTAATTTTTCCAAAACTTAGGCTATTTTTTAAGAGTTTAATTGCAAAAATTGATTTTGTAATAAAAGTGGGCCAAATAATCAGTTTCAGTCATGTAGGTGCTCATTTTCAAGCTAATAGCACCATGGAAACCCATCGACCCACTGTTTCCTAGTTTTGAGTGATTTTCCATCACTCAGGTCAGAAAGCCCCAAAAATCAATTATTGATTATTTTAATTAATAAATTGATGAATAATGGAGCAAATCCAAAATCATAAATCAGTGGATTCTTAGCTAATTTGATTGAAATCAGTCAGATCTGAAGCAGATTGACTGGATCTGACAAATCCTTGATTGAAGGATGTGATCAAATTAGATCCAGAGTTGATCTTCAGCTGTCTTCATGGGGAATTGCACCCTCTCTCTCTCTCCTCCACATGTGTAGACTCTCCTGGATGATCTGTGGAATGATGTGTCAGTGTATGGGTTGATGTGTTAGCTCAATCAAGCCCCCGGTTGACAAGTAGGCTCAATTCAGCTTCAGTTCTGCATTGATGGACTCCCCATCAGCTGATTTCATCTGATTCCATAAGGAATTGTGCCTCCCCTGGGCTGGATGGCCTGTATTTTGTATATATCCTACTTAAGTATCCCTCTTCCAAGCTAGTTAGAGTTGGACTGAAGGGATTTCCATTGTAACTGTGTATTGATCATCATTTTTTGAAATAAAGAGAAGCTTTGGAGGCTCAATTGTGGAATACCTGTCATGTGTGGATTATCATTGTCATGCTGCATTCAAGGTGAAACTGCTATTTTTTCAATTTTTTGCACTTAATTATTGTCTGCCTAAATGGTTTTTGAAATCATAGGGATAGATCATTGTAAGTAAGCTTACTTACTTCTAATTTTATGCATATGTTTGAATGAGCTAATACATGTATGCTAAATAAGATTATTTGCATGCTGTATCATCTACTTCTCATATGTATCTTCAGATTTAATGGTTCTGTTTGCAGGAGTTGTTGTGTAGCTTACAGGTTTGCGTGACTGGAATATCTATGGTTCACGTTTGATTCCATTGATTTCCAACAGATATTTCTAATATTGTTCCTCTTGGTTCTTCACTACCAAGTTTCCTCTGTAGATCTGCTTCAACAACAAGCACCTCTCTTCCTCCTTTCTCTCCTTTAAAAATCTTAAATTTTCTTCAAACTGGTTACTTTTAAGGTTTCTTATTACTCTGATCTGTCTCATTAAGAAAAATACACATATATCTAGTTAGTAATATCCCTTCCTAAGTCTAGATCTTAGTTTTTTTTTGCACATAAAGTTCAATTTTAAGAGATCTAGCTAAAATTAGCATATTTTCACAAGCATTTTAGTGAAAATTCGTAGCTCGCTGTTAAGGTAGTTTCATTTGATGTATGATAAAATTTAATATTATGCAATAAAAGTGCACATATTATTGGCTTCCCCAAAGGCAAGTCAATATCCCAAGGAAAGCATGCTTTCCTTGGTTCTTGTTTTCCCCTTTTAACTAGTTTTTAGCTTACCCTTTTGGGTTAAAAGTGAGCTGACCCAAAGGTGCTTTCAGAGTGCTTTTGGGAATATTTCAGTCTGATATTCTTGCTATTTTTTAGCAGGTTTGACAGAAAGAAAATAAGCTTCTGTTCGGAAGTGGCCTTAGGAGCATTCAAATCCTCCCAGGGGTCTCCCATTTGACCAAAAATTTTAATTTTCGCACTTTGTAAGCTCTTGATTTCACTCCGTATAAGGATCAAGAGGAATTATATCAGTTCTCTGATATTTTAACCACTGTTAATAATTATTTTTTTTTTGAATAGGCTCTTTCAAGCCCTATCCCCATCCCCCCTGGGGGGATTTGCGTCGGTGTCCTTTTGTTTCTTTTTTCTCATTTCATTTAAATATAGAATTGATATAATCTGCAGGGTAGTATACTTTATTTCAATATCAATTTCATATTCCATATTTTATCTTTCAAAGTAATCTTAATACTTACCCCATGACTTCCTCAGTGACCCGAAAGGGGAAAAAGATTCGTGGTAGGACTATTTAGAAAACTAGAATTGTGTAGCTGTTTATTTTATATCATTTGTTTTTTTTAGCTATTATAAAACTAACCCCTCCTCGATTCTTCAATTGAGATCCACTTGGATCGAAAGAGGTTCCTGGAGGGTTTTCTTTTAAACAAGAACACCCATTGTAAAATTTACTAAAATTGACAAGACTCCGGTGTGTATGCTCTACACTTGGCTGCGGTTCGTCTGATCAGTCAAGTTGTATCAAAAGCACTTGAGTGACTAGTGTAATTAGGACTCACTCTCCCAAATTAACAAACCAACAGGTGAAAATCCAACACCTAGATCAAACCATCACGGTGGAAAAATACCCAAAGGAAGCGGGAACTTCTAAAAAGTGACCTCGGGATGCCAATCTCTATCACACCCTAATGGGTACGTTACGAAAAACAGCCCTAGAGACTCCATTTCATCCCACATATTCCTTGTGGGTAGTCGTGAAGGTTTAGTTTTGGACATACTCCAAGTACTCTCGAGTATATCTGGAGTCCCCCCTTCGCCTAATTTTAATCAACTCACACTTCAAATTTAAATTAAAACGTACCAAGAGGAAATCGCAAAACATTCACTCCAAGCACATGCAAGTACATTGATTCTATTTTTTGACTCCATTCTAAGGCATTGGTTATTTTCTTTCTTTATATATATATTGTGTCTCAGCATTATGCTTTCGTGTGTTCATTTTTGTATCTTGTCATCATTGATTGTCTATAGTTAAATTTCAAACTCCTAAGTAACTCATTTAGTTTAACATCACCATACTAAGTAATTATCCTTAGTAAATTAATAGGGTCTACCCCCCTTGGCTTCATTAGGAGTTGAGCCTAAACGGAGGAGTCAAGAACAAGGTGACAGCCTTGACTCAAGACTTGCCCCCAAGGACACACCAAGTGGCTTGAAGATTTCTGCCACGTGACCCAGGTGTGTGAATGGCGGAAACATTTTTTGGAACCATTGCCAGGGATAAATCTTTTTATTCCCGAGTATGACTTAGCTTAACTTTTTTCTAAACAACTAAAAAGATAAAAAAATTTGATTGATCTAGTCTTTAAAAAACATAAAAAATAAAACTTGATCCATCTGGCGACTCCACTGTCTAACATCCCTTCAAGAATTTCTACCCGAAGAAACCATTGACAATTATTCAATCCTCTCCCTGATCCCAAAAGGTTTATTAGGGAAATATTGAATAGGCAGACTTCTCATAGAAACCTTGAAGATTGAGGAGACCAATCCCTCTCATATATCCATCACATATTTGTAGAGAGTCATACCTTCCAATCTCAAGAAATGACGGAATTTTACAAACCCCTTGACTTTTCTCAGGTAGCAGGTGCTCCTCATGACATTCCAAATGATGCTATCAAGAAACTCCCCATATTCAAGGGAAATAATGCTACCACTGCCAAGACTCATCTCCGAAAGTTTGAAATGCACCTGCTCAGTTACTGTAATAATGTTGCCTCTAACCATTAAGATGTCAAAATGAATATCTTTTCTTTATCCTTAGAGGATGATGCTGCGGAATGGTATGGCGACCTTGGTGATGATTCATATAAAAGCCTTAATGAATTCCTAGAAGGTTTTAAGAATAAATGGGGGGAAAAGAAAGAACCAAGACATTTGCTTGTTGCCCTTCATAATATAAAGAAGATGGAAAATGAAACCATTGATGAATTTAATACTAAGTTCAGACGTGTGGTTGCGGACCTCCCTAGAGAAATAAATCCAAGGGATGCCTCCATCCTCATATCTTACATCGAAGATTTCACTAGTGATTTGAGGTACTAGTTAAGGGACAAAGATCCAATCGATCTAAAAACTGCTCAGGATCTTGCTGAGAAAATAGAAAAGAATATGCAATCTTCAAGCAAATCCAACATTCCAGGTTACACTAGGGGAAACACTTCAAACAACAAAGCGAAGGGAAAGGCCGTCGAATTAGAGGAAAAGGAAACCTCTAAAGACCCCATGGAAAAAGTAACTAGCCTAATGGAAAAAATTGTTACTAGTCAGAACCAACTCATGGCAAGCCAATCTGTACATTGAATAATATTCAGAAAAGAATAATCACACTGGAAAGAAATAATGGACCTAGGAACTTTCAGCCTAAACAGAATCAGGTGTATCAGAAGAAATCTCCTCAACATGAACCTAGGATTCCAAACCAGTTAGACTCAACTAACCTGGTAGATGAAGTCATTCTGTGGTGTAGAGCTTGTGATCAATTCCACCCAAAAAACACTTGCTATATAGAAAACCAAGTTATAGAACATGGAATGGAAGAGGTCAGTAATCAGGAAACAACATCAGATGATTCTAATAATGTGTACATGGTAGGCCGAACCTATCCTTTATCAAACCAGCATTGGCAGCAGGCTACGGATTACGGTTTCGAGAAGGATCTCCTTTCTAACTTTTATGGTGTAATGCCTTCTTCGGAAGCAATTAAGGAAATGAAGGAGGCCAGGTTCAAGGGAGCTGTGTATCAAATAAGAGAGAATCCATCACCATCTAAACAGTACAAGCCAAAGGTAACCACTCCTCCCCTCCCAGATCCTCCTATTGTCCCTAAGTCAAATATTGATATGGGAGAATGGGTAAGTAGTGCTAAGATTCATGTTTATGCAACTGATGTCCTTAAAATTCCCGGTCAAAAAGAAAAGTTGTTGAAAGCCTTAGAGGATAGTAAAAGTAAAGCTCATTATATTATCGAAGAGAATCCTCTTCCTAATAACAATGCTATATTTGAAGCTGAACATATTGAACCTATAGATATGCCTATAGTCCTCAACAGTGTTGATCTGAAAAGAGAAGACCATTCACCTTTTTATGTCTCCCTCTTAGTTGATAAACTTCTTCTTCATAACTGAATGTTAGATTCAAGTGCTTCATCAAATGTCATGACAAGAAAAGTAATGGAGCATCTAAATTTAAGGGTCACCCAACCCTACCACAATGTTTGTGCCATGGATGCAAGAGAATTTGAAGTGGTAGGGATAATCTTAAATTTACAGGTCAAGTTAGCTAAGTATCCTGATATCGACATGTCGATGGATGTGGTGGTGATAGATGTTCCAGATAATTGGGGTATGTTTCTATCCAAAAAATGGGCTGCAACTCTTCGTGGGCACATTCAACTGGATTGGACATATGCTACTATACCTACATCAGAGAACACTAGGGTGATTCTCCACAGAGAAAAGCTGAGGAAATGACATGTAGAAAACCCTAAGAAGCTCAGAAATGAATTTGTTCATTTCACTGATAATTTTGGAAACTATGCTATTTTGTCAAATTTCATGGCCCCTATTAAGGAAAACATTAAAAATGAAAAGATCGATGAAGTTTGACAAATGTACTTTGACGGGGCTTATTCCAAAACTGTAAAGGGTGCGGGCATCATGATCATCTCTCTTTTAGATAAAATCTACAATTTTGCGTTCATGTTAGAGTTTGAAGCATCAAACAATGTAGCCGAGTATGAGGCATTGATCCTAGGGTTAGAAACTGCTAAAGATACGGGGATAAAAATGTTGAACATAAATGGTGATTCAGATCTAGTTGTCCTCCAGATTAAGAATTAGTATCAATGCAAAAATGACAGACTTAGAAAGTATAGAAATGCCACATGGGACACTATGGAATGGTTTGATGCACTCAACATTCAAAAGGTCCATAGGGAAATGAATGGGTTAGCAGATAAATTGGCAGTAGCAGCATCCACCCTTCAGCCATCGAATGAAATGATTAATGGGAATGGAAAGATGGAAATTAATTTTAGACCTTCAATACCAGATAATATAGATCATTGGCAGGTGATCAAATATGATGAGCAACTCTTGAGATTCATCCACAATCTACAAGAGTTAGAAGGTTGCAAGATCAGTTATCAACAGGAAGGTAAAGAGTATCAGGAGTGCGAGGATAATGAAAGGAATCACATCCTGAGTAGCCTTATAGATTTCGAGAATCTTTCGATCGACAAGATCATCACAAAAAAAAAAGAAATAAAAATTGGGAATTATATGGAAATAAACATAAGAACTGACAAGGATCCCAAGTTAATAAAAATTGGAAAGGGTACTTCGGAAAAGGAAAGGAACAACTTGATCAACCTAATCAAAGAGTATAGAGATGTGTTGGCCTTTAGTTATGATGAACTTAAATCTTATAGGGAGGATGTGTTTCAACACACTATACCCCTCACAGAAGAAGCTAAGGAGGTCAAACCTTTTTGAAAAAAACTTAGGTGAATAAATCCTTAGTTGGCCCCCATTGTGTAGAAGGAACTTCAGAAGATGTTAGCAGCAGGGATTATAGAACCTACAAGACATTCATCTTGGTGCTCCAACTTAGTTGTTGTCAGAAAAAAGAATGGGTCAATTAGAATATGTATAGATTTTAGAAATCTGAATACATCATGCCTCAAAGATAATTACCCATTACCTGACATGGAAACATTGCTTCAAAGAGTAACAAGATCAGGAATGATGTCCATGTTGGATGGCTTTTCTGGTTATAACCAGGTGTTGGTGAATAAAGAGGATCAACACAAGACTACATTCACCACACCTTGGGGTACCTATAAATTTCTAAGAATACCTTTTGGCTTATTGAATGCTGGTGCCACTTTCCAAAGAGCCATGGATTCTGCCTTCAAAGAACTTATAGGAAAAATAATCGAAATATATCAGCATGACTTAACTATTTTTTCAAAAGAAAGATATGACCACATAATTCATCTTAGGCAAGTTTTTATAAGATGTCAGAAATATGGTATTTCCTTGAATCCCGCCAAGTCAATCTTTGGAGTTGATGAAGGCAAGTTGTTGGGGCACATCATTTCTAAAGATGGTGTCAAGGTTGATCCTGAGAGAGTTGAATCTATTAAGAAAGTCCCCTTGCCTCATAATCTAAAAGCTCTTTAGTCCTTTAACGGTCAAATCAATTTCGTAAGAAGATTCATCCCAAATTTAGCAGAATTAATGAAACCTCTACAAAGCTATTAAAGAAAGATGCTAAGTTTGAGTGGACAGATGAAGGGAAAGTTGCATTCAAGTCCATAAAAAATGCCATATCCATGTCCTCGGTCTTGACTAGTCCAAAGAATTCCAAATATTTCCCTTTGCCTCAGAAGACACCATTGCCAGTGTTTTACTTCAAAAGAATAAGGAGGGACAAGAGAAACCCATAGCCTTTATGAGTAGAGCCTTACAAAATTAAGAATTGAAGTATACCACGATGGAGAAGCAGGCCTATGCTCTTGTCAAGTACCTTAAACATTTCAGAACTTATATAGGTTACTCCAAAATCATTGGATATGTACCCCATGCAGATGTCAAAGATATCATGTCTCAGTAGGATTGTCTAGGAGTCAGGGGTAAGTGGGTTTCAAAGATTCAAGAATATGATTTGGAGATAAGACCTACTAAATTAATTAAGGGACAGGGTCTTGCAAAGATGTTGACCCAGGGAAATGAAAAGGCTTTAGGAAGCCAGAGCAGCAATTCAGAGCAAAGTGTATCAGACGAGCTTCAGAGATTAGAACAGCACCCGTGGTACACCGACATCATATTTTTCCTCCGCAACCTTACATGCCCCGACCACTTACTTGGCCATAAAAGAAGAGCATTAAGGTTAAAGGAAACTAAGTATTGTTTGACAAAAGATGGTTTGGGTTGGAGAAACCTCGATGGTTTAATACTTAGATGTGTCGATGAACCTGAGTCCAAGAAACTCATGGTTGAGTTCCATTCAGGATTTTGTGGTGGACATTTTGAAGCAAAAACAAGCGCCCACAAAATCCTTAGAGCAGGATACTATTGGCCAAACCTATTTTCAGATGTGCACAAGGCTGTCAGAGTTTGTCCCTAGTGTCAGTCATTCACCGGAAAGCAACAAATGAGAGCCTTGCCTCTAAATCCAATAGTAGTCCAATACCTTTTTCAACAGTGGGGCCTTGACTTCATCGGTAAGTTTAAGGATAAATCGAGCAATGGTTACTCTTGGATTCTTACCGCCACATATTATTTTACCAAGTGGGTAGAGGCAATACCCACCAAGAAGGAAACCAATGCTGTAGTCATGGATTTATTAGAAGATAAGATTATCACAAGATTCAGTGTGCCAGCTAGAATAATCACGGATAATGGCCCATGCTTTGTCTCTTCTGAGATGTCATCTTTCTATTTCAAGTACGGCATTATCCTATCTCACTCATCTAATTACTATTCCCAAGGAAATGGTCTAGCAGAATCAAGTAACAAGAACTTAATGACCATAATCAAAAAAATTGTGCGCCACAGTAAGAAGGCTTGGGATAGCAAGATCAAATTAGCATTATGGGCTGACAGGATCACTAAGAAAAGTTCAATTAGGAGGAGCCCTTTCGAACTAGTCTACGGCCATGATGTCACCTTACCAGTCCATCTAAAGCTTCCAGTTTATCAACTTCTCCAGAACTTTAGCTTAGATCAAGAGGCCATCCATAATAGAATAAACCAGTTGATCGAGCTAGATGAGAGTAGAAGAAACTCTCTTAACCATAGTATCAGAAATTCAGACAAGGTCAAGAGAGCCTTTGATAAGTCTACCCAGCCAGGGTCCTTCCAAGTAGGTGACATGGTTCTATGTTGGGACAAACAATGGGAAAAACCTGGGAAACATGGAAATCTTGATAGCTTGTGGTTGGGACTGTACATCATCGATGAAATAGCACAAACGAACTCCTTCTATCTAAATGACTTGGAAGGAGAAATATTGAGCTTACCAGTGAATGGTTTCCTCCTCAAGTTGTTTTTCACCGAGATAGTTTGATGCGTTTATTGGCATCGATGGTTTCAGGGCCAATTTCTAAACCTTGCCCTGGATGTATTTCTAAATTTCATATATCATATTCTTGTATCATAGATATTGTTGTATTATAGTTATTTTGTACCATGTTGAAAATTTTCCTTTGAATAGTAGTTTTTGTAAAATATTCCTTTTTGCACATAATAGATTAATTATGTACATTAGTTTGTTTTTATAGTTAATTTTTTCTTATGTATACATGTTACTGACAAAATCTAATTGCCTTGTAGGACCCAGAGATTCCATAGTTCTCACATCCTCTCCTTTGAACAGAAGATCAGTCAGAAAATGTGTCCCTAGATGGAGCCAGAATGTTACCACCTAAGTTATACTTAGTAGTTTTTTATCAAGTGAGCCTAGTGAACCGGGCAGGGTTAAGTTCTTCAGACTTCAGAAGACCTGTGGAAGTACTTATGGGAATTGCTTGTTGTACTATATCACATGTTCATACCCCATGGGGGAGTTGTAATAAATGTTCTAGCATGATAGCGAATGTAAAAGACTTAGTCTCTTAGACTTTATTTCTCAATCCAATCATCCCAGGGTGTTTTTCTCTTGGTTATTATTGGTTGTTGAATAAACGACTGATAATTTCTGAGTTTTTCACTCCATACCTCCAAAGTTGGGGTGGTCGGCTTGGCATTTGGGCCTATTGAGGTTATTAGAGCCTATGTGTCAATGTATAAACATGCTAGACATCATTATCAAGTCATATGAACATTTCTAAGTCCCCCTAGGTGTTTTTCAATTTTTCAATTTTTTAGTTTTTTCACTGTTTTTTATTAAAATTTAATTTTTCCAAAACTTAGGCTATTTTTTAA
>LPNX010979253.1:320538-375349 GCA_001517045.1 Pseudotsuga menziesii | reverse complement strand
GGAGTGTGAAGGCCGCTCCAAAGGAATTTCAAACAAACTTTTCAAATATTCTTGAAGGATGATTTCATTAATGGTTTCATATGTGATTGTTCTTTAATCAGTCATGGTTGCATATAATTCTTGGGTTATTTTTTACTTGTTGTGAATCTTCTGATCATTATATTTGGAAGAGCCCTCCTAAAGTTTTTGGCTTATTGAGTTAGATACACATGGTTGTTAGAGCATGTTTATAACAGTTTAGGTAGGCCTTCTTTCATACAAGTTTGAATATCCTTGATCGTTTATCTTCTCTCAAGTCCTTGGTACAAAACGGAATGGAGCCATTTATTGAGTAGTGGGATGCAAACTACAAGCAGTGAAAACTTTTCAAATATTGAAAATAGAAAACCACAAAAGAGATTTGGAGAGACTTTTATGGAGATCAAGGCAAAATTTTTTGTGGAGAGTTCTATTTTCAAAATTTAAAAGCTTTCACTGCTTGCAGTTGCATCTCACTACTAAAAAATGGCTCCATTTCGTTTTGTATCAGGGACTTCAGGGAGTGTCATTAATGTTTGAAGGCAAAGTTTTTTGTAGAGAGTTCCATTTTCAGGTTTTCATGAGTTGTTGAAGGATTCAGCAAAGTGTAATGAATATATTTTGCAGTCTTTGATAATTTAGTGCTTCCTCGACTAAATACAATTCAGTTATGTAATGATCATGTTCATTTAGAAAATGGGTCCGCCGCTTCTATTTATAGTTTTTTTTGACAGAGGCACCTCGGTCGAGGTATTTACCTCGATCGAGCTCTATACCTCGACTGAGTTAACACCTCGGTTGAGGTATTTATTAACCCTCGGTCGAGGGTTTAATACCTCGACCGAGGGTTAATAAAAACCTCGGTCGAGGGCTGGAAAAAACTTCGGTCGAGGGCTGGAAAAAACCTCGGTCGAGATATTAAAACGTTGGTCGAGGGTTTGTTAAACCCTCGACTAAGGTACGTTTTTTGGTTTTTGCCGAAATGCGCTTGCCAAAAAGTGTTACCCAGGTCCGTGGATTCACCCCATCCTCATCGTCATCATAGTCATCATCCTCATCATCATCATTGAAATCATCCTTGTCATCATCATCACCATCATCATCATCATCATTGTTCCTCATCATTGTTAGCATCGTCATCCTCTCATCATCATCATCATCATCATCCTCATCAGCATCTTTTTCATCATCATAGTCATCATCATCCTCATCATCATCATCATTGTAGTCATCGTCATCATCATCATCATCATCATCATCATCATAATCACCATCATCATAGTCATAGTCATCGTGATCATCATCCTCATCATCATCATCATCATCATCACCATCATTGTTCATCATCATAGTCATCCTCCTCCTCCTCATCATCGTCGTCATCAACATCATCATCCTCATCATTGTAATCATCATAATCATCGTCATCATAGTCATGTCATCGTGATCCTCATCAAACAAAATCAAAACAAAGTTTTTACTTAACAGGTGCATGCACATGTCCTTAATGCGTGCGCACAAGCTAGCGTGATCGCGCCTCTAGTGTGTGCACGTTATGTTTTAAACTACGCGCACACGTGATTTAAATTTAGAATTTTGGTGGGCACCTTTTTTCCAACCTATGTGGTGGTTGATTTGGTTGCTTTGGTTTTAGGTTCGGGTTACCAAACCAAGTGGTTTGGACTATCTTATGACATAAAACATGTTTTGTACCACTTCTCTTATTTCGTGCATGATTTTGCATATGCCACGCTTGTCCACCACTAATGAAAATTCACACACTTGTGTAACTCTGTCTGTAGATTCTGAATATGTAATTTTTATTAAAATCTATTATCTTTTTCTATTTTTTATTTAATTTTAAATGGACTAACGTCAATCTAACACAAAAGGTAGGCTATTTGCTTCAGCTATAACTTTTGATTGGCTCACCTATTTAGAAAATGGAAAAGAACCTGCACAAGAAGACACAAAGACCTACATCCTAAAAAAAAATACCATTCATTGACTATGTTAAGACCAAGATGTGGTGAACCAACGCTCCACCTTGTCATTTTAGGGCATCACTGACTTCCTTAATTTGAAAAAAAATTATATAACATAAATAAATATGGGAAAATAATGTTGCACTAGACACACTTGTTATCTACAACTCTATATAATTTTTTTCACAAAATTCCACCATTTTCATACCAAATGAGTGGACCAACATGAACATATTCATTATTTTTTGGGGGAAAATAACATACCAACCTTAGAAGAACCTCGTTATTTGGGATTTATACTTAGTTTCCATAAATAAAAGTTATATATTCCGGAAGGTAATCCGATTTTCCATGTTTCATATTCTTATGCCATATTCCAAAAAGTTGTGTAGGTACCTCTCATATTGTTTTTTAACGTTCAGATTTTTGTTTTTCCAGAAGTCCATTGCAACGAACGCGTCATAAGTGACCAGCATTAGCTTGCACCAACCCTAATATCTGATCACGTTCATTCATAAATGGGAGTTTTAAATTGTGAAAAATAAGGTTAATATATTGTAGTTATTGGGGGGGGCGAGGAGTGGGGTATGGGGCATTTATAGGTATTGGGGTCTGTAAAAAGGGGTATCTAGTAAAAATAGAGGATATCTTGTAAAAATAGGGTATTTGTAATTTAAAAGATATATTGGGAGGGGGTCTCAATAAAAGGACTTTTGTAGGTATTTATCAATATCTATTCAAATAAGGGGTATTCTCTATTATCACAAGAACGAAGGTGCTATGCTATAGTTTCAATGAGTGAAGACACCATGCTTGATATGTAGGAATTTTCTTTAAATGTTTTATGAGTTGTGTATTATTTTCTGTTAGGTGTCAATTCCTTATCATTCTTATATCTCTCAATCTTGGATTGCACTTGGATGCCTCAATATGGTTAAGACATAGTCTAAGTAGCTTTTTTGTATAATGAAGTGTGCTCCAACATAAAAAAAAATACAATAGAATAGTTGTTATGTTATTGAACTGTAAACTTAATGATACACATATGACAACTTAATGTGTTCAAAATATGTTTTGTTGAAAATATATCATTTTTTCATGTAAATATTAAGTGGTGCTCAATTATATCCACGAGATGTAGAACAGTTGGTGGCGGGGTATGGTTAAGATGCCCCCTAAGCTAAAAGGTCATCGGTTCTAATCTCGTCGGATACCAAAAAAAAATCCAACCATGTAAGGGTTGGTGTGGTCCAGGTTGGGTGCGATCCCCGAGTGATTTTGATGGCTTAGATGCCCCTAGTTCGTGGTTGCTTAGCTAATGGAAACCCTGCTAGCCAGGTGGGTTCCACCACTTTTCCAAAAAAAAAAATGGTGCTCAATTATTAAAAATTGTAAAAAAATGAAAGAACAATATTTATTTTTTGCATTTTTTGGTGAAGGGTTTAGGTAATTTATACTTGTCCATTAAAGTACAATTATTTGTATTACCCTTCATCTTAGAAGGGATCCAAGAATAAATTACCTTCCATTTGAAATTAAGACCCACCCTTCAAATTTGATCACTGCCCCAAAATCTGTTGCTTATTTTTCAGTTCATAAGCACTAAAGTGACATCATCATCACGTTTTTTCAGGTATTTCTTGTTTTTGGGGTAGCGGGGTCCGTCAAAAGTATGCAGTGTGGGTACTTGTTGGATGCGGAATCAAATTCCGCATCCAACAAGCTCTCCCGATCGAAATTGGAGTAAGAACACAATGAGATATGTCGAAAATACGAACAAAAAAAGTAGTTTTTTTTAATGACAAATATGTCGATTCAACCATTATGGTTGACTTATTTTATTGAAATTCTATTGGTTCTTGAATTCCAACTCACAAAAACTTATTTTGGCACGTTTTCTTATAAGGCCCATTTTAGACCCCAAATTTCCTCTAATGAACGTTTTGCAGTGGATCATGGATAAGGCTGCTAAATTTGGCAGTGACCGAGGGACCTTCCATTAAAATTTCCAAGGGCCCAGTAAGTCTGAATTCATCCCTTCCATACCCCCAAAGTCCGTCGCATATTTTCGAGTTTGTTACCACTAAAGTGAACCAACAAGTGGGAGATTCTATTTTCTAAGGGGGTAAATCTATAAATGTTTTATAGATTTAAAAAACTATTAATTGCTTATATGTATAAAAATAATTATAATGTATATAATAAATTTTCTATAGATTTAAAAAAAAAAAATCTTACCTAATTTTTAATATATTTAAAAAACTATGATCTCATTGTATAAATGAGAAACATTATTAATTTATAAGTCATTATAAAATTAAAAAAATGAAAAATATATTTACTTCTTAAAAAAATGACTTTTATAACACATTCTAAAACATGCGTGGGTTTCATTGTGTTAAGAAAACATGCTATGAACTCCAAAATCAACACCGTTATTAACAAAGAAAAATGAATATCATTTCAAATAATCTTACAAAGAAAAAATAATACAATTTCAAATGATTTTATGAAAAAGCATGTTATATATTTTATATGCATAATTGTTATTATTGTAGCATTTAATTATCTCACATATTTAAGCTCTATTATTCTCAAGTATACCGTTATTCCTGACTTTCGCTTTCAAAAATCGGAAAATAAGATAAAATAAATATGAGAAGACTTTTTTGATTTCCGCATTCCGCACTGCATAAAGCAAAAATCAGAATGTATAAAAAACTGTTATAAATCTATAAATGTTTTATAGATTTAAAAAAAAATATTTACTTATATGTATAAAAATAATTATAATATATAATAAATGTTCTATATATTTAAAAATTTGTTTTCTTACTTAATTTTTTATATATTTAAAAAATTATGATCTCATTATATAAATGAGAAATGATTATTAATTTATAAGTCATTATAAAATTTTAAAAAAATGGAAAATATATTTACTTCTTCAAAAAATGCCTTTTATAACATATTCATCTTGGGTTTATGGTACAATGTAAAATTGGAAAATCTATTTACTTTAAAAAAAAATTTAAAAAATGGAAAACATATTTACTTCTTAAAAAAATGACATTAACACATTCATCCTGGGTTTATAACACATGACATCCAAGGTTTATGGTACAGTGTAATATATATTGGATCCATAACGGTTTAGGGTTTTTAATGTACACTAGATAATAATTTTGTCACCTCCCCATCCCTTAAACCAACGAAGAGGATGCGACGAACACCACGAACAGCCGGGAAAACAGGCCCATGAACATAAACAACATCAATGCTGGAATTAAAACTTACAAGCATACACAGATGCAGAATGAATCAACATTCAGCGGAAGCAACACACATATATTTCTAGCATAAATCATGTTAATCATAATTCCTTATACAATAGATATAAAATTGCAGAGACAAAATAGCCAAGATTACTTATCTTTTGATGAAGAGTCCTGCAACCAGCTACATCGCTGCAACGTTCCACCCAACCATAGGCCAGCCTGCTCATCAATCTCTCAGCACCATTGCCACCCCCAAGCTGGGCTTGATTCCTCCAAGGATAAGGTTCAATGCAGGCTTACATATAGCCAAGGG
Source organism: Pseudotsuga menziesii (assembly GCA_001517045.1). Classification (NCBI taxonomy): domain Eukaryota; kingdom Viridiplantae; phylum Streptophyta; class Pinopsida; order Pinales; family Pinaceae; genus Pseudotsuga; species Pseudotsuga menziesii. The sequence goes on along the minus strand of LPNX010979253.1, from coordinate 369,755 downwards.
ACACAATCGGCAACCAACACCATTGGGTTTATCAGGCCATCAACAAACCGGCCAAGCCAGCACAGTCCGAAGACCAACCACTGCTTACACGTAGTAAAGCAATCCCTTGACAGCCCTGTGAAGAAGGCAAGGACAACCAGGGCTAATCCCAAACATCTAATGAGCACAGCTCAAGCCCACAAGGCAACTCTGATTTGTTCTTGGCCCTAACGCGGCCAAAACAACTCAGCGACAACACCCAAAGAATGTCTGCAACCTCAACAACCAAGAAGCAACCCCCAGGCCAAGGTAAATCAATAGCCCAAGCACACAATGAAACTATGGCGACCTTACATAGTCCCAAACATATCAGCGAATAGGGGGGAGAAGCAACAACCCTGAAATGAAAACCAGTGAGCACAGCTCCACTAAGAATTCACAGTGGCCCAAAATGTAATTGGACACCACAGCCAACAAAAGGCAGGGAGGATGATAGCTCCCATCCCACAATGAAATAGCGAAAGAGTACACAGTCCGACAATGGAGAGAAACAGACTCTCGGCATGGACGGAAGGAAATAACAACCGCGGACCACAGTTGACAGCACACACGGCCATAATCGACAGGGGAACATTTACTTACCACCGATCTGGTGTGAAACACACAAGCATACAGCCCAGAGCATGAGGAAACCAACGCAGAACCCCTGTGCGTGAGGAGAATGAGCAAGACTTCCGCCCCTGCATGAGAGTGAACAGCTCCACTCATGCGCGCGGAAGAACAACCATGTGAGGAAAGAGCAGACCGTCTCTCTGCGCGCCCCTGTGTGAGAGTGAATGGACCTCCACGTGAGGAAGAACCGAACCTTCTCTGCGCGTGAGGAAGATGAACAGACCATCGAGAGAATGGGGGAATGGAGTTGTGGGAGGGAGGAGTGAATGCAGTCGTGGGTGGAGTGGGCGCATGGGAAAGGGACTGATAGTCCTGTCACCCCACTCCCAAAAGAAATAACTGCCCCCAACCACCAGCAGCCATAACTGCCTCAACTACTCCACCAAAACAATAAAGAGGTTGGAAGAGGTTGGATGAGACAAGAAAGGTGACAAAAGAACAAGGTGGCAACACATGGGTTTTTCCCCCATAAACCAAGGTTTGACATCCCCCACACCCTTATCCTTTGGAATCATGCCCTTTTCATTCAACGTTGCACTGCCGTAGCTAGTTGTGGTTTTAGTTTTATTTGACGTGCGTGTTTACATGATGCCGAATTATAATGTGCCAAATAGCACGATATACCATCAGCAACTATCCCTATTGCCGAAACATGCACAACCAAATCGATGGTGGGGCTTTTGCCTTTATCTCCACACCATGATTAATTACATTACATATATCATGCAAACGGGGTCAAAACCAGGGGTGTGACAAATTTAATGGGTTTTATTAAATAAATAATGTAATGTGTACGATTTTCGATTTGCAAAATCGAGAATCAGAGATCGGGAAACAAACATTCAGTCAAAAAGATGTGGTGTTTCTTGTTTTCGAAATTGAATATCGAAAATAGGGAATCAGGAAAGCACACAAAATTATTAACTAGAAATCACAATTCTAGTTTCCAAGATCCGAAGTATCGGACATCGAAAATCGAGAAAGAAACTTTCAAATTTATCTAAAGTGAAACTTCCGATTTCTGATACTCAAAAGTAGATAAATGGTATTTTACAAGTAAAACCCTTAATAATTAATGGTTTTACCTTTAACAAATTTTATTTTAATACAGATAAGATTTTACATTATAGAAAGTTCTTACATTATAGAAAGTTTGTTTGTTTGTTTTGGGATGGAAACAATTACAATATAGATAACATTTGGGTTTGTTGTCGTAAGGAAACAATTTACGGTACAATGGAACATCTTTTTTATTACAATATACATTCTTTACATTATCGAATGGAAACAACTTATATGATTGTACAATATACATTTCAAATTTTTTTTTAATCATTGATATGGTGAAGGTTCAAGGTAGATGATATGTTGGATGTGAATAATTGTTTATATTATGGCAAGCGCGTAGAAAGAAAATTTGTGAAAATAAAAATCAAAGTTCTCATTTCCGCATTCCCCAATGCACAAAGCAGAAATTGGGAAATAAGATTAAAAAAATATGAGACAAGTACTTTTTCGATTTCCGCATTCCACACTACGGAAAGTTGAAGTTTGAAATACAGAAAGTTTTATTCGTAAATAATTTTTTTGTATTTCCAACTTCCACTTTCCGCAGTGCAGAATGCGGAAATCGGAAAAATATTTGTGTCATATTTTTTTATCATATTTCCCGATTTCTGCTTTTTGCATTGGGGAATGCACTTTAATTTTTTCTTTTCACAATTTTTCTTTTTCACAACTAAAGATGCTTCATAACAAAAAGAACTAAAAATCTTGAAAATCTATTTTGACTTTGGATTTATTAAGTACCAACAAAATCCATAAATAATTTGCTAAAGTCTACAAAGGTGTACATATACTACCCCTCTCTAAATTTGAATTTGTGACCTCCTAAAAGAAAACACATGTTCTTAACCATTAGGCCCAGTCATGTTGTACCAAAAGACACATCTTTGATTTGATTCAAACCAAAAGACACATCTTTTTATTTAAGGTCCACATATAATATTTTTATTATAAATATTTAATATTATTTATGCTCCATATATAATATTTATTTTTATTTTTTATTTTGTTAGGAACGAACATTACAACATCTCCAATACATGGTTTTAAAACCATATGCAAGGCTCTCCTAAAACCATGGGTTGTTTAGGAGGCCTTGCACATGGTCTTAAAACCATTTGCAAGGCCCTCCTTAACCATGTACAATAAAACCATGGGTTTTTTAGGAGGCCTTGCACATGGTCTTAAAACCATGTGCAAGGCCCTCCTAAACTATGTACAATAAAACCATGGGTTGTTTAGAAGGCCTTGTACATGGTTTAAAACCATATGCAAGGCCAACATTTTTTTTGTGGATAATTCAATTTTTTATGTTTTATAGTATTTTGTTAGGTAAGAACATTACAACATCTCCCCCATATTGTGTTTTTTTTGCACATAATTAAAGTTTTACTTTTTTATTGTTTTGTTAGGTAAGAACATTACAACATATCCCCCATATTAAGTGGTTTCTCTCACTAAAATTTATTTTGGTGGATAATTAAAATTGGTATTTTTTTATTATCAAGATCTCCCTCATATTAAGTTGTTTTTTTGGGAGATAATTAAAATTTTTTATTTTTATAATTTTGTTAGTCTTGTAACATTACATTATGTAACGTTACAATATCTCCCCTATACTAGGTCTGTGCGTAATTAATATTTTTTATTTCTTAAATTTTGTTTGTTTTTACAAAATCATAGAAATTAGACATCTAATTTTTTTTGGAATATTTTACACGCCTTTTCGTAAAAATGAATATAAACCTGATCATCCCTTGAAAATATATATTTAGATTTTTGAAATAAAAATAAATGCAGTGTGTGTATGATAAAAAGTAAATAAATAAATGATCTAACTTTTGGGTATTGAAATGGTTTGATAAAAAGTAAATAAATAAATGATCTAACTTTTGCTTATTGAAATGGTTTAATAATTTTTTAAGGAAACTAAAATAAAAATTTAGAAAACAGTTGATTACCTCCAAATATAATGAGAAAGTAGTCGGGCTCAACAATGTGAAACTTATAATTAACTAAAAAAATTATAGAGCAGAAATAGATCGAAAATCATTTCAATTCGGAAATCATTTCCATTCAGGCCACGAAGGGTTGGGAAACAATTATTGTTGATCGGCCTCGGGTCTACTGCGGGCTTGCCATTGCTTGAGTTGTTTCACTCTTTTGTTTATTTAGTGTATGAAGGACTAGTATCCCCATTAAATTTAGAACATTGTTGTTCAAGAGATTCAGAGACTCTGATTAAGTTTTTGTTTGTTTATGCTTCTGCAATGGCTCGTCTTATGGAGAAATCGTAAAAATACTCCATTAAACGTGGGGATTCCATGGTTTCTATGGAATTTTTTTGAGGACTTCGCTATCCCACATGGCAGCCAGGCTTGATTCGTGGCCGACTCCTGGAGCTCCTCGGCGGTAGGGAGGAGACTGTAGCTGTGGAGGAGGAAATGACGGGCGGTGGAATTGACGGACTAGTACCCGATTCGCTTCATGAGTGTTGCACCGCAATTTGTGCTGCGTTTCGAGAATTTGAATTGCTTTATTTTTTATTTTGTAATAGAACACTCATTTTCCAACAGGTCTATTTGAATGGAAGAGGTGTCATTTACCCAATCTATTGTGACTCTAGAATTACCAAATAATAGTTGAATGTTCTTATTAATACTAAAATTCAATATTCTCCACAAAGTAAGAAGTTCCACCCTTCGGTTAGATCCTTTGCCACATCCCAAGTTTAATGAAGAGCAATTAATGTAATATATATATATATATATATATATACCATCCCTCCAGTGCATATTCATATTTTGGAGGCATCTAAGAAAAACCCAATCATTTTGCTTCGTCAATTACTGGTTCATGGATATGAAAAAATATATAGTTTCTACATGCCCAGAGCTTCCTGAAAGCTGCCTAAGCATCTGAAAGATACTAATGGAGAAACCTGGATAGTATCTTTAAAAATAAGAGCAATACCGGCTTTCTATAACGCCCACCTCACAAATAGAGGTAGATATTTGAGAACTGGGAATTGATTTTTCCATTGAAATACGTTTTCTTCAAGGAGGTTCTGTCTCATTTGAAACCGATCTTGAATTGGTCCAACAATTCAGCCCAAACATTCTGACAGAAAGAGAATTCAATAAACAGATGCCACGTCCATTAAATATATCATTAAATGTATCATGCTTTCCCAAAATATTTTAAAATACAACTTTAGACTTATACTAATGCACCATCAACACCATCAACACCTTAATTGACTAATGTACACCATTGTCTCCTTCACAAAATAAATTCAAAGCTCAATCAAATACCGGGTGTTGAATTTTTAGCGAAATTACGTCGGAAGGGTTTCTTCAAAGTTTTAAACCTAATTTAAAATTCGAAAATCATTATACATGGATAGGCATAATTTAAAATTCGAAAACCATCATACATGGATAGGCATGAGAATAACTATTTTATTCAGAAGGTAACACGCCGTGTACACATTGTATTTCTACATATCGTCTTCACTCTTTATTTTTTTTGGATTTTTTAAAATAATTTTTTATTACTTGATTGATGGGATTCATTTGCAAAATGCTTATTCAAAATTCTATATAATTTTCAATTTAAAAGTCTCACATTCAATATATAAATCCATCAAAAGGTACTTGAGGTCCATGAAATGAGTTAAAAAGCTTTTTAAAATTTAATCGTTTTAAAGAATAATAAATTTAAATTCATAACCTAAATTTATATCTATCGGCGCTTCTACGGATTTAAAAGTTTTCCGATTTTGGTTTTGGTTGCAGAAGTTGTCTCCTCGATTTTCAATCTTAGCAAATTCAATCTTTCCGAACTTCTGGTTTGGGCTACAGCTTCTCCAGTTTCAATCTCTGCAAATTCAATCTTTCCAAATTTCAGAATTTGTGAATCAACTATCACATAAAATTTTTTAGCAATTCAAAATTTGTAAATTAATATTTTTTTCTTCTAGTAGGATTTTTACTGTTTAGAAACTGCATTTTAATACATATTTTTATGGTTGCAAATATTGAAAATAAGGTTTATTAAAAATGAAATCAAAGTTCCTGCTCTTTTAGATCGGTGAACAAACATATTTAGTTGTTGAGTGTAAATTCTACCAGATCTATTTTTTTTTATCACTGTGGCTAAATCGCTACCAGCGTTGAAGAGCATTTTAATAAATTTGGATCATGGTTACATCAATTTCAAAAATGCACATCAGATCGATAACAAGCTTAGAGGTTGGATAGATCAGAGGCTTAAAGAATTACATAAATCTAAGGAGTGCTTCAAACATTAGAGGTGGAGATCTCTGAAATTCAAACCACCAATTCTATGGTGATTTTAGTCGGTTATATAAATTATATGGAGAATATCGTATTGCTCATATGTCCTCGACAAGGAAATTTCATCGAAAGAATCCCTTTTCAATGTTAAAAAAAAAAAAACTTAATTAAAAAACTATTAAAATACATTGTAATAATATTTTATTTAAAAAAAATAAAAAACATAATATTTACAAATCCATTAAAATAACTATAACCATTACACATTTTTAATTATAGAAAAGGTAACTCTATGCATATCTTTGAGATTGAGATTAGACTCTTCAAACATTGATAATGGTGGCATGGTTCTCTTCACATTAATAGTTGCAATAGACATTGAAACTCTCTTTTATACAAATTGTGAATTTGAACTGCAAATTAGACAAAGTTAAGAGAACCATGTTGTGAAATCTGAGTAGATAAAATTGCTTAACTTAAAAATACAAGTGTTGATATTAAACTCCATAAGAAATTACAAAATAAAACTTATATCATAACTAAAAAAATTTAAAATAAACATTAAAAAAACATTTAAACTATAAACTATGGAAAGTTATGGGTTAACTTCTATCCATTGGGGGGTTAATTTTTTAATTTTTTAGTTTTGCTGATGTGAGTTTTCCTACTATGTCAAAATTCAAACCTAAATAAGTCAGAGGTAGGTTATATGTTTATTATTTATATGTATTTACATGTAGACTATTTTTAATTGGTAATACAAATTTATTAAAATTGGGGTGGGGAAACAAAAAGATAGAGATTGGGGTGGAGAGAGAGGATAGCGTTTAGGGATAATTAGAGAAATTAAAGAGAAAGAGAGGTATAGGGTGCGACTAGAGAGAAAGAAAGAGATTCTATAGCTGGTAACTGGTAGGAGAGGGACACAAAGAGGGGGAGGGGGAGGGAGAGAGGGCAGAGGGGNAAGGGGGGGGCGCGGGGAACGGAGAGAGGGAGAAAGAGGGAGAGATATCGGGGGAGAGGGGGGGAGAGAGATATGTTGATCCTCTGAACGGGGATGTCATTGATGTATCTAGTCATGAATTATTGATGTAGGTTAAACCTTAGTTGTAAGTCGCATCAGTAGTACCCAAAAAAGTAGTATTAAAGTGTAATTTCCAGTCTCCCAAGGTAAGTCAGTTAGGTTCACTTGCGGAAAGAGTCAATTTTTTTACCCTCTCAGTGTTCCTTTACACCTCTCATTGCAAATGCTAGTTAATGGTAGTGTTTCCCTATTATTATTTAATTGAGGGAATGCTTTGTAGCTTGGGTTAGTTGGGTGAGTACTGGAGATCACTCAATGATATCCATGTGATAAGGTTGTACATGAACCCATGTTATTCAAGTAAAAAGTGGGAGACAAGTATCATTACACATGAGATGTCACCATTTGCTAGTGGAAGATTATACACTCTCGTAGAATGAGTCAGAAGAGAGAGTATTCAAGCAAGTATATACATTCTCTTCTAAAAGAAAAAGGGAGACTAGTATGAATGATTAAGCTCATATCTATACCTATCTATATTAATAGATTTTAATTATAAGCATTAACATAAAATGCTCTTTACCTTGGGGTGTACATCCCTTCAAGCTGAAAATCAACTAAGGATCTATAGTTGAATACTTAGACACAACCTCATCACTCCAAGGATAAAGTTGTATATCAACCAATGTAATGCAATAGACCTTATTCACTCCAATGTAAAGAATCACCACATAGAATGTCACCATTGACAAGTGGAACATTATCCATCCTTCTATAAAGAATCGAAAGAGAGCGTTGAGGCAAGTGCACCCATTTTCTTGAGACAAATATGTCACCACTGACAATTGGAATATTATCCACTCTACTAAAAAGAGTCAAGAAAAGAGGGTTGATGCAAGTACACCCATTCTCGTTTAAAAGAAAGTGGGAAACAAATAATAAGAGTATGTAGATTAAACTCATAACCATATTCATGTATATTTATATATTTTAATAAGTATATTTTAGGAAGTACGTCTGTACTTACTAAAATTGTATACTTAGTTTGGGTGAACAATCTCATCTCTAGAACAATTAATGGTCTATGGTTGAATACTTAGACACAAACTCATCCCGCAACCTATGTGATAAGGTCACACATAAATCCATGTTATACAACCATCCTTATTCACCCCACTGCAAAGAATCACCACATAGGATGCCACCATTGAAAAGTGCAAGATTATCCTCTCTACTGCAAAGAATAAAAAAAAAAGTGTTGAGGCAAGTACCTCAATCTCTTTTAAATAAAAGAGGGAAACTAGTATGAGCATTATGTTGATTAAATTCATACACATATGAATTCATAGATTTTAATTGTAATTTTATTAAGAACTTGTTTACTTACTAAATTTGTATACTTTTTTATTTTGTTTCAGAGTTATAATTAAGGATGTTTGGTTGTTATTAATTTATTATAAATATAATATAATTTCATTTATTTTGTTCCAGATGGAGATCAGTGGCCACCCACCTATTCCAATGGCTCAAAACCATTGTCCATTGACGCAGTTTCCTAATTATTTTCTATGATTTTTCTAGTCCCAAACTTTCGGGGCTGTTTTGAGGCCCTAAATGACCTTTTTGGAAAATTGGGAGTCGAATGAATGTCTTCGCCATGTGTTTGGCCCAATCAAAAGTTGTAAATCTCAGATAGACATTTCCAACGGGCTATCAAGCGCCCAAATCGGAGATCGTATGCAAACGTTATGACCTCTAAAAGTTTACTATTAAACTTACCACCTTTGGGCTGCAAACTTTATGACGGTTCATCTTCTAGGGTTATGTTTTGGACTTTTGGGGTCCTCGCCCTCATTATTGTTATAAATAGGCACCTTTGGCCTCATTTTGTATTCATCTTTGCATGGATGAGTGTAGGATTCACATCTCTTCTCAGAGATAGCTACCACCATTCTAGATATTGTATTACATATTCTCTTTCCACCATTTAATAGAATATGTGTTTACTGTTTCTTTGTTATCTTTGAAAAATTACTGTGATTATTATTTTGTATTTGTTCTTTCATTTTGATCACACATAAATCCAGATCTATGGTATCAGAGCAATATGCTCTTTGATTGTTTCTCTGTGCATGTCTCCGATGAGGTCCGACTATAGAGAGTTTGGTCTCAAACTAGTTTCACTTGATCGCTCTTGCCATCCCAAATGACCTCCCATGGTGGAATAAAAGAGATACGACGGAGTAGTATATCATATCAAGTCGTTTCTTGAGGAATCCCTCAAGCGACAGAGGAATGAGATGATGGATAGTTTCTCCCAAATCCTTCTATGAATGTAGACAACGACAAGTGCATCTTCAATGAGCATCCAGTTCGAGGATGCAACTCCCTTCAACGTACAGGTTAACATTGATATAAGTTTATTTGAAAGCGAGATCAATGCAGATGCCCTAGATAATTGTTTGAATGTTCTATAAGGATATTTCTCTATCCACAATTTATTCGATAGGGAAAAGATCACATTTTCTCTTTAAGGAATCCCCCCATGTCTAAAATTGGTGGGGTACTTATTGGGAGAAAAACTCATCTGACGAGTCTGGAATGTTTGAGAAAAATCCCACTTGGGCCTCTTTCACAGTTGTTGTCAAGGAACAATATTACCCTGTGGGAAACTATGATGACCAGTTAACAAAATGGACCATTCTGCATCAAGAGAGGGACCAGATGGTGTCAGAGTATATCAACAACTTTCATACATTATGCACAAAGTTGAGTATCAAGGACTCCAAGCGATGTATGATATTGAAATATCGCAGTGGCCTACATTAGTACATCTGAAATGAGATGGACTTCCTCGACATCTCTTCACTTGGATTTGCGTATCGATATGCTGTCAAAATTGAGGAAAATTTTTGACAAAAGAACAAGCGAGACTCTGGACCTGCAAAACCACCAAAGAAGCTAGGCAAGGGAAACCTTGGCCCATAAAACACAGGACAAGGAAAGGACAACCATTCCTGGCCACAAGAAAATAAGGGAAATGGAAAGACAAAGAAGCAAACTGAGAAGTGGTGTGAATTTCATAAAATCCCTTGGCACAAAATTGAGGAATGTCACTCAAAGAAGCCATTGGTGGCCAAGATCAAATCTTCAAAAGCAGTTCCCGATTCTGATTCAGAACCCAATGCCACAAAGACATACCATGGAAATAATATCACTGATGTAGACCCCACTGCCATTGTTCCTATTGCACATATTCAAACATAGGAGCCTGAAGAGTCAGAGGAAGAGGAGCGCCTCTTCCACTCGCAGATGTGGTTGAAGGGAATGCATCTAAATTTTGTTGTTGACAATGACAGCCAAAATAACCTGGTCTCAGCATAAGTCGTCAATATATTGGAGCTTCCAACAACACCATACCTGTAACCCTATAACATCAGTTGGCTAAGACAAGAACGAGGCATCCGCATTACCCATCTATGCCTCCTACAATATGGCATCAATCCTTTCAAAGAAGAGGTACTGTGTGATGTGGCCCCACTTGAAGTCTGTGATGTTCTTTTAGGACAACCATATATATGGAAGCGTCATGTTGTATATGAGTCACGACCTCACAGTGACATTATTACTTTAGGAGGAAAACTCTATCGGATACCATAGACAGTTGCACCTAACAAAGTCTCGCAAGGTGGGAAGATAATTTCCCACACAAGGAAATTATTCCTCTTCATAATTGTGTCTGAAGGAGAACATCATATCACCTCCACACCCTCTGCACAAGGTATATATGCTCATCAGACACAAGAAGAAAATAGATTCATTGTTTCCTCATCCATATGAGTACCTCTATGATGCAATACCATGAATTCAAGGTGCTCGTCCAAAAACAAATCATACATACAACAATTACAGCCCTCTCGGGATGTCAAAGAAAGGAATCCTCTTCACTTCAGCAAATGTCACACCAAAAGATCATCTCAGCACACAGTTCGAGAATGATACGATATTTGATGCAATGGATACCATTGATTCCTAAGGAGGGAGGATTGATCCAGATGGATTTCGGTGTCCACCCACCTATTTAGTGGCTCAAAACCATTGTCCATTGTGGCATTTTCCTAGCTATTCTCTATGGTTTTCCAGGTCCCAAAATGTCGGGGCCGTATTGAGGTCCTAATAGATGTTTTTGGAAATTAGTGGGTCTAAATGGTTACCTATGGCATGTATTTGGCCCCATTCAAAAGTTGTAAATATCATATAGACCTTTCCAATGGGCTATTGAGCAGCCAAATCGAAGATCGTATGGAAAAGTTATGACCCCGAGAAGTTGACTATTCAACTTACAACCTTGGGGACACAAAATTTATGATGGTTCATCTTCTAGGGATATATTTTGGAATTTTGGTGTCCTCTCCTTCATTCTTATTATAAATAGGCCCCTTTTGCCTCATTTTGTATTCATCTTTGCACGGATGAGTGTAGGAGACACATATTTTCTAAGAGATGGTTACCACCATTCTAGATATTGTATTACAATCTATTTGATTTCCGCCATTTAATAGAATATGTGTTTATTGTATCTCTATTATCTTTGCAAAATTTCTATGATTATGATTCTTTATTTGTTGGTTCATTTCATTCAAACAAAAATCCGGATCAATTTTATTCTAAATTTTATTTTAAAGAGAAAATTTGTAAATGACATGGTTTTTTATTATGACCCATACTAAGGGGTAATGTGGGGTCCATAAGGACCAAATCCACTTCTAGTCTAATGGGCCCTTTAGTCATGTCATGATCCTACCTAGGGGGTCATCTAGGGTCCGAAGGGCTGATTAAGGTATAAATGGAGGCCATTCAATATAAAGGAAACTATGTCCACTATATTGTTTTTATTAAATAAGGCCCACTAACTTAGTAAATAGATATAATGGGAACTCATTAAAGAAGGATATATACGTGGTAAAGGGGTTAGGGAGTTCTATGGTTACTCTATAAATATGTATGGATTCCTCCTTATGATACTATAAATGTGATTCTTTTGATGGGATGAACCAAATCATGTTGTCTTTCAACGAGGCTTCCTACTACCGAGTTGAGCTCAAGATACAATAATATTCTCCACATTATCTAAGGAGGACTCCATCCTTATTTATAGAATCATCATAGAATACTAATCTCATGGCCTCCTAACCACTTAGTGAGTCTTATTTAATGAAGCTCCATTACATTTATTTACTAACTTAGTAGGCCTTCTTTAATAATAATAATAATAATATAGTGTACATTTTCCACTTTACATTGAATGACCTCCACTTATACTCTAATGGGCCTTCTAGGATCCCTATTACCCTCTAGGTAGGGTCATAACATACCCTCACATTAACCCCGAGGAAGGGTCATAACAAAAAAACAAATCATTTATGATTTTTCTTTAAACAAAATTTAAATTTAGAATAAAATATCTGAAATTATATGACTTTTCCAATAAATCAATAACAATCTAATTCCCATAAGTATTACTATGTAATAAAATAAAAATTAAACAACATTAATTTTATATTTAGATTATACCGAAGAGCCTCTACCACCAACATACAACCATACAAGATATATTCAATAAACTCTAGTATTATTATTATGAAGTAATTCTTTTGATGGGATGAATCAAGCCCTGTTCACTATCCTCTTTGAGGGGGGATTCCTCTTAACTATCTAATATCAACATGAAATAATATTATCCACATCACATAAGGGGGAATCCATCTTTATTTATATTAGTGCCATATAATGCTAACCTCTAGAACACCTAGTGTTTCTTCTTTAATGAGGTCTCACTACATTTATTAACTAACTTAGTGGATCTTATTTAATAACAACAATATAGTGGACCTAGTCCTTGCATGGTGTCCACTTATATTCTAATGATCCTTCTGATCCTAAAAATTATCACGTAGGTAAGATCCTCTATGCGGTTAGAAGATTAGGAGGTTAGTATTGTATGGCAATTTTATCACTATCGAGGGAGATATTAAACAATGTCATGCAACAATACAAGAGATATTCAATAAGCTCTTGTATTATTATTATGAAGTAATTTTTTTTTATGGGAATAATCAAACCATATTCACCTTCCTCTTAGAGGTGGATTCCTACTAATGAGCTAATCTCAACATACAATAATCTTCTCCACATCGCATTAAGGAGGAATTCATCCTTATTTATAGAATTGCCATACAATACTAAGCTCTTAACCACCTAGTGGATCTTTTTTAGTGAAGTATTTTACATTTATTCATGAACTTACTGGATGTTATTTAATAATAACAATATAATGGAACTATTCCAGTTTACATTGAATAACCTCCACTTCGACTATAATAATCCCTTTGAGTATAGTTTACATTAAATGATCTCCACTTCTACTATAATAATCCCTTTGAGTTTAGTTTACATTGAATGACCTCTTCTTGTACTATAATAATCCATCTAATTTCACTCATTACTCTGTAGGGAATACTTTCTTAAAATGTGTAATGATGTATAGTAATATGTCATAAGGTGTCTTGTCTAGCATTGTAAGGAATACATGACTCTAATCTTATGTAAAATGAGTTAGCCCACATGCATAATGAAGAAACATTCTCATATTACCATTCAATTTATAAAGATATGGAAAATCATTTATCCCACAAGTATTTTGGGATGTTATTCTTCCATACCTCTTGGTATATAATAGAGATGAAGGAGAGAATTTAGGCACATATTGTGATCTCATGCATTGTGATGTTATTGTAAATCTATGAAGCCATATGTGGGGTGGTGTGTGGGGTGGATCTCTCTTATAAGATGGGAAATTTATGAAGAATAAAGAACAAATATTCCCATGGATGTTTCCCCATTTGGGGTGTTACCACATATCTTTGGTATATTGTTCCCTTGTATCTTATTGATTCATGATTATTGTTGCTTGTATGGATAGAATGGTAGACTAGCATATATTTTGTGTTGATTTACATGTTAGTGTAAGTGTGCTGTTGTATGTTATGCATATTGTCAGTATTCTAAGATGGTATCATAGCTAGTTGTTATGCTCTACCAACTCTGTAATTCCTTGAATGTTTTTGCAAGCAACTGTTCTTCATATTTTGAGAGTTGGTTCCTCCATATTTTGAAGGTTTGGCATCTGATATATCATATCCAAGTGGTATTTATTTAGATCAAGTCATTTTGTTGCAAATTTGTCAAATAAAATTTCAAAACTTAACCCTCCCCATTGAATTTTTTTTTTTAAATCAAGTTTTTCTTGATTTGTTTTGTAGATATGGATTAAAATCTATTGTATATTAATATAGGATCAAGGATCTATCTCCTAGATGGCATATTTGGTGGTTTTTTTTGGTTCATATTTTGCAAGTTTCCATCCAAACAAAGTTCAATTTGGTTTTGACAATTATTCTATAGTTCCTGGTTCATGACACACACATACACATGCTATAGTGAGGAATGGAATGTATGCTTTCCTTTTGTATTTTTTTTCTTTTTTGACAATTTATGTTCATTGTCTTGAGTAGTAGAGTTGTAGATCCATCTCTTATTTATAGGGAGTTTTCAACATTGATGATAAATATTTGATTTATTCATCTCTTATCTTGAAATTCTTTTCATGATATTCTTTTTTTTCTTTGGATTAGGGTTTATGTTCTTAATTTATTCATCATGTTTACAGAGTTTGTCTTATTCCCATTTTACTTGTGTCTAACCTTCTTTGTGTACAAGATGTTTTGACATTTTTCAAGGGCATGGATCTCTAGTATGGTAATCGTGACATTAAAAAATCAACCTATGATTAAGAATCAGTGGCTTAATGGATATATTTTTCATATCCTAAAGAGATATCATTGTTTTATTTGATCATTTTTTTGCTCAATATTTTAACATGGTCTCACTCTTTTAATAAAGAGATATATTGGTATCATATTATGCTCACTCGTTATAGTTGTCGATGGCCCTTCATGTGTAAAAGAAATTGTATAATCTCATATGTCATGTCGTTCATTTTTTGGTGTAATTATTGGATTATCATGTTTATTTTATGCTTTACTCTTGGAAGTTCTTTTCTGCAGATTAGCTTTCTATTTACTTCAATTTCTCCATATGGATATTTGTGAAGATTTGTGGGATAACTTGATTCTATCATTCCTTAATATCTTAAGCATATTGTTGGGTTTATATCTTGTTCATCAACATTGTTCATATTTTCATCTTATCCTGGACAACAAAAGGGTTGAATCCTTTTGTTATACACGATGGTTGATGTTAAGGATAAATGCAAAGTAATGAAATCCATTTTATATCACCATATTCCAATAATACTAAAATGAACATCCATTTTCTACTGTAAAGTCATGATGATTACCTATGGGCCAAACATTTAGATGGATAGACCATTGGGGTCTTGTAATTGTAATGTAATCTTTAGTAGAGTTCTTTAGTTATGAAAATTTTCTAATGGAATCATTTTGATGGATAAATATGTGTTTCTTGTATTCGTGATGAGGTATATTATTCTTGCATATATTACCTTGGTTTTGAATATTATCTTCTTGGATAATGTTTTGATGCACAAGCCATTATGGTCTTGTATTCCCAATGTAATGTTCAATAGGGTTCTTTGAAGATTATATGCTGGAAAAAATGGAACTATTTTGATGTATAGATCTTGGGTTTTTCATTCATGATGTGTTATATTGTAGATTTCTTTCAATTATCAGGTGGTTTACAACTTGTGACAACTATATTCTTGCAACAATTTTTTGTATCGGCCATTATAAGTTTCTATACACTATTGTGGTGTTATTCATTGTACAACTTGGTACATATGCAATTCCACGATTCACTGAGAAGTGATTGTTATCTTCATCATCTTCATGAAGCAAAGTTTGTTCTTATTCACAACTTATGAGGTTTTCTGGAAGTTGTCATCAAGGGGGATGTTAGTGTGATTCTACCTTCCTCCATTTGTATTATTTATCTGAGTCATCATTAAGGGGGAGTGTTAGAATATTTTTTATAGTGTTTTGTGTCATATTTTTTGTAAAATATCATTAAAAGACATAAAATAACTCTAATATTATAAAATAAATTTATCCCACATGCATAATGCAATTAAATATCTTATAACCATTCTTTATATAATAAATATGGAAAGCTACTTATCCCACGTCTTATGGATGTAAGTATCCCATACCTCTTGGTATAATACAGAGGTGAAGAAGCATGTCCAGGGATATTGTGATATATTGTAAAATCACATATCTCATGTTGTGTATGTTGTTTGCACACACATCATTAAGACATGTTGTAAAGATGGAGAGATGCATATGTGGAGATGCCTTGTGTTGTAAGAAGGTGATATATGAAGAATATAGAACATACAAACTTATGTGAATGTTTCCCCATTTGGGGTTGTAAGATGTATATTTTTTTCTCTTGTTCTCTTGTCTTTGATTTCTTACATGATTATTGTTCCTTCTATTGATATAAGGATAGACTAGTATATTCTTTCTTTGTATGTTAGTAAATATAATCTTGTATGTTATGCATAATAGAGTGGATCTAGAATCTTATAACATGTTAAGATTTTAAAAGTTGTTATATCAAAACAAAATGATTTCTGAAAGAATAACAAGCACAACAGAATGAAATAGAACACAAAGAATAATCCTGGGAAACCCTCGTGGGGAAGAAAACCCAGAAATCCTTCCTCTATAAAGACTTCAACCAAGTACATTGTAAGATACAATAACAATACAAGACGACTTCCTCTCCTCCAGAGGGACTGTCTCTTCTCTCTTGTGCAACTGCTTTAGTGCTATTCTTTCCCAAATGAAGGAAGTACCTCTCCTATTTATACTAATCAGTTAAGAGGCCTAATAACCCAAATAATCTAACTTCTACTTGCTTCTAGGGTCGAAATTCCTTGGAAGACTAAAAAATGAATTTTATTAATACTTTTATGGGTACTACTGACCGGACTTACAATGGAGGCTTTACCTCAACACATGACCAAATACATTGATGAAATACCTAATAGGAGAAACAACATCTCTGGAAGCGGTAATAAAATTAATAATACAAAATAGAATACATTCTGCATTTACATTTCTTGAAAAATCCCTCTTAAAAAGGAAGGTATTCTACAATACAAAAACATGTCTGTACAATTGACCGGTGAATCTATATGTCATAGAATTTTTGTACAACCGACTGGACCTCCCTCAAAAGATGGTGACTATGATGATCCAACATTCATTTTCGAATGATGATGCTCCAACATTCATTTTCGAATGATGATGCTCCAACATTTTCATGCTGAGAGTGGTCCAATATTCATTTGTAGATGATGATGACCCAACATTCATTTGCATATGTTGATGCTCCAACATTTTCATGTTAAACTAGTAGAAACAAGGAAGGTCTTCCTACATGCATGTGTTCTTGCATGCTGCATACTGTAAAAGATATTCATGTGTGGTTATTAGTAGAGATTTTCATGCACTATTTAGCCGTAGTTTGAATATTAAAGGAAAATTTACATGGTATCAGAGCTCTGGTGAGCTAAAGCTAAGAGACTTTTAGCAGTATTGATAGATCAGGGACATATCTATTAAAGACACAAACTTAGATTAGAGATCTATGGTTTGACAGGTAACACTTCACAATGGCCATGCGGTTGAGAGTTTAGGATAGACTCCAGGGTGCTCAGAACATTCCTACATGTAAAGAAAGGATCACAAGGATCCTGGACATAAGTGATGCAGAGGAGCACATTGAATCCACGAATGTTGCACCCACATATCCGACAGAGATAGTAGCTTGGAAGAATATTGATTCTAGAGGCATGCTAATTATCATGGATGTAGTGAAGGACCATATAGTCCCTCACTTTTCTGGTAAGAAGACTGTAGAAGAGACATGGATGGCTTTGGAGAGTTTGTACCAAAGCAAGAATGAGAACCAGAAGATGGTGTTGCAAGAGAGGATGTGCAGCACCAAGATTATGAAGGGAGAAGGAGTGGTACCTTATCTCATGAGGCTCACATAGATCATGGATGAGCTTGGAGCTATTGGATCTAAGACAGTGGATGAGGATATAGTTCGGATAGCCCAAAAATGCTTCTATAAGCCATGGGACACCTTTGTAAAAGGTGTCGTGGCTAGGGAGAAGCTCCTTGATTGGAAAATACAATGGAATGAATTTTTGTAGGAGGAGACCCGCATGGATAAAGGATAAGGCTCATCCAGTAGTTCCCCATAGATTGTGGATGAGGAGGCTCCATCCCTTACGAGGAAGAGAAAGGGGAAGGAAAAGAGGAAGAAGGATGGTAAGAAGAACCTTGACGTGTCAAAGGTCAAGTGTTTTATCTACCACAAGCAGGGACACTTTTCTTCCCAATTCCCAGACAAGAAGAATAAGAGTAAAAATTAGATGGCTAGATCTGCAGAGGTGGATGAGTTCAACAGGAACTTCGATGAGGAGTTATACTTGATAGCTTGCATGGAAAGCACCACAGGGAGCAACATATGGTACATCGATAGTGGAGCATCTAGTCATATGACTTGACAGAACATATTATTTAGATACTTATAGGAGGGTGGAACATGGACCCACATTGAGCTAGGTGATGATGCGCGATATTAGGCGCAGGGAGTTAGCACTGTTTCGTTTGAGAGGGAGTCTAGAAAACCCCTTAGTTTTTTCTGATGTGTTATATGTTCCAGGACTGACCAAGAACCTTATATCAGACTCCACTCTCTAGGACAAGGGATATTAGGTGAAGTTTCGTGACCATAGAGTGTATATTAGGACCAAGGGGTCAGATAGGAGCTTGGATTGGGTGATTGGAAGAAGGAGTCAGAAAGAGTATAGATTACACTTTGAGCCTACAAAGGCTCTAGTCAGCAGTAGTAGCAACAATCAGGGTGAGTTGTGGCATAGGAGGATGTACACTTACACCATGGAGCACTGAAGGATTTGAGAGAGGAAGTCATTGGAGTTCCTTAGGTACAAGAGGAAAAGAATAACCATTGCAAGGGTTGTGCTTTGGAGAAGAAAATCAAGATTCCTTTCCCACATAGTCAGCACAAGTCTAAGGACCCCTTGGACTTGGTGCATTAGGATGTATGCATACCTATGAGTGTCCATTCATTCAATGGTTATTAATACTATGTAACCTTCATTGATGAATATTCCAGGAAAACCTGGATCTATTTCTTGAAGGCCAAGTCATAGGTCTTTGGTATGTTCCGAGAGTTCAAGACGTTTGTGGAGAACCAAACAGGAAAGAAGATTCAGGTCTTGAGAACAGACAACGGGGGTGAGTACACCTATAATGAGTTCATGGAGTATTATTTGGCATAGGGGATCAAGAAGGAGCACACTGTGCCCCATACCCCACAACAGAATGGAGTTGTAGAGTAGAAGAATAGGACGATGGTTGGAGCAGCCAAGGCCATGCTATTTGATTAGGGATTACCACTATTATTCTTGGATGAGGAATATAGGCCTATAGTATACATTCAGAAATAGGTGTTCCCCCATAAATTTGGGGAGGCAGACACCGAAGGAGGTCTTCACATGCACTAGGCCAGATGTGAGTCACATTTTCATATTTGGTAGTACTTGTTATTGTCATGTTCATGCTAACAATAGGAAGAAGATGGATCCGTCTGGAGAGAAGGGGATACTTGTTGGGTACAATGAGATTTGAAAGGCATATAGAGTTTACATTCCATCTTGCAGGAGGATTATTGTGAGAAGGGATTTCTAGTTCGATGAGGACAAGGACTTGCAGAGATCTCTGGACTTACCAACAAAGGAGCAGCCAACATAGGAGTCGGGAGTCAAGCTGGAGGAGCTAGATGTACAGGTACAGGTATAGACATAGAGAACAAGTTCTGGTGGTCAAAGGGAGTGAGTTGGAAAGGATCCTACAGTTATTGAGGATGAGCTGCAGCAGGAGACAGATATCCAGTAGCCACAACAGGTTGAGACCAGGCCAAGGCCTAAGTGGTTTAGGTCCATAGTATAGGATTCCAGGTATCTTCATCCTCCACATAGATATTTTAGACGAAGTGTACCACCAGAGAGTCTTAGTTAAATGGAACTAATGAAATATTTGATTAACTTTTAACCTTGCAGCTTCAAGAAGGCTGCACAACATGATGTGTGGAAGGAGGCTATGGTTGAGGAATATGAATCCATTATGAAAAAATAGGTATGGGAGGTTTTGCTGAGGCCACAAGAGAAAAAAGTGGTGGGATCCAGATGGATCTGCAAGGTGAATCATGGAGCAAACAAAAGCGTGGATAAGTACAAGATGCACTTCATGGAAAAGGGGTTTTCACAGAAGGAGGCCATTGATTATGAGGAGACCTTCTCCCCTGTAGCAAGGTATTCTTCCATTCAGAACATTATATCATTAGCAGCTGAGATGGGTTGGCGTGTCCATCAGATGGACATCAAGACTTCCTTCCTCAATAGAGTGATAGAGGAGGAGGTGTATATTGAGAGCCAGAGGGGTTTGATGTGGAGAACAGGGAGACACATGTATATAGACTGCATCGATCTCTTTACATGCTCAAGTAGGAACCTCGACCATGGTACTCGAGGATTGATAGCTATCTACGGGAAATGGGATTTCAGTGGAGTGAGGCTGACCACAACCTGTACTTTTTGACAGGTGAGGTGCTCATACTAGTCCTATATATGGATGATCTCTTTTTGAAAGGAGATCAGAGGCTTATTAGAGACTGCAAGTCCAATATTACAGTGGAGTTTGAGATGAAAGACCTTGGGTTAATGCATTACTTTCTGGGCTTGGAGGTTTGGCAGAGAGATGGATGCTTCTTCATTGGATAGGAGAAGTATGCAGTTGATATCATGAAGAGATTTAGGATGAAGGACTACAAGCCTATGTCCATACCTCTAGTTTCCAACTGGAGGAATTTTGATGCATCAAGATTAGGTGGATTTGATCCTACGTTGTATCGTCAACTTATCGAATAGCTTATGTATCTAGTCAACACTTGACTAGACATCATATTTGCAGTCAACTCTTTGAGTCAATTCATGGTGTATCCTCACAGTGTGCATTGGAAAGCTGTGAAGCACATACTTAGCTACATCATAGGTATAGTGGAGTATGGATTGGCTTATGACTGCAGGGGGAGTGTACAGTTAATAGGTTTCACATATGTTGACTGGGAAGGATGTGTAGACGACTAGAAGAGTACTTCAGGTTGTTGTTTCAGCATTGGATCAGGGGTTGTCTCTTGGTTTAGCAGGAAGTAGAAGTCAATTGTATTAAGCTCGGCAGAGGCTGAGTACATGGCAGCCAGCATGGCTTCTTGTGAGGGTATGTGGTTGAGGAAGTTACTTGCGGGGCTGTTAGAATGTGAGCTAGAGGCTATAGTAGTTCATTTTGACAATCAAAGTTGCATTAGGCTATCTAAGAATCTAGTATTCTATGACCCGAGCAAACACATAGACATCAGATACCACTTCTTGAGAGATTGTGTTCAGAGAGGAACCATTTGGTTGGAGTACATACAGATAGATGAACAGGTGGTAGACATTTTCAACAAGGGAATTTGCAGACATAGTTTTGTGAAGTTCAGGGATAAGTTGGGGCTGCTACCGAATCCCTTCCTCATTGAAAGGGAGTGTTAAACTAGTAAAAACAAGGAAAGTATTCTTGCATGCAGAAGGCTTAAATTAGGAAACCAATTGTATTTAATTTAATTTTCCTAAGTTTACTTTGGAACATAAATTAAAGTGATCTAAATTAACTTTAGTGAAACACTAGTTAAAGTGAAAGTGAAATTAGGGTTTTTTTGTTTACCACTACTTAAAGTGAAAGTGAAATTAGGGTTTTTTTTATTTACCTAAAGTTATAAAAGAGAGACCAATTGGTGGAGAGGAGACACACTTGTATTGCAACAGAGACAGGATACAGATAGGGAGAGAAAGTTAGACAGAGGATTTAGTTGACAAGACAGAGGAGCAAGCAGCAGGATCACTGAGCTTCGTACATATGGGTTGTACACTCACATAGGAGGGTGTTGAGGTTTAGCTTGGCACTGGGATTTTCCTAGTGATTCTGTCAGGTACTACATTCGCCAGGTTTGAGTGAATTTGTAGTGATTGTAGAAGTTCCATATTTTCTCATAATAAAATCTATATATGAATGCTGCACCGGTTTTCCCATCTTGGGTTTTTCTAGAGGTTTCCATACCCAATATAATAGTGTCAATATTGTGATGTTATGTTGTGATTTATTTATCAGTTTTATATTCCACTACATACTGTAAAATATTTTAATGTGTCATTATTAGTAGAGATTTGCATGTACTGTTTATGCCTAGTTTGAATATTAAAGGAAAATTTACGTTTCATGTCAAGAGTGGTAGAACATTCATCTGCGGATGATGATGCTTCATCATTTTCATACTGAGAGTGGTCTAACATTCATTTACGGATGATGATGATCCAATATTTATTTTTGGATAATGATGCTCCATCATTTTCATGCTGAGAGTGGTCCAACATTCATTTTTATACAATGACGATCCATCATTCATTTGCAGATGATGATGATCAAACATTTTCATGATGAGACTGGTATATCATTCATTTGCAGACAATGATGATCCAACATTAATTTGTGGATGGTGATGCTCCAGGATTTTCATGCTAAGAGTGGTCCAACATTCATTTGTGGACAATGATGATCAAGTATTCATTTGCAGATGATGATGCTCTAGCATTTTCATGCTACGAGTGGTCGAGCATTCATTTTTTGATGTTGATGTTCAATCATTTTCATGTTGAGGGTGATCCAACATTCATTTGTAGATGTTGTTCCAGTATTTATATACTGATGATGTTGCATGTATTTACATACTGATGATGTTGCATGTATTTACATACTGATGAGAATGAAGGTAACGATGATGATCATGATGATGTTCCACAATGATGATTTTTTTTATGATGTTCCATAATGATGATGTTCATGATGATGATGATGTTTGTGATTATTTTCAATGATGATGATGCTTGTGATGATGTTCCACAATGATGATGCTCCAAATGATGTACCACAATGATGATGCTCGTGATGATGTTTGTGATAATGTTCCACGATGATGATGGTTCGCGATGATGATGTTCCATGAATGATGATTATGTTGATGTATTTGAGAACTTTATATGACATATAAACTCACTCTAGTAAGTTGCACAGTTATTTTTTATTCTACTATTATATAATACCTTCCTTGTTAAGAGGCAGTGTTAAAGAAATGTAACCTTGAAAGATATTATATTGTATTTTTATTTGTTATTATTATTAGTCCTCCTTTTAGAAATGTTTTTCCTCCAATCAAGGATTTCATTGACATACTTGGTCATGTAAAATTCTTGAGGTAAAATCTTCATCGTAAGTCCGATCAATAGTAACCACAAAGGTATTATTAAAATGTTGTTTGGAGTATCTCAATGCAAGTTGTCCCTAGTTGATAGGAGAAGTTGACCCTGTTGGGTTATTAGTATTCTCAAATGATGTATATAAATAGGTGAGGTGCCTCCTTCATTTGGAAACACTCAACACTCATGTAATTTCACTAGAGAGAGAGAAGGAGTAGTCCATCTAAGAGAGAGGAAGAAGCTGGTCTGATTTTTTTGTGTATTACATTGTACCTGGTTGAAGTCTAGATCAAGGAAGTTTTTCTTGGTTTTCTCCCCCGTGAGGGTTTCCCAAGATAAATATTTTTTTTATCTTTGTTCTATTGTGCTTGTCATTCTTTCAGTGATCCTTTTGTTTGGCATAACAACTCTTAAAATATTAACAACATCACCATGGCCATGGCCGAGTAATGAAAAATAAGGGCTAATTCTCCTTACATAATTAATGGGTCGTGCATAAAAACTTCAACCACCACACATGATATACACATCTAATATTTGTCCAATGAGTGGGACATGCGAATGATTTTGTGGATTTGCAATTTATGGATGGCTGCAGAGGCCTTGGACATAAATTATAATGAAAAAATAAGGACTTCAGACTCATCACTTGCTTTTGGAAGTTATGGGCTATGCATGGGCCCTAAAGTATCGCATTTTTCATCTACATGAAATCATTTGGTTTATAAGTAGGATATAAGAACCAATTAAAGGTTGTGTACACCATGTATGGGTCTCATAGTCTTATCCACGATAGGAGGACAAATCACTATGTACTAAGAACCAAGAATATTTTTTCAAGGATTTATGGGAAATGCAAATATCCCTAGACCACCACATAGACCTCATAGAGTGAATTTAATATGCACGGACCTATTAAGGACCTCTAGGGATCAATTATAAATAACCACAAATTAAGATAATACAAATTCTCATAATTTTTAATCATAACTATTTTTTAATAAGATGTTATGATGTGGATTGGAAGAGGGATAATAAATACATGTATGCCATAAAAGGTGATCAAGTTACTTGATTTAATTATTTTTTGTATAAGATTGTATTCACCATAACACACTCCCATTTTTAAGGGGATATGTATGTGATCTAAAATATATTGAATGTAACAGTCATAATACATATAACATCACATTCACCATTCACCATGAATCAATCACATTTACCTTGAACTAATCACATTCACCATGAACCATGTGACCATCATAATATATAACATCATATCCACAACGATAATGTAAAAATTCACAAACACTCTATCATATACAATGGATGAAATTCATCTATTTGTATTTGAAATAGGTAAAAACTTACACTTCTACAAAAAATGGAACATCCTTCTCAATACATATAATGGATTCTCATGCCAAAAAATATAATAAGGGTAGCACATTGCCTAGTCACAACTAAACATCTCCTCCTCAAAATGCCACATCATAGCTAATGTGAATAGTGTGCATCTTAATCAAACTAGCCACCATCCACACTCGAACACTCATCTCCAAACAATCAATCTTCCTCCTCTTTGATATAGAGGACTCTTGATCCCCTCTACATCTAGGTGCAGAGTGTCTCTCTAGGATCCAAAAGGGAAACAATAACATATCAGTTTTCCTGGGATTTTATCAATAAGTACACTTAAAACGATACAATTAGAATTAAAATATTGAGTACTCATTTGAGATGGGACAACATGTCGTAATGGGGTTGTCCTTCTCCTCGATCCAAGGCTCTCTCTACGATGCCTCCCTCCAACAAATACAAAAATCAAAATTAATACATAAAAATAAAAAATCAATTAATACATAAAAATAAAAATGCATAAATTTATTAATTTCATTCATGACTTAAAATATTTTAATGAACTTATAAATGTCACCATGAAAATTTGAGGAAATGAGGGAGATTTTCCTTCCTAGGTAAGAAGTGGAGCACTAGGCTAGACAACTTGCTTTGCGACAATGGTGGTGGACGATGTAGGTAGGACGAGGACATATAATGTAGATATGGAGGAGGGGACTAATGTAGGTAAATGAGTAGGTTTTGATGTAGGACCAATGGATGGAGCTTATGTGGACAAAGTCGATGTGGATGGAGCATATGGAACCAAATGTTGGATAGATGAGGATAGATCAAGAGGGTATGGGTGTCGGTGGTGATGTATATCCAGTGTCTATAAAAGGGATGGGGAATCCTTAGGGGGGGGGTGGTATCAGTATACCAATCACATAGGGAGAGATCCAAACCATACAACTCAACATGAAGAGTGGAAAAAATGAGCTAGGTGGAATATATGAAGGGATCTGTGGGGAAGGCAATTGGATAGTGGGATATGGATCCTGCATAAACATATGTACAATTTTTAATTAGTAGAAAAAGCATGTAAATTAACCATACAAACATAGTGAATTTCACATTAAATATATAATTAATTTCATACTACAACTTACATGAATTACGAGTGATCTACTCATCCCAGGTGAAGACTTCTGTTCTAGCGCTTTAGCAGGAACTTATAGAGACACAAAAACATTAATATTATTTCCCATAAAAAATGACATTAATTACTAAATAAAATTTTAAATCCTACAATCATACACTCATTTAGACACATATATGTGAGGTGCTGCAATATCAGCCATTGCTACAATGGAGGAATTAAGGTTGGGAGGAGTAATGTCCTCCCACCTTGATTCAGTTCTTTCATCTTGAAACAATTGTACATCCCAAAGACATTAGCTACATATCAAATAATCTAAGCAAATTTTATCTAACAATTGTGCAATGTATAGTTAAAAATTTAATGGATCATTTACAACCATTTACAAATCATCCACTAACCTTAGACATAAGATTAACTCATTCAAAATCCTCTATAGATCCACGGCAAGTATAGATGCAGTGAGTGTACCAATGGGGTAATGCTCATCTATCAAAAATATCCTTTACCCCATTAGTTATCATGGATGGTCCATCACCAATGGGTCTTGAAGGACCTAAAACTGATAGTCCTCCATGATGCTTCGATGGGTCATTCCTAGATGATGCCACAAATGTAGTCTTGTAGTAGACTATGTGTAAGTTGTGATATGGTAATGGCAGTATCAGTTAGATGATCCAGTGACTAAAGTGTTTGTTAGAAAGTCTCGATGATCCCCTAGTGGTTCTAAGCTCTTGAAGCAAGGTTCTTAATTGGTCTAAATGTTGGTTGATTTTTCCTTTTGTGGTTGGGTTCTCCTCGAGGTTAATGTTTACGTCAGGATTAGATTCATAGTTTTGTGTAGTACTTGGGTTATCCTTAGGGGAGTTTGTTTGGGGGTTTGGTTCCTTTTTTTGGCCATTTTGATGGAGAAGAGACAATTTGCAATTAAAAAAATGATTTTTTTAAATTTTGGGTTGATTTTTGACATTTTTTAGAATGTATATTTTTATTAAATCATTCAAAAAAAGAGTAAAAATGAAAATTTATAGATGGAATCCTACCTGGATGATGTGTTGGAGGTTTGGGAAGAGGAGGGGCATGCATGTCTTCCTTTTGCTAGCTCTTTAGACGTATTTTTGGATAGCAAAAATAGGGTAGAATGAATTCGAAATTGGCCCTGATTCAATTTTTAATATACAAAGAACCACACACATGCTATTAACATGTTCATGCTAATAATGCATGTGTGTTAATAGTGCATGTACACTTTTGTTCCAATGCCAGTCATTTTATGAATGTTTAGCGATTGTTAGACCAAAATCATGTGCATAATGTTAAGAGCACATGAAGAATTTTTTATTTTTTATTTTTTTTTAGCACTCGTGTGCTCTTATTGCATCAATTTTGGGTACCATATTCATGTAAGCACCCAATTTAAAAATATTGTCATCTAACTTGGTAGTGATCTAACGAGCAAGGGAACCTTTATGAACCATGTGATCCAATGAGGATAAGAATGTATGCCAACTCGTAAGCCCACAAACAAATGAGACGATAATTAAGGTAGCAACAGAACTATATAGTATATAGAATGAGGATCCAACGAATTGCAATTGGTAGACAAGCCATAGCTGATGGATGAACCATCAAATCGAAAAACCACAACCTATAGGAAGAAGAAAAAGAAGACATGCCCACCTGAACAAGTAGGTAGAAGATGAGCCAAATTCAATGGACATACCACAACCAATAGGGATAATACAATCGACAGAGATACTACCATTAATAGAAAAGTAGGACGAGGATTCTGGTAATAGAGGTTTGGTAATAAATATCTGTTAACATAGTTCTAAACAATAAATGTTGGAATTGGTTTCAACAATTCACAACTTTCAATATATAAACATGTTTTCAATCAAAACTATTTTTTTTTGGTAGAAAGGATAATTTGGTTTTTTTTGCTTTCTAAGATATTTAGATAGAAAGTATGTTTTAGTTGAAAAAATATTCCAATTAAAGAAATATTTTGGTTGAAATATTAATTCTCCACGTTGAAACTATTATCGATTGTTTGGAAAAAACATAAAATATTTGCGTTGAAAAGATGTTGACTTCGATTTCCACTATACTATCCTCATAAAACAAGAACCCAATTTTAGTTTTTACCCTAAGCATAAATTAATATCTTGCACCATTTCATTAAGTGTTGGACACCTAATCCATTGGGTTAGGCAATATTGAAGAAATACAAACATTCATGAAGATTCCAAGAGATGGCTTGGAAGATGAAACTAAACATCACTCCATATTATATTAATATGTATTATATCTTAATTAAAAATTGTGTTTTCATTCCTATTTGTATTTTTGGGTGTTCCAAGAATGGTATCATAGAAAGGAGAATTCCTTTCGACATGCTCTTTCTTGCCTCAATCATGCTTAGTTTGTCATAGGAAAATGATGGAAAAGTGATGCTAGACAAAGTTGACAGTTCGCATAATTTGACAAATGTGTTGATGAAATCAGTGAGCATATTAAATTCGAGGTTTACTACTATGAATCTATTAGTCTTATGGTCCTTGGAAGTTAGCTGGTGGTTTGATGCATTATCTCTCATTCTCATACTCTTAAAGTGGGAGAATGTTGGGATGTGTGTATCATACATCTTGCAATTATGTAGCACAATAATTATCATAATGAATGTATTGTAACCAGTTGTTAATTTTTAAGTTATAAATTGAACTTGATATTTTTCTTCAAAAGGTTTTCCCTGGGAAAACAATGTTTTTTAGCATTACATTGTATTTGATAGCGAAAGTGTCATGTTTAGGTAGTAGCGGGTTTTGATCCGGAATGAAGGAAAACAATGTTTAAACGATTTATGTTTTTTTTTGTTTACTAATGTTGTAACATCCCCTCTGCAACTCCTATTCTTCAGTAACATAAAACATAAGGTAACTCTAAAAATGCAACTTTTCAGCAATGGTTAAAAACACTCTAAATAAGATGAAATGATAATACTAGATATGAATAATCTATGAGATCCAATAAGTGTCGAAAAATGTTAAATGTTATTATAAACTTTAAAAGACTTAAACTAAACTTTTTCATCCAAAGACTATATTATAGTCACTTTAATTAGAGAAAGAAATAATCTTTTTCTAGGACACATTTTTATATATTATTTATTAAAAAAAAGGCATTCAAGACTGGCATTCACATTAAGAAGATTATCCTTACCTAATTTACCAAGTAAACTTACCACGTGAAAATGTGAAAAACAATAGTTAATCGCTTGAGTCTTTAAACCTTAAATTATTTAAAGATTGGTTATATATAAAAGCGACAGTTAGGGATTTTCCCATAAAATGTGAATTCGGTTGAAAAGATTGACGACAGCCTCCAAGAGAGGGAGCCGAGATCAAATGTGAGGGAAAAAAGAGTGGATGTCGACTGAATAGAAGAGATCATTATAATTGAGATAATATGTAAGGTTGTAAGGTTGTGATTATATGAAGAGGATTATGTTAGTTTCAGTGTTAGAGTATTGGATTAAATGAATTGAGAGAAGTTAATCCACACTTGTTTATTTTTAATTTGAAAGAAGTACTTATTAAGCAAAAATGGTTTTGTTTTTAAGGGAACTAAATAATCAGAAGTATGTTGTTAGTTTTATAATAACATAATGATTTTGAGGCTAACGTTTGATGAATGGTGATGTATGGATTGATGTAAAAGAAATAAAACATTATAACTTGAAGAATTTGGGTTTGTTACAAATGGTATCATAGCAGGTTTATAACACTTGGACTTAATGGACCCGCCTACATACAGGTATGTTGAAAATATTGTGAATAATTTATTATTTGAATGCGAGAATTTATGTTTACTTATTGGTATGTAAGGCTATAGAAAGGATGGTGTTTTAATGTCATGGTCATCAGGTAAAATATTTATTTTACTAAGAATCATGTACTTGAATGTATGAATCTAGTTGCATAAATTAATTTAGACAATGTGATATATTGCAAGGATTTGTGGATTAGAGAATGATTACATTATCATGCTAACAATAGATTTGATAGGCATACTTATTTAAATACATGTTTATGGTATCTTACATGCATAATATTGTGTACAGTGTGAGTCTATGTATAACTTATTGAAAAGTTTGGTAAAAGTATAAGGTACATGGTACTTATACATCGTGTCAAGAATGTTGACGAAAATACATAATGAAGTAAAGTTGTAATATTAAAATTTCAATATAAATTAAATTTTATGGAAAGTAAAATAGAAATTTTGTTGAAGGTGTAAGTCAGTAATTAGTGGTTATGAATAAGTTGTTAACTAAATAATGCATTGATATTTACGAAGTACATCATGTTGCATCAAGAATTCATGGGCATCCAAATAGGAACTTGTTATTATATTTTATGGGATTATGATGCAATTGATTTCTGGAAAGAAATTGTGTGTAAGAATGCAGGTGCGCATGGTTGCAAAAAGCACCACTGGATGGAAATAGAAAGATAATCAAAGATAGAAGATAAACTCTTCGATGGAAAAGGTAATATCTAGAATCTTCCTTGAGTATCATGAAAGTTTAGAAAGAATTTATCATTTGATTAATAGATTGCATTTATGGGAAACCATAGTTTAGATAACTTTATATGACAAGGATATACTTTGTTAGAAGTGTTGATTTTTTTTTGAAATACTTGAGTATGTTAACCATAGCATTGTTTATAATGATCACTTGTATATATGGTATGTCCATGATATCGAAATTGATTCATAGAATGTTTTAATGGTTTGTACATGCATAGAAGCTAGAAGTATCAGGTTATGCAAAGTGATAATGTGTTCATCAACCATTTTGGATATGTAATGATGTTAATTAAGTCTTGTAATACTTAGATAGTGATACCTTGATGTTGAGCAGGTAAGTTGTTGAACAACAAGAATATTAAGTTACCATGTGAATATGGTGTTGAGACGATGGGTTCAGGAACATCGAGTATGTTCAGAATTATAATTTTTTTTGTTTTGAAGTAGAACTAATAGTCTCTAGGACATTGAGTATGCTTAGTGATTATTATGATATTTAATGCATTCAATATTTCTTTTAAAATGGTATTAAATATTTTTCATTGTGATTGATAATGTGTTTAGATTATTGTAGAGACTAAACTATGGTAGTATAATTAAGTCCATAACTAAAGAATGAAATATGAATATGAATAGATGAAACCTGCAAGAGAGGGAGAGAGAGAGAAAGAGGGAGACTAATTAGATAAAGAGTTACAAAACTTTTGAGTTTATCATGGGGGACACCCTGGTTTATAAGCCTCTAACTTCTAAGAAACATTTTCTACACGAAACAAATATTACAGGATTAACCAACTAATGAAGAGAAAGAAGAAAATTGGATATTGAAACTATGTGATTAAGCAAGAGAAACTAAGTTTGACATTGAGCGTGTCATCTCTGGAGCACCTAAACTATTTAGTCTCATTATGCATAATTGCAAGAAGTAATAAGACTTGAAATTGAGACTTAATTTTTAGAATAAACAAATTGAAATATTAACATGAATTAAGTACAAATATTTTCTAAGCAAAAGAAAAACTTCTAAAATTGGAAAAGCTTATGAATTAAGTAGAGCTTCTATGGAGCACCCTAGAGAGGTGTTAGGCTCTATAATTTTTTATAAGTTAGTATAGAGTTGTCAGTGACCATCGTTGTGAGGTGTTAGGCTCTATTGAGCACTCTATGATATTAAATTCCTAGGAAAAGAGCCACCAATTAGGCTCTTAAGCAGAACTACTAGAGAGCACCCAAGTGATCAGGTGTTAGGTTCTATAGTGATATATTTTGTGATGTTAATATTTCATGATTCGAGATATGTGGGTTTTCAGATCTTGAGAGCTTCCAGTATCTATGTAGGAGATACGCCCAAGAGCTATAAAAGGTCGATGAAGAGTAGCGTCCTTATATTGGAATGAATATTATATATGCAGGTTGAGGAGGCTTGCACATGAATTTATTATTCCCTGAGGAGATTGCTCTCATGTATATATCCATGCTAGAAATTTTGAAAGAATATTTCATCCAAAAAATACTTGGAACATCAATGCCATACATGAAGTACGTGTGTGAATGTTATGTTTGGTATTTTATGCATCATGATATGATGATTGATGAAACATTGGCTACAAAGTTATGTATGATATAAATCCCCATGTGACCAGAGTGAGAAGAATATTGTTATTATGTGCATTGGTAATGTTTTTTATTTGCGTATGTTTCACAAAATGTGAGAAAGTTATATTGCATTAGTTTAATCTATTATATATGTTGAGACATAAATGCATTGATAATGTTTCCATATATATATATATTTATATATACGCGCGCGCACGCGCGCGCGCGCGCGCGTGTGTGTGTGTGTGTGTCGTGCAACACTAACAGATGTTGCAGGTATATTCTTGATGATAAAACTAATCTTTGAAGAGTTGATGTGAAATAAACAACAATATGTTGCAAAATAAATTGTTATCTATATTTCTTTGATTTTTTAAAAATGTGCTTATGGGTGTGTGCAAGAATTTGAGGGTCTGTTTTGGCACGTTAGATGCAATACAAAACTGAAAAAACAGACATCTATCAACTTGCATGGATATTTTGAGACACTTACACAATTAATCTTGCGATCAGTTAAAAACAAGAGATGTAGGAAATTGAATGACCTTTCCAAATATATAATTTTTTTCTATTGAAAATGTTGTTAACTATATAAAGTTAGATATTTTTTAATTGGCACTTTTTATTTTTGGGACAAATTATAAGGTATATGTTTTTATGGTTCCAACGTCTGAGTGTCTAAATGATGGAATAAACTTACGAAAACCGGTATACATATATAGAACATATAGGAATAGTGCACGACTATTTTTTCAATAATAAAATTAATATTTTTAAATTTGTTTTTAATTATCTAAGAGATCAAACCTTGAAAATGGTACGTCAATTGTGGGTGCATCATTTGAATGTCTTAATGCAATTATTTGGAAGTGGGTTTTTTATAGCATGTAGAGGTTGGTGTTCTTTAGTGCACCATTCAATTTTTTTTTAAATGGTTGATAAACAAAATAGATATGGACAAAACACTAACAATGTGTTTCTTGAGTTGAGGAGTGATGACAGAAGATAAATAAGAAAAAAATAGAAAAAATTATGTATTCTTGTTAAAATTTACATATTTAGAATCTGCAAAAAAAAACCATATCTGTTTCTAAAATCTCATAAAAAATGGAGGTGTGCAACATAATCAGACGAACTGCTAAACACGAGCATATTGGAAATTTGGATATAATGCTGAATTAGCCATGGTTTATCATACTCCAAGGCATACACATGTTGAATCTGAAGCAAAGTACAAAGCAGACACATAGGCATAGGAATTCCATGAAAGCATGGGTGGAGGCTCGGCCTTGTCATTTAGTGGGAATTTTTTTTTGAATTTAACCAATATGCAAGCGCGCTTTAGTAAAGCAAAATGCATGCGTGATTTAGTAAATCCAAACGCGCGCGCAATTTATAAAATCTAAACATGTGTGCGTTGTAGTTAACATCATTTTCATCATTATCATCAACACCATCGTCATCATCATCATCATCATCACCTTCATCATCACCTTCATCATCATCATCATCACCATGATCATTGGTCATCGCTCATCCTCATCATCACCATGATCATTGGTCATCGATCATCATCACCATCACCATGATCATTGATCATAGATCATCATCACCATCCTCATCCTCATCATCACCATGACCATCGATCATCGATCATCATCACCATCCTCATCCTCATCATCAGCATCACCTTCCTCATCAACATCATCATCATCATGAACATCGTCGTCACCATCATCGTCATCATGATCAACATCATCAACACCATCGTCGTCATCATCATCATCTTCCTCCTCCTCCTCCTCCTCCTCCTCCTCCTCATCAACATGATCATCATCATCACCATCAACATCATGAACATCATCATCACCATCATCATCATCATCATCATCATCATCATCATTATCATAATCATCATCATCACCTTCATCATCATCATCATCACCATCCTCATCCTCATCATCACCATGATCATTGATCATCGATCATCATCATCATCCTCATCCTCATCATCACCATGATCATTTATCATCGAGCATCATCACCATCCTCATCCTCATCATCAACATCACCTTCCTCCTCATCATCATCATCATCATGAACATCATCGTCACCATCGTCGTCATCATGATTAACATCATCATCACCATCGTCATCATCATCATCATATTGATCATCATCATCCCTCCTCCTCCTCCTACTCCTCCTCCTCATCATCATCACCATCAACATCATGAACATCATCATCACCATCGTTGTCATCATCATCAACATCAACATCATCATCATCGTCATCATCATCCTGATCATCATCATCACCTTCATCATCATCATCATCATCACCATCCTCATCCTGATCATCACTATGATCATCATCACCATGATCATTGATCATCGATCATCATCACCATCCTCATCCTCACCACCACCATGATCATTGATCATCGATCATCATCACCATCCTCATCCTCATCATCATCATGATCATTGATCATCGATCATCATCACCATCCTCATCCTCATCATCGGCATCGCTTTCCTCATCATCATCATCATCATCATGAACATCATCGTCACCATCGTCATCATCATGATCAACATCATCATCACCATCACCATCATCATCATCATCTTCATCATCCTCCTCCTCCTCCTCCTCCTCCTGCTCATCATCATCATCATTAACATGACAATCATGATCACCATCAACATCATGAACATCATCATCACCATCATTGTCATCATCATCAACATCAACATCATCATCCACATCATCATCATCCTCATCATCATCATCACCTTCATCATCATCATCATCACCATCCTCATCCTCATCATCACCATGATCATCATCACCATCCTCATCCTCATCATCACCATGATCATTGATCATTGATCATCATCATCAACATTGCCATGATCATGATCATGATCATCATCATCATCATCAACATCAACATCATTATCAACATCATCAACATGATCATCGACATCACCATCAACATCATCATCACTAGCGTCATCATCATCGTCATCATCATCATCATCATCTTCATCATCCTCATCAACATCATCATTGCCATCATCATCATTACCTTCATCATCATCATCACCATCAATATCATTAACATCATCATCGCCATAGTCGTCATCATAATCATCATCAACATCATCGTCATCATCCTCATGATCATCATCCTCCTCCTCCTCCTCATCATCTTCATCATAATCATCACCATCAACATCATGAACATCATCATCACTGCCATCGTCGTCATCATCATCATCAACATCATCCTCATCATCATCATAATCAATATCATTGTCATTATCATCATCATCATCGCCATCATCATCACCATCATCACCATCCTCATCCTCCTTATCATCATCATCATAAACATCTTTATCATCATCATCACCATCATCACCATCCTCATCCTCATCATCCTCCTCATCCTCGTCCTCATCATCATCCTCATCATCATCATCATCATCATCATCATCGATCATTATCACCATCCTCATCCTCAACATTAGCATCACCTTCCTTATCATCATCATCATCATCACCATCGTCGTCATCATGATCAACATCATCATCATCACCATCATCATCATCATCATCATCTTCATCATCATCCACCTCCTCCTCCTCCTCCTCCTCCTCTTCATCATCATCACCATCAACATCATGAACATCATCATCACCATCGTCATCCTCATCATCAACATCAACATCCTCATCATCATCATCATCATCCTAATCATCATCATCACCTTCATCATCATCATCATCATCACCATCCTCATCATCATCATCACCATGATCATTGATCATCGATCATCATCACCATCCTCATCCTCATCATAACCATGATCATCGATCATCGATCATCCACACCATTCTCATCCTCATCATCACCATGATCATCGATCATAGATCATCGATTATCATCATCATCATCATCATCAACAACATCAACATCATTATCAACATCATCAACATGATCATCAACATCACCATCACCATCATCATCACCAGTGTCATCATCATCATCATCATCATCTTCATCATCATCATCCTCATCATCCTTATCATCATCATCATTGTCATCATCATCATTACCGTCATCATCATCATCAACATGATCATCATCATCACCATAAACATCACGAACATCATCATCACCAGCGTCATCATCATCATCATCATCAACATCATTGTCATCATCCTTGTCATCATCATCCTCCTCCTCATCCTCCTCATCTTCATCATCATCATCACCATCAACATCATGAACAACATCATCACTGTCGTCGTCATCATCATCATCATCAACATCATCCTCATCATCATCATCATCAACATCATCGTCATCATCACCATCATCATCACCATCATCATCACCATCATCATCACCCACCATCCTCATCCTCCTCGTCATCATCATGATAAACATCTTCATCATCATCATCATCATCATCACCATCATAACCATCCTCATCCACATCATCATCATCCTCCTCCTCCTCCTCCTCATCATCATCATAAACATCTTCATCATCATCATCACCACCATCATCACCGTCATCATCATCATCTTCATCATCATCATCATCCTCATCATCATCATCACCTTCATCATCATCATCACCATCAACATCCTCACCATCATCTTCATCATCATCATCACCATCATCACCATGATCATTGGTCATCGATCATCATCACCATCCTCATCCTCATCATCACCATGATCATTGATCATCTATCATCATCATCAACATCGCCATGATCATCATCACCACCATCATCATCATCATCATCACCATCATCATCATCATCAACATCAACATCATCATCAACATCATCATCATCATCACCATCAACATCATGAACATCATCATCACTAGCGTCGTCATCAACAGCATCATCAACATCATCGTCATCATCGTCATCATCCTCATCATCATCCTCATCCTCATCATCACCATGATCATTGATCATCTATCATCATCATCAACATCGCCATGATCATCATCACCATTGTCATCATCATCATCATCATCATCAACATGATCATCATCATCACCATCAACATCATGAACATCATCATCACCAGCGTCGTCATCATCATCATCCTCCTCGTCCTCATCATCATCATCATCATCATCATCACCATCATCACCATCCTCATCCTCCTCCTCATCATCCTCATCTTCATCCTCCTCCTCCTCATCATCATAAACATATTCATCATCATCATCATCACCATCATCACCATCGTCATCCTCATCATCACCATCGTCATCACCATGATCATTGATCATCGATCATCATCATCAAAAGAGGAATGATGATCATGTTCATCATCATCTCCATCTTCATCATCATCATCATCTTCATCACCATCGTCATCATCAACATCAACATCATCAACATCATCATCACCATTGTCATCATCAACATCATCATCTTCATCATCATCATCACCATCAACATCATGAACATCATCATCATCGTTGTCATCATCATCATCATCATCAACATCATCTTCATCATCATCATCATCACTAACATCATCGTCATCATCATCATCATCAGCATCGCCATCATCATCACCATCATCACCATCCTCATCCTCCTCGTCATCATCATCATAAACATCTTAATCATCATCATCATCATCATCACCATCCTCATCCTCATCATTATCCTCATCCTCATCCTCCTCCTCATCATCATAAACATCATCATCATCATCATCATCATCATCACCATCATCATCATCATCACCATCATCATCATCATCTTCTTCATCATCATCATCATAATCACCATCATCACCATGATTATAAACATCTTCATCATCATCATCATCACCATCATCACCATCTTCTTCATCCTCATCATCATCATCCTCCTCCTCCTCATCTTCATCATCACCATCAACATCCTCACCATCATCATCATCACCATCATCACCATGATCATTGGTCATCGATAATCATCATCAAAAGAGGCATGATCATCATGTTCATCATCATCTCCATCATCATCATCCTCATCATCTTCATCACCATTGTCATCATCAACATCAACATCATCATCACCATCGTCGTCATCAACATCAACATCATCATCACCATCAACATCATGAACATCAACATCACCTTCCTCATCATCATCATCATCACCTTCATCATCATCATCATCAACATGATCATCATCATCACCATCAACATCATGAACATCATCATCACCATCGTCGTCATCATCATCATCATCATCATCATCATCATCATCATCACCATTATGATAATCATCATCGTCTTCATCACCATCAGTATGGAGGGATGGAGTAAGGGAGAAAAAGGAACATATAGGGAGGGATGTAGAGAAAATGAGGGAGGTATATTTAGAAAGAGATAGGGATATGTAGGGATTATTGGGGCTATAGAGAGAAACATTTATATGCATGAAAAGAAGGGAACACTAAAAACATTTGTTTTGTTGCTAGCCATAGAAAACATTTGGGAAGTTATGATCTTATTCGTTGCCCTAGCCGTGCACCCACTCTATTAATTGTGCTTAACCATATCGCGTGCGCGTTATACTTAAACAAATCGCGTACGCGTTTTGACTCTATATAATGCGTGCAGATTTTGGGATTGTAAAAACAATGAATTGTTTTTGTCCGAGAGCAACTACACTCTATTTTTATGAATTTATCCTATTACCGCGCATTTCTTTTTAGGAGCACGAGCCCGCCTGCGAAAATACTCACAATTTACACATTTTCCATCATTCTTTTTGTTATGTAGGTGCAACATTGAGGATATCTTTCATGGTTGAGGAGCACACAGGATAAGATATCAAGCTTCAATGTTTTTTGATGGTGATGGTGGATATACACAATTGTACAAGAAAATCAGCTTGAGGAACAATTTATGATTTAACTTTCATTTGCTTATTATTCAACAGAACCAAAGGTAAATTTTCCTGTTCATTATTGTTTTGATGGAAAATATGAACAATTGAGAAGGAAGATTGAACCACCTTGAAGGATCAATAGTTATAAAGCAAGTTAAAGGTTTCAAAGCTTGTAATTGAGGAGCAACAAAAACAAACTATATTGACATTGATCATTGTGGTGATGGGGAAAGTATGTAACCGAGGAAGAAAATCAGCAAGGAAGAAGAGACCTCAAGAAGTCATCGAAGAAGAGAAAGAAAGGAAAAGAATAGACATGATGAATCAAAGGCTTTCTTTGGAAACTAATCCAAATCCAATTAAAGAGTATACGACGGTTCATCCTATTAATCTAGCACAAGAAAAAAGGAAGCATTCACTAGAGGGACCTTCAATTTCCACAATAGTTGTTGAACAAGCACCCCATGGAAGTATTCAAGAAGCAAAACGTAGGTGCTCATTAGGGGATGTTTCAAATCCCACATGAAGTCAAAGTGATAAGTTACCATCTCAAGACAAAGCTCATGAAGAGGCGATCATACATGGAGCCTACTGTTGAAGAAGCGTTGGACATGGAGCCTACTGTTGAAGAAGAAAATATTAACCGGACCATCGATGAGGATGTTGGACTTCCACCATCCAACTACCGGGAAGAGAATGAAGGACAACAAGTTTCTACTGAAACGCCAGAGCGTATTATTGATGCACTAGATGATAGAAATCCAACCCCCTTACCTCCATTAGAAAGAACACATCGAAGAACTCTGAAGTGTATACAAGTTGATGAAGGACTCCTCAATTCCATTGACGGTACACTATCTAAACGTAGTATTGCTTATCAAACTCAATAGATACTAAATAAATATTTTGTTTCTAAATGTGATGGAGATAAATGTAGATTATTTTTATCATTGTTAAAATCTAGGGGCATGAATATTGTTAGGAAATCGTTAGGGATAAAGATGATAAAGCCTTTTGGACCAAGTTCTCATATAGTTAAAAGCTTAGTAGATGCCTTTGGTAAAATTGGTAAGAACACATGGTCAAAGGACCACAATGCGGCTCGTCGTGTGTTGTCACAAGCAATTCTAAATAAGAACACCAAGGTCCTTCATTTTCTCAAGCCTACATCTAAACTAGTTAATTTGAATGTAAAAACCCTCCATAGGTATTCTATTAGAAGAGAACATCTTGACACAACCGCCCAGACAGATTTTTGGGCCTTTATTGGTTAGTTTCCACATCGTGACAT
Source organism: Pseudotsuga menziesii (assembly GCA_001517045.1). NCBI lineage: Eukaryota > Viridiplantae > Streptophyta > Pinopsida > Pinales > Pinaceae > Pseudotsuga > Pseudotsuga menziesii. The sequence continues at coordinate 329,311 of LPNX010979253.1, read as the reverse complement.
GAAGCTAGTTGATGTAGTAAAGGCACTAGTGCTGAGTTTTTGGCATGATCACACAAGGCCTTCTTCAAACCTGAAGGATGTACTAAAACTGAGAACGGGTTCAAAGGACCGTGAACCACATATTAAGCATCTTCTTGATATAACATAGAAAAAACTATGGGATGTGTGTGAATCATTGGATTGGGTTGATGGATGGGATCGCATATCCCTTCCACTTGATTAGCGTGCAATTGTTGAGTTAACTCTGTTGGAAGAAAACCAGTCATCTATTTCTATAGGTTTTGATCATGTATCAGACCTTGTACAACCTGGTATGATGCATTTTCTTAACATTTTTTTGTAAAATTTATGTAGTCTTGAAACTCACATTAATGGCCTTGTATCACATGAAAAATATTTGATCATATACCTACAATCATACTATGCAGGACACATATACGTAGTGGTTTCCTCAAAAGACAGTGAATGGGATGGTGATTACTTGTTGGCACGTTGTATAGAGGGAAAGCAAACCCTCATTATGTCCATGACTGATGATGAAAACAACCACTTCCCCATCGGGTCTATCGTTGTTAAAGGTGAATATCTTACACATGAAAACAATGCAAGAAAGAAGGGTGGATATGTTTACAGGGATTACAAACCAGGTGCAAGTGTGTATCACTTTACCAACTTAATAATTGGTACAAACCTCTAGGTATGAACAATGCCTAGTCGAAATTCATCGAAGGTACAATAGTTTTTACCAGATACAAAGCACGAGAGACTAATGGAGACCATCATTATAAGATATGATCCAGAGGGCTTGGTTGTATGATAATAGGTGGGATCTAGCATGATGAGTTATGTATCATTATTGTAATTTTCCCATGTATGTTTCTTATGAATATGTCAATTTTGTGTTCTTGTATGCTACTTCTTACCGGATACATAGCATAAGAGGCTAATGGAGACCATCATTATAAGAGAGGATCTGGAGTCTTTGTTGTATGATATTAGGTGGGATCTAGCATGATGAGGTATGTATCATTATTTTAATTTTCCCATGTATGTTTCTTATGAATATGTCAATTTTGTGTTCTTGTATGCTACTTCTTACCAGATACATAACATGAGAGACTAATGGAGACCATCATTATAAGAGATTATCTGGAGGCCTTGGTTGTATGATATTAGGTGGGATCTAGCATGATGAGGTATGTATCATAATTTTAATTTTCCCATGTATGTTTCTTATGAATATGTCAATTTTTTGTTCTTGATATGCGAAATTTTCCATAATGTTGTTTATAAATATACCAAAAATTCTCTTATATGTCAAGTTAATGAACATGCCAAATTTTACGTATGATCAATAAACCATATATATCAATCATATTAACATTTCAAGATCTCATTCACATGATATACATAACATTAGAATACATACATGTACCTGTGTAGGTCATACCTATCAAAGTTCTTTGTAGGCTCTCTTACAGGACTAAAACCCCAATTTTTCAAGTAGGTAATATTGTCAATGTTTTCAGCTGATATATACAACTAGGATGATGGAAACAAGATGTCGAAAAGACAAAATTATGTTTTAAGGCTTGTATAATTTCCTTCTTGACAACTCACCTCTTATACCCGCATGTCCATTGCCAAAGGGGTAGTGCATGGTAGTGTTGGAATTTCATCTCATTTTTTTATTTATTTAAAAGTTTAATTTCTACTTAAAAGATAATAAAAGATAATAAGAGATTTCGGCCAAAGCTAGATAATGCATTTCATGCCAACGAATGCCAAACTTGGAAAACCCTATCCCTAACTAGGATTTATTGTTTAACATGCATGGCCCATAACCATAACCCTACCTAGGAAACCCTAATCCTAACCCTAATCTTATCTTACTGTCACAACTCAATTCAGAATCAATCTAATGTCCAACTCAACTTTTTAAAATTCGGTGCACTTATGCGTCAAATCATGTTGATTCACGAAGTTGACTTTAGTGTGCATGTAGTGAGATCATTGAAACCTTTAAATATAATAGTTTTTTCATGCATGGTTTCGATTCTATGCCCCGGGTAGGGATTCGATAGGTTTCCGTGAAAGCCTATAGGAGGTGGGATTCAACGTGCCACAAAATCATAAATGTTGCTCATATCAACGAACCATTGGCTCCATTGGATTCAGGACATCGGGCTAGTTCTAGGGTGGCCCTCTAATCTGGTTCCATGGAGAAGAGACCATTATTTTGGTCAATTTTGGAAAGTAGGGTTTTTCTCAGTAAGTGAATGTGAAATTTTTTCACATGGGGGTAAAATTCACATATTGCTCAACCGTGAAGGTGTGGCTATCATTCCCACATAACACATGCCTAAACATGCTTGCACGACCCACCAGAAGCCCTTTTTAATGCACGGTTTCCATTCTATGCGTTGGGTAGGGATTCAACAGGTGTCCCTGAAAGCCTATAGGAGGTGGGATTCAACGTGCCACAGAATCATGACCATTGCTCGGGTCGATGAACCGTCAGCTCCATTGGATTCAGGACATCGGGATAGTGCTAGGGTGGCCCTCTAATCTGGTTCCATGGAGAAGAGACCATTATTTGGTCAATTTTGGAAACTAGGGTTATGCTGAGTAAGTGAATGTGAAATTTTTTCACATGGGGGTCAAATTTGCATATTGCTCGACTGTGAAGGTGTGGCTAGCGTTTGCACATAACACAGGCCTAAACACGCTTGCACGACCCACCGAAATCCCTTTTTTATGCACGGTTTCCATTCTATGCCCCAGGTAGGGATTCAACAGGTCCCCCCTGAAAGCATGTAGGAGGTGGGATTCAATGTGCCACAATATCATGACCTTTTCTCGGATCGGTGAACCGTCGGCTCCGTTGGATTCAGGACATCGAGATAGTGCTAGGGTGGCCCTCTAATCTGGTTACACGGAGAAGAGACCATTATTTTGGTCAATTTTGGAAACTAGGTTTTTGCTAAGTAAGTGAATGTAAAATTTTTGCACATGGGGTTCAAATTCGCATATTGCTTGACTATGAAGGTGTGGCTAGCGTTCCCACATAACAAATGCCTAAAAATGCTTGCATGACCCACCGAAAGCCCTTTTTCTGCACGGTTTCCATTCTATGCCCCGGGTAGGGATTCAACAGGTGTCCCTGAAAGCCTGTAGGAGGTGGGATTCAACATGCCACAGAATCATGACCGTTGCTCAGATCGATGAACCATTAGCTACGTTGGATTCAGGACATCGGGATAGTTCTAGGGTGGCCCTCTAATCTGGTTCCATGGAGAAGAGATTATTATTTTGGTCAATTTTGGAAACTAGGGTTTTGCTGAGTAAGTGAATGTGAAATTTTTGCACATAGGGGTCAAATTCACATATTACTCAACCGTGAAGGTGTGGCTAGCGTTCCCACATAATACATTCCTAAACAAGCTTGCACGAACCACCAAAAGTCCTTTTTGATGCATGGTTTCCATTCTATGCCTCAGGTAGGGATTCAACAGGTGTCCTTGAATGTCTAGAGGAGGTAGGATTCAATGTGCCATAGAATCATGACCGTTGCTCGGATCGACAAACCATCAGCTCCGTTGGATTTCAGACATCAAGATATTGCTAGGGTGGCCTCTAATCTACTTCCATGGAGAAGATACCATTATTTTGGTCAATTTTGGAAACTAGGGTTTTGTTCAGTAAGTGAATGTCCAATTTCTGCACATATGGGTCAACTTTGCAAATTCCTTGACCGTGAATGTGTGGTTAGCGTTCCCACATGGAACTTGCCTAAACACACTTGCACGACCCACTGAAATCCCTTTTTGATGCACGGTTTCCACTCTATGCCCCGGTTAGGGATTCAACGAATGTCCCTAAAATCCTGTGGGAGGTGGGATTCAACGTTCCATAGATTGATGACCGTTGCTCGGATCGATGAACCGTCAACTCCATTGGATTCAGTACATCGCGATAGTGCTAGAGTGGCACTGTACTCTGGGTCCATGGACAAGGGATCATTTTTTTCTGTCAATTTTGGAAACTAGGGTTTTGCTCAGTAAGTGAATGTGAAATTTTTGCACATAAAGGTTAGCTTGAAGGTGATTGTAGATATTCCCCTCATATAAGAGATGTGAGCATTTGTATGATGAAATGCAGGAGGAGACAATGCCATTAAGTTAGTAACCATGTAATGGAACATGTTTATGTTTAGAAACAAGTGGCCTATTACGCCATTATTACAAAATATATATATCTTCACACTACGAATGCTTCGAAAATGCCATGTACATTAATCACACATAACTTTCATCTCTTTCAAAGTTGTTACTCGAAGCCATTCATCAAATGCCATGTACATTAACAAAATGATAAAATAATGTGCAAGACATACATAATGTGCAGGATATAGTCATAACCATTATTTTGAATCAACCCTATAATACTCAGATACTTTTAGGTTTGATGTGTATCTGATGTATTCGTTAGATGAAAGACATCATGCCAAAAAATAATTTTATTTATGTAGACCACATTGGTGCATCATTTAAGTGTGTCAACTTCATGCATCCTTTAAAAGTTTGTCGGGTTGTTATGTGGGTAAGGTGATTTTGTATTCCACCAAGTTGGATCAGTTGCTTAGTTGTGCTGGGTGCTTAAATGTGTATTAGACCTATGTTCCATGTTTTTGAATACAATTTGACATTGTTAATATAACGTTGTATATGCAATTGGATCATGGTAAAAAACAATTAAAATGTAAATTTTTGTCATTACGTAATTTATTGTAAGTGTGCATTGTTCTCAAATTTATAACTGATATCTCTGTACAATCATAAAATCTATATAAAATTGGGAACATTACACATAGAAACATTATTCGCCACACATGTATAATAACACTTAAAACACTGAACCATGAATATCTCAAGAGCCTTGATATGAAATGTTTTTTATACCATGAAAGTTATAATACAAAAATATAAGGCCTAGATCTATGGCATGTCAATGTACATGTATCAAAAATATATTTGATGTACATGTGCAAACAAAAGTACATTTGTCCTGGACCGCGCCCCTATACTCTAACTCTGGATTGTACATAAAAATACATATTTGTCCTAGAATAACACATCAAAATTCTAACTTTCTCTTGTTTTTCCCGGACCCTGATGCTCTTCGGCTCTGTCTACGACCACTGTGCATCTTTGGCTACTGCAAATCATTGACAATATTTCTTGATCATGTAACTGAACTAGTACTGTCCATCAATAACAAAGTTTGAAAATTTAAAATATGACTCAATTGTAAATAAAACAAAGACTCATTGAATCCGTAGAGGGTATAGGTGCCTGTGGTGTTGAGGGTGTAGGTGCCTTTGCTGTGGTCGTCCTTGCAGTGAGCCTCATTTCCATGCTTCTCTGTGAATAAAAAAATATATGTCAATTATCTCAAGCATTATCAACATGTACATGAATGAGAAAGTACTAATCAATTATGTAAAAAATGAACATCTCACCGAAAAAACCATTTCTAGGGGATTACGCTGAGACTCTTCAGTAGTAAGAGGAGTCGTAGGTTGAACATCAACCTTAGTTGCATGCACTAATGGACCAGGGTGTGGCTACATTCACCAAATGATTAAATAGTTAGACATCGTGCATGTCCATAAAAAATACAAATGAAATGTACAATTACAAATATTCAAGTAGATGTACCTCAGTGTGACTTATCCCTATTGTAGATGTGGCAGTGATAGCAGCATCAACAATCCCACTAAGGTTTGGCACGGATGACTCTACATCCTGATGTTGTAAACATGTGAAAATAACATTAAGAAAAACCACTTGTGAAGTGAATTCATAGCTAACCAACAACTGCCATTGGAAGTGTGTACATTACCGTGGGATGAGTAGGTTGATCCTTATGCACACCTGCTCTCTTCAAGGAAGAGGGTCCTCGTCTGGTGTAAACAACCCCCTTATCTATGTTTGGACTATGGGGAGATCCAAACCAAAGAGGCGGTGCAGGGATCTAGGATGACGTCTGCATTCATAAAGTGTTACCAGAGTTAGACATGGATTTGAATGGATGGAATAATATGTACTAAAAAAATAACATGTTGTAATATACTTACCCCTTCCTGGGACATATCTCTACCATGGGAGTGACCGCTTCAATCAATTTCTTGCCCCTCTTCAGATGCCTCTAGCATCTGGAAGTTTAAAAATTATATTTACATTAGCGATCTATAAAGGAGTGTACAGTAAGAAATTTAAATAATTTGAACAAGATTCAATCAAAACCCATGTACTTACATTATTCAAGTAGTCGTAAATTCCACCTTGGACTATGTCGTTGATATCAATGTCTCCAGCATCACGTTCTAAGTAGGGTTCCCGCAACTTCAAAAATTGTAAATATTAGACATTTTAATAAATTGATCAATACTAACACATGCATTAACAAAATTATACATGTAATAACAAAATGACAAGTGTTTAAATATTACCTCAATTGTGTTTCTTTGAGTTTCAGGTACAACCACACTGGGTGCAGTACCACCCTCATGAGAGGCATCAATCTCTTGCAAGAGTAAATATTGCATATATATTACAAATCTTTTAATATGTTAGATATAGTATGGAACAATTAAAAATTGAATAATAACAGAGTTTTAAAACAATGTCCTTACCTGACCACCAGTCATCGTAGTGGTACCATGTCTTGGTCTAGGACCATAACAGGGTCCCCCACATGATGTGCAGACGTGTGGCTCTCTCTAAGGCACATGGGATGTTGATCTATCCCCACCAATAGATGTCCCTCCACCACCAAAAGCTGGTGGTTGTACACCAGCAGAGAAAGAGGGCGCTCTCTGGTCAATAGCGATCGTGTGTTGAGAGACCATCTCAGCTAGAGTAAAAAATGCATCCTGTGTCTGGGAAACCATGCCATGTGTAGGAGAGATGTCTTCCCTTGGTAGCTAGGCATGGGGTGCAGGTATCTATGGATTGGTATCTCTATGAATAGCATTGGGTCGGTGTTGGGGCATTCCCCTACCAACTCCCTGGAAGCCCAACATGTCAAAATAGTTTACATGTTTCCCCATCACAAACTCTACATACAATTTTCAGAGGAAGTACATCGGTACTTCCCTATTGTTGTGAGGGGGAATGTCAAAAACCATGTACCACCTATCCATCCAGTTGTCTCTGATGGGTGGAAAAGTGCACCACTCAATAGAAATGTGTGGTCTACTGATCTCGGGGATGCCATCCGTCCCAGGCAGTCTAAACAATGAATAGATGGCTTGTTTTGTTATTTTCATCTTTTTTACCTCATTGTAACTCAACCCATCAGCATATTGTTGCCTTTTCCTTTCCCTGTAAGATGCGATGCTATACAAAACATCATTCAATCTCACGATCATATCAACAATAGACAACAATGAATCTGACAAGGAGAGGCGAAGCTCATCTCCACCCCTCCAAGGCAAACCAATCTCTCTCAAATGACCAATAAACCTCAGTATCTCCGCATTGTTATGACCCATAGTAGCCATTGCAAACATAATTACAAATAAAATATCATTAGAAATATAAACACATGATATAATGACATATCTAAGAACTGAAAACTGTATAACTATTGACATATAAACTAAACCTATCATGTAAATTTAAAAATTGATCTTGAATTTTATAGTAAAGAATAGGCGGCATAATGTGCTGTTGATGAATAAAATCCCAGTATAGGAAATGGTTTTGTTAGATATGTAATTATTTGTTGTAGTGTGATGTTTTTTGGACTCCAAAGGCTATTTTGCAGAACTTTATGGATTTTATGGTTGCAAGGGTTCCACTGGATTAAATATCATGTATGATCTAGTATGTGATTGGCATGTTTAATCAAATACATCAACCTACCTATTTATCTTCACGTTCATAGAGTCTATTGTTGAACTTTGTTGTCTTGACCTTAACCAAAAATTACCCTTCATTCAAGACGAAATATTTGTTAAAAGCATGGGAAGCTTCTATACCTTATTTTGACACTTGGATTGGCAAGTTTCATCAAAACTATAATAAGGTGTTTATTGATGTTCTTGGCAAAGCAGCTTCGAGAAGTTTCATCAAAATTATAAGGTGTTTATTTGTGGATTTTGGTATGGATTTACAAGGATCCTTGTGAATATGCATATGGAAATAGTGATTTAGTGAACTTTATTACGATGAGAATGACACTTATTCTTAATACAGATACCATTTGAGAGAATATCATTTGGATTAGGATGTTAATTTTACTATGTTTAATTAAAGGGGGTTATTGTTCAATAATAATTTTAGTTAATTGAATTGGGAAACTAATAATTTTAAATGAAAAGGGTTGTAGTTAGGGATAATTAATGAGATTGGTAGTTATTTCATGTTTTAATTATTGTTAATGAGGGGAATTGTAAGATGGATGAGACTAGTAGTTAGTCTCTATTCTAGTTATGGATCACATTGTTAGAGTGTTAGTCTATTCATAAGCTATTTATTGTTAATGAGAGCGTCCATTGTTGAATGAAGTTGGTAATCAATTTCTAAGCCATTTATTAATAATGAAGATTATTATCATTTTTATGAGGGTGATATTCAATGGCTATGGTAGCTATTGTTAATGAGGGTGACTATATTTCTATGAGGAAGGCAGGGTAATTCCTTTAGATGAGGCCACTTGTCAATTCCTACATCAATAATTGTTATCATAGATACAATGGGATGCT
>LPNX010979253.1:294272-306969 GCA_001517045.1 Pseudotsuga menziesii | reverse complement strand
ATGATATGTATAAAGAGTAAGCATAGTAATAATACTAGTAACTGTAAGTCATAAAGAAAGGATCCAAATGTTATTATTCTTACTAATGATAATTAAATATTAAAATACCTAAAAGAGTCAAAGTAGGAACTATTCAAAAGTTTCTAAGTTAAATAAATTACCTAAATTAAATAAAAAGGGTTATTTAAATAAATCAAATGATTATTGATTTAACTGCCCCTTTTTTCTTGAAAAGCCTATCTATAAAGAACCATGCCAAAGAGAGGCTTGGGGATCTATCTATCTTTGGAGGATTCCATAATTCTACTTGATCATATTCCATAACATAACACAAAATAAATAGAGTTAACCTATTTTAAAAACCTACCAAATATCATAAACAAACTTCAAGCAAATAAATTCTACATTATAAACTTTACCCACATCGAATCCCAGCTATCGAAACCTATTAAGGTTTGTCGCATGATTTTATTATAAATCATAACCATACTATATACCATCAACATAATAATCAAACTTAAATCCTAATACAAAACTCATTATCAAATATCATATCCATTAAAAGGTTTCAGGATCGAATCCTATCGGCACTTATGCTAAAACCAAAATCCACGCATACAACATTGAAATTTAAACCCACGCATACCAGGATGGAATATTGTGGGATCATTGCTTAAAAACAGATGTTACATCAAAGCCATGATGGGCATCGAATCCTGTAGGATTCGATTTGCAACATTTATCAACACTGTAATAATTTACAAATTTTCCACATAATCTACGCTAACGAAATTAAAATGCAAGACAGATTAAGCATAATCAAAATAGTTTCCATGTCAACGTTCCACGATAATATAAGAAAAATATACACGCTACATCAATTATCGAGGCTCATAGCCAAGAAGTAAAGAAAACCCATTAACATAGTCCATGTAAAAAGAACCACTTCCTATGCTATCACAGTCGTGGCATTTACATTTTCTCCATAGTAATTTAAGTTTACGACTATATCCATATTAAAATCCCATGAAAGTAAATACCATCATAAGACACCATTAAATAACAATTTCGAGTAAGGAAATACACAATCGCGACTTAACAGAGGTGCCATTGCAAGCAATGGCACGACAATAAGTTAAACTATTCATTTAAAACCAATATGCAGAACCTCCATTAACATACTAAAACCAATGTTTAAATTACAGTCATAAAAAATGCATATAGTCACAACTTGCCAAGCTACTGGTAGTTTCAATGCTAAAGCCCAACCATGAATACATACAAGTGAACCTCCTACCATTTACAAGTAAAAATGTACACATACATGTAATGAAATAACACAGTATAGAAACGGCCAAAACACAGAGTTCCAATTCCAACAGTGACAATTCCACCAAGTTCTTCCATTCGATATGTGAACAATCTATAATCATTTGCATATCCATACCAGTTAGTTGTTCCCTAATAGGATCTCCCCCAGTAGCTATTTCTCTCTTTTTAAATGTTCCAGAACCTCGAGCAAAGAGGTAATGAGGAATAATATGTCTCCTGGATTGAATCTCATAATTGAATGTAGCCTGTGATCTCAATAAAGTGGGTTTGTTAGCTATGGGCCTAGCAAGAAAAATATTTGGATAGGTTATTCTAAGATCCCCCCCCCCCTCAGTATCAGACGTGAAAGTTTCCTCTTATTCGGCTCAAGTAACTATAAAAAAAATATCTACTCTTTTTGTTCTGAAGACAAACCACTACTCTCTTCTCAAGTTCCAAGTGAAATTGAGTATTCCTTTATGATTCTACAACATAGATATGGAATTATTGAGCAGTATCCTCCCTTCCGAACAATCCATTTATTCTTGAAAATACCTTCAATTAGGGATTTACTTGTCTATATATCATTCCATTTAATCCTTTAGGTTCCTGCTTACTCTACTTCGATGGTTACAATACTATCGATCGAAGCATATGTGCGATGAATAGACTCCTATAGCCATATCTTTGGTCGAGAATACCTCGATTCAGGGATAACCCAAGTGAAAGAGAATAGCTTTTGAATTCCATTATATGAAAGAAGTGTTTTCACGAATTTAAATTAGCAATTTGATACAGAATATCTAAACCCTGGACTAATTCCTCTTTCTCAACATCTCTTCAAGATGCTTATAATTCTGAGCTTCATGCTACTCCTCCGGAGGGACATGTCAGAGCTAAAGGCATCCCAATTAGATTGAATAGGATGACAGTTCCTTATTACGAATCTGTATAAATAGAACTTGTGATCAAGTCACACATCGCAGTACACTGGGACTTCTAATTCTTTCCAATTTTTAGCTAATAGATTCGCAATATAACTGAGAAGGCATTTCAAATACCATACGTGAACCACCGGACATGCCATTTTAACATATCCCATTCGATATCTTCAAATTCGAGAATTAGCGAATTCAACTCCACATTGCGTGAAAAATGTTGAGTCTATCTTCTCATTTTCGATCCCTAGAGAATTTCCACAAAGCACAAACTCTACTTTTGATAGGTCCAAAGATTCTTTCACAAAATGATCCATCTCTTTCTGGTTTATTATTTTCATAATGTAGAGTATAGGGTTTAGTCACCTGTCCAACTATCTTGCCATTAGGTAAAAAAAAATTGGACCAAGAACAAATTTATTTGGGAGAAGCTAATCCAATTCGAAGTTGTTGATGTTTATTCTGGTCAATCATAAAAGATCTTGATTCATTCTGATCAAACTTCCTCCCTATCTATCTAAAAGTATTTCTCAGATATAATAGCATGATTCAATTCTAGAGCTAAAGATCATAATTCTCGAATGAGCAATCAGAAAGATTATGGAGCAGTGTCAAGTTTAGGTATTAGCCCTCCAATTATAATGGCACCAAGTACTTCATTACAAGTTCTAATATGGTCAGATTTGAGAGTAAGCATTTCCTATCAAATATAAGCAACACCAAAACCTTCTAAAGCCCAAACTTCCATTTCTCCTACTCATTTCCCCCCTCGTTTATATTTTCCTCTAAGAGGTTGTTGTGTAACCCTCTTATACATATCAACACCCTCCGCAATATAAAATGTAGATACTCATCACTGGATGCCTAATAATGCAAAAGAATTTACACATTCAAAACACTTAAACCAAATCATTCACCATTACAATATCGAGCTCAAAGCTCTGTTAAAAACATCTATACACAGAGGTAATAGTTCAAGTTTTTTCTTACAAGGCTTACCCGTGAAGGGTATCGTAGATAGCCTAGTGGACACCAAAACCCGCGAATGGATACTGTGTCACCTGCACAAAGGAACAGAGGCCCATTACAGGTATTCCAATCCTCCACTTGAAAACAACAAAGATTATAATGTTGCAAACCCAAATGGAGAGCATACCTTCCCAAGGCGCAGAGCCAACCAATTTCTCACGCAGTGACAAAATGAATCTTTCATCCATGATAGACCAAGCATAGGGTTTGAGTCTCCCCATCCCGAGGAGCATTTACTCCACCACCAACGATGTGGTTTTTCCCCATGCCTATACTTTCAAAACCCCAAATGAAACTTGGTATTGGAAATTCCTTTTGCATTGGAACCACTATCATTATCATCATTGACATAGCTAAGCCAAGATTTAGGGCATATGGAATATGTCATGATTGGCTTCTCATACATATATCGAATGACATATAAACTTTAAATACATTATGGCTTAAGACTTTCACATAAAGACATAAAAACATTCAAATCATATAAATACTAAGCATAGGAATAAATTTTATTAAGTCTTAAACCCCAATAAAAATGTTAACCAGATAGATGTAGGTCTAATAAACCCTAGCTATGCATAAATAATAATGCTAACAGTAGCCGTAATATTTTCTAGGAAAGGACTTTGGTCCTTTTGTCTTCGAAAATAAATTTCATAGTAGAGCATAGGTAGCATGCCAAGTTTAAATAGTCGTAGCAAGTTTTCCACCATGTAATGTGTAATATCTTGAATTTTGGACCTACCATTTATAAGCATGAGCCTATTGATCATGATGTTTATATTGATGTTTTATTTTTATATTGGGTCAAAGACCCCACTGCATATGAACATGATGACTTGCTTTGTATATTGGGTGTAAGCTAATTGTTGATGATATATCTGTATATATGTTGGTTGTGTTGGGTGTGGACCTTGAAGCACATGATTGATGAAATGTTTTGTGTTGGGCGTGGACCCTGAAGCACATGATCGATGAGATGTTTCATGTTGAGGAAGAGGCTATGGAGCACATGATTACTTACATTTGTGTTGAGCATAAAGCCCTGGAACACATGAAAATATAATTGGAAATGTTGGGCATAAGCTCTGGAGCATTCCATGTTGATGTTGAGCATAAGCTTTGGAGCATCAGATCCTTGGCCATTGTATCCCTAGGTGTATCGTATAAGTACATACTAGCATTTAGTGTTGAGTGAGAGCTCTGGAATTGCACTATGTTTGTAACTCCCTGTTATAAGCGTTGAGTATGGGATCTAGTAAGTGATAGGGGTTACTGAAAATATTAAAATCATCTCTGAGTGAAAATAAATCGAGAATAATATTGATCTCATCATACATATTTTTTAAGTGATTAAATGAAATTTTGAATTTCTGTATTCTCATCAAGTACTGAAGAACTACCACGTTATACGAGGGAAATCCAACATGCAAGGATGTTTAGAGTTTCCTAGCCTAGTAGACCTAAGCCATCTATCTACTTGACCTTCATAAAGAAGTGTCGTTAAGTCTAGGGATCATGATGCATGATTCTCAAAGACAAATGTTAACAAGTATTTTAATACTATGTATTTTATACATAGTATGTATAAAGAGTTAATTATGATTAATTTTATAATTGAATAAAGAAAGAAGAGAAGCTCCACCAATTATTATTTATTATTAAAGGATTTAAAAATAGTGAAATATCTATGAAAGACTAACTAGGAACTAATTAAAAGTTCCTAGGTTAAGAATTGAAAATTACCCCAGTAAATTAAAGAGGGTTAATCAAGAAATCAAGGATTTCTTGATTTAATTGCCCCTTTGACTCAAAAGTCTGTCTATAAAGAATCAAGCCAAGCAAAGGCTTGGGGTTCTGATTTTTATCTAGGAGAATTATTATCTTGCCTAATTTTTCTCTCAAGTGTTTTCTTTGAGAACTTTTCTTGCAAGGAAAAGAGGATTGATTCGGGACTGATTACTAGTTAGGAAACCCTACCTTAGGAGATCTAGGCTACTTGCATGTTGGATTCTAGCTCGGGGGGATCCGGATTTAAACCAGGAATGGTTCCGAGTCATGGTTGGGTGGAACTTGGTAGTTCCCAAGTGATTTGGTCATCAAACAGAGGTCAGATCTACATTGAATTATTAATGTTGGTTATTTAAGTGTGTAGGTGGAGCCATTGACAAAGCTTAAAATTCAAGTATGAAATCCTTGAAGGCCTATTCTTTTTCTTTCCTAAAGCTTCATTATTGTTTATGTTAATTAATGGCTGCAATGTAATTTCTAACTCTAATTGTTAAGCATTATGGTTAACAATATGCTAGGGTTTGTATTTGCAATTTACTAATCATATGTTGGAGAATTTTTATTATATTGTGTTTATGTCCAAGGTTGTATCTTTCATAAATGTTCTTGTATTAACTAGGTTTTTGATCTCAGTGTTATGTTTATACTTTTTTTTTTGTATTTAATACTGTGCTGACATATTCCATTTGTCAGCAGAGGCTTGCCCTAAATTTTAAAGAAACTAGTTCAGTAGTAATTAATTAAAATATTAATTATGCTAAATAATACCAGTATATATTATAAACTAGATCTACTAAGAAAAATCTTCATATAATAAACAAGCTAAAAAAATTATTAAAGACCTTTCAAGGTCTGCTCCACATAATCATTTAAAAACAAAATACTTTACATAATTGGAACACACATTAAATTTAATCAGAGCGATATTATGACCATCCATGTGTCCTTATCGAGACTTTGCCATAAAACCTATAGTATTAACATCTATAATAAAATACCATAAATCACATGCATTATATCTTTAAAGTTCCCATATAATATTCATCATAAAACATCCACCTATAATTTTACCAAGTAAACAATTCATATAACTTTGTATTAATAAACAGAGGTCGTGGTATCGACCTTTACGGGTTACAAATATAATTTAGAAGCAAAATTAAACTCCACATTAACATCATCTCTATAGTTCTTACTTAAACAAGGAATCGTTCATTTTAAGAAGAAAACCCTATCTTATGCCAACACAGGTCGCAACATCGAACCCCATGGATGTCCATGACCCAAGGCCAACATAATAATAACCTTAAACATAAATCATTACTCTAATCAAAATGCATAACAAAATACATAGCTTAAATACCTAGTGTAACTTCTTTTATTACATATAAAATGGTTTACAATTTGGTATCACCCAAGCCCAAAGCCTAAAGGACATATACCCAGTCACACCAACCACGACCAAGTTTCCAAATCCAATCACATAGTAATAATTCACATAGGCACGCTACAGTAACCAAAATGATATCGTGGGTTTGCCATAACCCTAGCTGTTACAGCCATATCTATTTAAATACAAATTACATATTAAAATTCCAACTAATCTATCGGATTTGTTGGGAGAGGCACATGCCATTCATGGCATGGCCTGCATCAATGCTGAAGCATTACAAAAACCAAATTTCAATACTCTGTCTAAAACACTATTTCCAATCATTCTAACGCAAAGCTTATGGTAGCAATCCAATGGGCTATGACACCATTGCAACAATGGTGCAGCCCATGGCATAATGCCCCAAGATCTAAAAGCTTCCCCAAACATAAATCACAAACATTATAAACGAAGTGTTGTGCGTAATTCCAAAACCCAAATTGTCACATTTATACACAAAGTAAATTCTACAGGCTTAAAGCCATGATCTAACCAGTAAGTCAACATTTTAAAATGCAGCATTAAAATAATTACATAGTCCCAAATTTACACAGTATAATCTATTAAAAATGCTGAACGATCGTATGCATTTCATACCAAAACACATTATAGTATTCACATAAAATACAACGAGCAGTATATTTACATAAGAGGGCACGAATGCTCTTTTACAAATAGTCAAGTATTAATAATGCAAAATGACAAGCTGTTAGCTATGGCACGATTACAAGTAATGGTGTAGCCACAACTCAAAATTCCAAACCTCCCAACTATAGTAAAAAACATAGAGCAAGCTACATTATAAACCCCGAAGGCAGAGTCGACAAGTGCCATCTAAAACCCAAACCGTGTAAAGAATCCCAACTCAGAAATTCCCAGAACGAGAGGAGGCAAGTAAGATCTTGCCAGTAGGCTTACCATGGCCATGAAGTAGCAACCCCAAATCGAAAGCATAGCTCTGTGCAAACCCTGGAGCGCCTTCATTTTCACCTGCAAACAAATCAACGATGCCATGAGAAGCATGACCATGCCATGTAGAAAAGTAATGAAACAATGCGTTTACATAGAGTCTGGTCCAGCTTACCTGCAAATTGACGGAGGTCGCCTCCCTTCTCCAACTGCGTAGAGGCCACACAAAACCCCAATGCCAAAACCACATAATGCACAAACAACGAATGCCCAAATCCTTTTCCAAGTGTTTTCACAAACCTCGATGGCATTAGTGGCACCAGCTAGTGGCCATTAACGCATCCATAAACCCTCACCATAGCTTGTGGATCGTCGTTATATTACATACCATCCAATTCATAAGTTTAAACCCTTTATCCTATGGTTTTTCCACCTTCTAATGTCAGCGCAGAATTAATACTTAGGACATGGTATGTATACCATAGTCTCCCAACGTTAAAGTATGCGTAGACCTTAACACTATGGTATAGTGTTTACAAATTCATCGCTTTAGCATCAAAGTATTATGTTATCACATACCCTTTTTTCTAGTTCATATAGGTAGTGTATATGCATAGGTCTTTAGTCTAGGTTCTGTAGTATTTAGGAATCATGGAAAATCTAGTATGCCATGATTCCCTCGCTAGGAAGAACAAGCTTAAGTTTCCAAACTCGTAACCAAGCGAACTTGCAAAATAGAAACAAGAGAAGTGTAATTAATTAACCAAGAGATAGATAATTAATAATGGTAAGGACAGTAAATTAATCCACAACATCTATTTAATTAACTAAGAAAGATAATTAACGAACATAGGGCTTACCTGAGTCGTAAAACGGAACAGTAATAAAAGTGCAAGGCAAAACTAGAAGTTTAACTAGGAACTCATTTGCTTCAAGTAACCAAATACTCCTGATGTCACAAAAGTAACATGTAAGTCAATAAATAAGGTTCCTTAGTTCGAATGAACTAAGTAAGCCCGCATAACGAAGAAGGACCTTACCTCTCAGATCATCATGGGAGAACGAGTCCCGCCACTCCACCACTTTGTTCCCATCAACCAAGTTAAGTTAGTTTTTATTAAATAAACAAAGTACACATGTGTAGGGGTGAAACAATGATCTATACAATTCATTAATTCATCAACAGTAATAACTAAGATATATCAATAGTTTAAATAATAGAATTAAGACATAAGAACTAAATGAACTAATAGTCACTAAATGGATAAAAGATTAATAAGAAAATATGGGAAGTTTCTAAAGAGATCGAAACTATAAGTAGCACCTGTAATTCTGCACGAGTAATAATGATCCCCTTTGGGTAGTTTTCACTAGCCTATAAATTTTTTTTTAAATTTTTGGGGACATTTCATAATGAACCTACACAAAATGAAGGGATGTTGCATTAGTTCACGGGGGCTTCACTTTTTGGCCAATATCCTATCACGTTAGTTCATATTGTGGGTTTTAAAATTATCAAAAATTGAACCAATATATTGCATGTATTAGGGGGGGTGAGGGGTTTAAGGTGGGGGTGGGTAGGGTGGTTTATAAGGATTGAGGTATAAAAAGGGTTCAGGAGGAGGTTTTAAGTATTGGGAGGGGTTTTCAATAAAAATATTTTGGGTCAATATCTCTGGAAATAAAGGGTATTCTTTAATATCCCATGATCGCATGTGCTATGTGAGAGGTTCACTAAGTGAAGTCCCCATGCATTAGTTCAACATGAACTAAGTAAACCCTATAACATCAAACATAATCAGTTACTTCTCCAAATCTTCCTATAAGGGATACAAGTCTTTCCACTCAACCCCTTAACAGTTAAAATTTAAGTCAGGATTCTCTATAAACAATGAACAAAACTTATAACCAGGAAGTAAGATATAACTCAGCAAAATAGATATCATGAAGTAAGACATAACTACGCAGATACATGTTAAAATAGTAAAGCACTGTGAGAGTAATCATTTAAACTAGATCAAGTAAAACAAACATAGTGCATAATTACATCGACAACTACATAGGAGAACATCTAGAAATGGTAAGGACAACTTATGACACTTTGGTGTAGCAACCAAATATCAACACATTCCGCAGAAGATAAGTTAATGTCTAGATTAGGTAGTATTTAACTGGCCTATAATTTTATTTTAGTTTTCAAAGTTTGGGCACATTGCATTGAATATATTTGCTTTATTTAGGCTCTTTCTTTTTTAAAGTCGAAAGGTAGCCTTAGTGCAGAAATCCTTGAACTTGTTAAGTGTTGGTTTGTAACCACAAGTGAATAACGTTAACCAACTACTCTTACAACTAGAGTTTGTAACGAGAAATTTTGTGCATTGAATGCAACTACTAAGTTGTAAGGAGGGCGGTCTTAAATAACCTAACGATGAAAAACATTGCTTTAATGACAACTTATTACTTTCCCTCAGTCATTAAAATTACTGAATTTACTTGTGTTTCATCCATTAACATATCTGCCATTACCTTGGTGTATGGGGAGAGGATGGCCTTTTCGTAGAGAGGGTCGATCCATTTCTTTAGCTTGAAATTTTATGAATCTTTTAGGTAGATAATGGCCTCTACTAGGAGAGAGTGTGGAGAGAGTCGGCATCGATATTTGAACTATCATTTGTATTCTTAGGGGACTTACACCTATCGAGGTATTTCCCAATTCTTTACTCGAAGAAACCTGTAACCATCAACCCTTTTTGGAACAAAGAGAGTCGGTTCAATTTCAAGTCTAACCTATTTGAAAAGCTTCTAACTAATGATCCATTGAAAGTGATTTCTCTCTTAATCGGTAACAGGTGAACTCTATCAATAGAATGGATCAATATACTTGGCCTTGTATGTTTTATTGTTATTATTCAAATATGATTTGTTTTCATTATGTATCGTTTAGTCCTTTGTGTTTAAGGATTGAAAACAAGGAAACAAGTTGTTAATGTTTATTTTCTTAACTTTTTAATTGTTGAGGAAGTAATATAATCAAGTATTTTACACTAAGAAGTTGGACTCTAGCCATTAAGAATTGATGTTTATTCGCCAAGAATTATAAAGGTCAAACAATATATTAATTCTTAAAAGGTATGAAACTAAGAAGAAGTATATGGAAATTGGGTGGCAACAGAACTTAATGAACCATAATTTCTGAACTTTATCATTTAATAACCTAGGAGTTTAATTTGATGTCTAATGACTATAGCTATACATCCGATATTCTAATTAAAGGGTGAAAGAAGCTTAATAAGTTTGCATTTGTAGTATTTTTTCATATTCACTTAGGATATTTTAAAGTGAAAATATTTTCATTTATTTTTAGATGGCATTATTTCCGTTCTAAAGGAAGGCCTTGCGATAAGATTTAATAGTAATTTGGCAATGTTCTCTATAAAGAGACTTTGAGGAAAAGGAAAATGAATCACACTAGATGAGTTGCAGAATTGTAACTCTCGTTGAGGGACAAATTAATAAAAATATTAACAACTTTTGGTGGGTGTATCCCCAAGGTTGGAGTGAACCACGTACATTGGTGTTTCTTTTGCATTTATTTCATGTGTTTTTGTTACTGCTTGACTTATGCTAATTCTTTGCAAAATCTTCATTTTCTAAGAGAATATTATTTCCTTTAATTATACATAATGAATGATATTTGGGAAGGTATTCTATAATTATGCCATATGAATTTGTACATAAGAAGCATACCACTATGGTTGTTGAATGGTATGTGATGGTGAGTGGCCATGAAATACTCGTACATAATAAGCATATAGTTACAATCATTTAGTGTTGAAACCTACTTCGAAAATTAAACAATTCAATAGTCCTCCTCTAATATTTGGATTTTAAGTTAAAGAGTTAATAGCTTGTAAGATATTATCATCATGGTGCTAGATTGTTGTAAAGTACTAGTAAAGATTCAAATGTGTAAAGGATGAAGTATGGTGTATATAATTAAGATAATATCTAAGGTTGTGACTATATGAAGAGGATTATGTTAGTTGCAATATTAGAGTATTAGGGTAAATGAATTTCGAGAAGTTAATCCACAATTGTTTGTTTTTAATTTGAAAGAAGTACTTATTAAGCAAATGGTTGAAAGAAGTACTTATTAAGCAAATGGTTTTGCTTTTAATGGACCTATTAGTTTTCTAATAACATAAGGATATTGAGGCTAAAGTTTGATGCATGGTGATGCATGGATTTATGTAAAAAAACAATATTACTTGAAAATTTTGTGTTTGTTACAAGTGCAATTAAACATATTTTATTTTAAGAAAAGTAGCTCAACATATATATGGTAACAACAATATATATGGTAACAACAATGATATTGTTGTTACCTTATAGATCTATGAAATAATGAATTTAACAAATTATTTTTTTATTATAATTAATAATTTCTTAATTATTTTTATTAATCTATTTTGCAATGTAATTGTATTTTGAAAATTTTATTAACTATTTTCATAAATTTATTGATTAATGATTTGATAATCTATTTTGCAATGTAGTTGTATTTTGAAATGAAGCTAAAGTTGAGATAAATGAATATATATATATATATAAATATATGTAAATAGTTTTTTTCTTTTTAAACCTGAGATAAAAAAAACTTTGATTATTAATTTTAAATTTAATTTTTTATTAAAATTTAAAACTATTTATATTTATGAAAATTGAATAAATAAATTGAAATGTGTAATATATTTTAAGTATGATAATATTATTTAAAGTGTATTATATTTATTCATTATTTACATAAATTTTAACTTACCTATCTAAAATTATGCCTATTATAGTATATTATTTTTATTTAACATTATTTTTATTAAATTAGTTAAATTTATGTTTATAGTGATTTTGTTAAAGATTAGGAAAATATACATATTCTATAAATAAAAATTTGAACTTATAATTTTCAAATAAAAATATATATTAAGGAAACTTTTATTTAAATTTATAATCTTTAAAACGTGCATATTAAACTCACTCAAACTATATATCAAATTTATTGTACTAAAACTTAGTTAAGCTAAACATCAAAATGTATTGTCTAGACAGGTGATCTATATAAAAAAAAGATATTGTTGCATAACATAAAGTAATGTTATGTAAATTTATAAAGATAAAAGGTAATTAAAAAATATATATGAATTCATAAAATTAAAATTAAAAATAAATAATTTAAAAAACAATGTAAGTTCTAATTTATGAATCATTAAATAGAGAAAAATTAGAGAGT
>LPNX010979253.1:257868-294256 GCA_001517045.1 Pseudotsuga menziesii | reverse complement strand
TATATATATATATATATATATATATATATAAAAGTGTCAATTAATTGGATCTCTCTTACTTGGTAGATTCAAATTTAATATAGATCTATACTACTTTTAAAATATTCCTAATTAAAAATCATCTTACATATAAAATTAAACCCAAATGCATGAAATTGCATATGAAGTTCAACCAGAACTATGAGATTACATATCAAACCCAACCCAAATCCATCAAATTACATATAAAATTCAACTGAAAACCATAAGATTAAATATAAAACCCAACCCAAATCCAGGTATTCAACCCAAATCCATGAAATTACATCTTAAAATTCAACCGGGAACCATGAAGCTTATACATAAAACCAAACCCAAATCCACGAAATTGTATACATGTAACAACATGAAATTCATGACAGAAGGCTTAGGAAAATGACATAGCTAAGACAAAGCAAAGAAATCATTGTAAACGTTCTATGAAATGAGATAGCTGATATAACCCCAATATCCATGTAAAGGGGAATACTTCGAAAAAGTATTTCCACTGTGCCTGGTGTGTTACATATTTAGAGAGGCACATGCTCGATTAGAACTTTCTTTATTTGGTCCTTTATCTCCCTGTCTGAAATGGATAGGCCGTCTCCTTATTTGAACCCGAATTGCATGCCCCGCACAAAATTGAAAGTGAAGTTCTTGCAACACAGCGGCACCGTGTCTATGTTTTCTTATCTACTGATGACATGAGACAAGTTTCTGGAGTGCCTTGAGGTGATTTCTGGAGAGCCCGTCCTGTGATTTTTGTAGAAAGAGCCCGTCCGACAATTTCTGGAGAGGTCAGAGCAACAGCTGTAGAAAGAGCCTTGGTTTTGGTTTAATGGTCGATGTTGAGAGATAACTGAACTCGGAAGGTAACCCTAACTCCTTTAGGGTTATGAACAACTTAGTCATGTGTTGCAGCATATTAGTACCGGAGAACACACCACATTATGAAGATATTTAGGGTTTCTCACTCATAACGGTTTTTGGTTACAGTATTCCTTTTTCCCTTCAGTTTACAATCCTCGTTGAGCTTTAAGGAAACGTGAAGTGACTTTAGAGTTGGTTAGATGATCAGAGGATGGCGTTTGTTTTTTTCTCAGTTTTCTGTTTATTCTGAATTTATTAAACATCATAGATAGCTTGCTATTTATCCCAAGGTGATTGAACATCTTGTCATGGCGACCGCCCCTCCCTCCCGCATAAATGGTGTTTATTGGTCACATTTAGTTTTTGGTTATAAATGATTTGCACTATTTGGGTTTGCACAGAGAAGTTGCATTGTTTTTAGGAATACCTTTGCAGGAATTCTGATTCAAAGAGCCAAATGAGAGGAAAAACACACAGGTACTTTGTTTTTCCACTCCTTCTCGATTTCATTCTGTGCAATTTCATTTCTATGCAAATTTGTTTTTTTTAAAGCGTGGAGTGTACATCACTTTTTTTTTAATAAATTTATGCAAACTCTCTTGCAGTGTTCTGTGGTTTGGTAAATTATATATGTTTTTATGATTTTGAATTCCTAGTGATGCTTGCACGGTAATTTATTAGTTGTGCTGATTTTGAATGTTGATTACTGTTCAGGATTTTTGTTTTATCATTTGTTTAGATTTGTTCTACTTATTGCTGAACAACACTAAGAATTCTACTCAAGTAGTCAACTGTATCGAGTTATAATATCTTCAAAATTGTAATACAATTGGAATATGTGATAAATGAAGCTGACATAATCAATTTTATTTTTTTTAAATTGTTTGTTTTCTAGAATTTTTGTCAAAATTAGCTGATACTGTTGATCGTTATAACTAGATTAGGTATGACTGAACAGAAACGTAATGTTTGGGACATGATATTAGATGGTTTTAGTAGGTTTTTAACTTTTAATCTAGGACTTCTTCTACGCGTGAATGGTAGATTAGCATATGTAGTCTCCATTCAATTCAATGCAGCGATAGGTACATATACAAAAAGATCTCTGGAAACCCATTTTGTCAACTTCCATCCCACTTATACTTGTAATCTGCATGCCTGTCATGTACTGCAACTCTCTTCTCTGGCGAACGGACAGCTGCTTGACCTGCAAATAGGAGGGATCCTTTGGACAAATTGGATCAAAACCCAAGCATGCTTTAATTTTGCATGTATTCACACATAGATCTCTAGAGTCTAATCAATAGTCATGCAATTTACCCTTGATCTCAGGACTTAGTCATATACGTCTGTTAATGTACTAATAGCTAAAGAAACGCAATACCAACCCGGATTCACTACTAGCTCGTAATATTGTGAAAACAATGCCTTATATTACTGGTAAATCAATTATAGTTTTGATAAATACAAATACAAGTCTTTTGAGATTCTTTGCCTGGTATGCTCTTTATATGAAAACCCATTATGACAGTGATATGAAGTTAGAAATACAAATAAAAGTCCTTTGCAGTGAGTCATGTGTGTTTCTTGTACAAACAAGGTCTGCTCATGTACTGCAACTGTCTTATCTGCCTAACGCACAGATACCTGGCCTGTTTGGGATCCTCCGAACAAATTATTTGTACTGCAAGCAGCAGGGATCCTTCGGGCAATTTGTGGAATAGTTTCATAACCTATGTAATTTTCCATGAGATTGGGGCATTTTGTGGAATAGTTTCATAACCTGTGTAATTTCAACATGGTATGGGAGCCAGCTGCTTAGGTTGATTAGCAATAGGTAAAATGCCCATGCCAAAGTGAGGCTTGAAGGGGCTGTTGGAAGTATAAATCCCTTATTTTCCTTATTTTCGGGATATTTGTTGATTCCCAGCTTGCACCCATTTAATGTCTCAAACTTTACTCTACGCCCTACTTATTTTGTTTTACACTTGTTTTCCCATGTTCTTCCTCTGCAGTATGCATAGTTTAAGAAGAGGAGGAATCATCAGCAACAAAAACAATCCATTCTCTTCTGCTTCTCTTGTTTCTGCAAGAACCAACTTTAACTCGACATGAATTCCTAAATAGCATAAAATGTAGATGAATGTCTATGTAGATGAATTCAAGATGCTTAGTTTTATTGCAAGCATCTTGAATTACACTGCTCTTATATCTAAATAGCATAAAATGTAGATGAATGTCTATGTTCAATGCATGGAATACATCTTTTAGATTTAGTGAACCTTCTATAATGCACATAAATATATGCACGTAGACACCAGACCAATGGAGTGCCCCTGTATTCTTTGGGTGCATAGTTATTTAAAGGTGCGAGGGAAATTGCATATGTAATAAGCTTTTGAAGATTTTCTTAATAGGAATAAAATAAAATAATAAGCTATGGAATAAAAATGAAAAGTTGAAAGTATTTCATGGAGTTTTTGTAGATTCCTTAAGTCAACGAGCATTTTGACACACGATGAAAACTTTTTAATTGGAAATGTTTGTAACACAAGTTGTGATAAGTATTTATAGATTTTCTAAGGGAATCATAATTTTACACAGGAGGAGGAAGTATTTTTTTTATTTGGGGACTTTAGAATCCATTTAGTGCAGAGTGCACTCTGCAAGTCATTTTCCCTTTTTAGTTAATGGATTCTAAAGTCATTGTAGTTCAGAGACCTTAAAGTTATGTTATCACTTTCATATGAATCAAATCAATGTACATAGAGTTTTGGCATGTCGAGGATAAATGATAAATGAGTAAGGTAGGTTGCCTATCCAAGAGGGTGCAAAAATAAGTATTAAGTAGAAATTCTGCAAAAAATTGATGTTTGGCATAGTTTTATAAGTTAAAGTTTCAAAGATAGTTTTTCATGTCCTAGAGGTTTTGAGGGCCTCTAAAACTTTTGAAAATCCTAAAACAATCTAAAAGAAAAACTAAAATTGTGTCCCCTTTGGATTTTTTGCTTCACCAAACTCCAATAAAAATGAAAATTTCTAAATTGTTTTAGATAAAGCATTAAGTCATAAGTAATGAAATGTAACAAGAGAGATGGATGATTCCACAGACAAAGTAAAGAATAAGTTCAAATATAGACAACTGTACTAAAACTTAGAATTGAACATATTTTAGAATTTGCACTTGCATCTTCAATCAAATCAAATCATGGACTTCAATGGAAACAAGAAGCATTCTCAATATGCACTCTATAGTTCACTTCAAGGCATGAAGAAAAGTGTTTTTCAACATTTCCAATCCAAATGCCAGTATGAACTAGAAAGTACTTTACATAAGACTAGAATGAACTAAAAAGTACTTTACATAAGAGCAACTTGCTTTGCTTCTTGTGAAGGTCCCTCCTATGTTCTGGGCTGCTATAATTGCTTGGTGAGCTTAAGGTATAAGAGAAGCTAAAAAAATAGGCCTTTACATTGAAGTTAAAGTTGGCTTTTAAAATCATTGATAAGCAAACAAGAGGGGTGGCTTTCTTTTGTGAGAAAATGGGCTTCTAAGATAAGAATACAAAAGATCAAGCAAGACTCAAAGAAGGGTAACAATGGCCCTTTGAATAGAAGTAGTTTACAAGTTAATTTTGTTCAAATGGACACTATGCCTCGACACAATCATGTACCAAAAGTTTGGTACCATTAATGGCTAAAAAAAATAGGAAGTGTTAGAGTTTATATCATTGCCCTGTGTATAAATTGTGAGATTGAAGTATGGCACAAACTTACAGTTATATAAAAAAATGTAGAGTTCAGACGTCCATGAAAAGAGAATTCTTACCAAAAAAAATTTATGATAATTTTAAAGTTTGTTGGTTGAAACTATGTAATACGTGTACCAATCCAATGAAATTTGCAGTCATTGTGAAATGGAAATTAATGTAAACAAAATAAAGATAAGGTAAATTATACTCTGAAAAGGATAGCACCATCCAATTTTAATCGTAACAAATTGGAGTTGTCTCATGCTTCATCAAACTATTGCTTCACTCATTTTCTTTTCTAGGCTGATGTTGGATCTGGGATGCCACTTGCTTGGTATTAGAAACTGGCAGATTTCTGTTGGTTTCATCTGTCTTCCATATATTATGTGGAGAGATATGCTCAACCTTTGTTTTCTTTATGAATCTTCCTGGCTTTGCTCTTTCTCCGTATAATTCTTTCCTTGCAGTGACAAACTCACAGTAGACTCACATTAGGGCCAGATGCATCAATCGCACCAACAGACCTCAAAGTGCAATCCATAAATTTGATGACTCTATTCATTTAATAATTATATTGTTTCGACTTCCAGCCTTCAGTGAAAATAGCATCCCAAGATGGATAGTGTTGATCAGTCCAATGTTGATGGCATCTAAAGAGTGTTCTCAATGAAAGGCATTTAAGTTATCAAGATTCTTGACTTTTCTTTTTCTTTATAGAATTCCTGCCCTGCGTTGACAATCTTACATTAGGTCCAGATGCATCAATGGTAGTAGCATACCTCTAAGTGCAATCTGAAAAGTTGGTAGCTTTGTTCAATGAATAATTACATCGTTCTAATTTTAAGTTTAGGTGAAAAAAGGTGCAACTTGGATAGTCTTGATCACGTCAATGTTTATGACCATCTAAAGGGAGTTCTCATTAAAAGGCATTGACAGGTTCTTTCCATTCATGATTATGCTACATGGGCTTGAGTACCAAAAAATATTTTTGTTGTTGAACATTGTGGATTTTTCCATTTTCCTTCTGCACATAAACATCTATTGGCATGGCTTTAAAAGGGCAATCTTTGATAGATTTGGGTTTCCCTTCTTTAGTAACACCACTCGGTTATCCATATGCTTCAGCACCTATGTTTGTTTCCCTCTCTCTATTTTCAATTTTTATGTTTTCACTAAGTTCTTTAATAATGATGCATATCCCATGTCTCTGGGATAAGTTTTTCCGGTGGATGTTATATCTTGTTATTAGTCATTGCTTAACTTGAACTAAGACTCCTGGTAATAAATTTGTATCAGTTTGTGAGTTTTTTACCATTACTACTTTATTATTTATTCAAAGCGTTCAAATTTATTCACTTTTCCATAGTTCAACTTATGAATGATATTCATTTTTGCAACGTGTACCTATTTCCTCGTTTGCGATAAGATTGTCAAGGCTTTCCTATTTATTATGGTTTTGCTGTAGATTTCAATTTATTCTAGCTTTTGAAGTAGTAGAGGCTAGGAATTTAAGGCACAGTTTTCTCTAACATTTTTTTACAAAAGGAAGCATTTACTTAAAATGAATGCATGCATAAGTTGTTCTGACATTGTGACCGTTGCCACTTCTTGTTGGCACTACTTTCATGTAAACTATTTGGAGCTTGGAGCTTTATGTAACAATTAATAATGTTGGTTTTCATGGAAAACTGTTATGTTTGTTATTATTCTTAAAATATAATATATTCAAAGTTTCTTTTTAACAATGTTGGATCCTTTTATTTATAGTTGGTTTTGGTTATTCCTACATACACAGTAAACATTACTAAGTGACCCTACCAACTCCTCTTAACCTCTATTCTATATTCCTAACCTTATCCCATTGCTATCAACTCTTATTTATTCTTCATCCATTACATCATCACTTCTCCCTCGTTACCTATCCACTACAATGAATAAGAATTCCATTATCCTCTCCCACTCTTTTGAGCACATAAAGGTTGTATATAATGTACATATATTGTGATAGGAATTTGATGTAAACTTACAAGGTCATTTGGCTAAATAATTGAAACATTTTGTATATATTTTTAGTATACATTTTGTATATATTCTTAACCATAGTGCCATTAAACTTTTAGAAGAATATGATCAACTCAAGTGGTCCAAGAATAGTGGAACAAGGGTATACACTATCAAGTTGGGCTATGCTGCAAGCATTGAAGAATGCCTTCTTTCTTATATAGTCTATTTGGGGAGAGCAGTCTAGAAATCAACATTTCCTTTAAAAATAAAGATTATTTTGTGGTTATAACTAGCCAAGAAGCTGTTAACCTGGGATAATAGACATAAAAGAAACTAGACATGCTAAGAGATGCATACTTTGCGAGCACGATTTAGATATTGTAGATCACTTGTTCATGGCCTTTTATTTTGAGTTATCTGTTTGGAAGAAGGTAGCTCTTGTCTAAGTAGGATGAGGTAAGAGTAATTTGGTGAATAGTCTCTTTGCACACAAGGGCTCAAAATTTATGCAAAAAAATTACATATCTAACATAAAACACTTTCTTGTGAATTCTCAAGGTGCTCTTAGAGAGGAATGTAAGGAAAAAATGTGGCACATTTTTGCAAAGAAGAGCCTTATCTTCAATAGACATATTTGAAAGTTTGTTGAAGGGTAGATTTGGTATGAAGTTATGATGCAAATCTGAAGTAGTTATTGAGGATTGTTTTGGCACATTTCACAAAGAAAATAACTTTGCTTATGCATGGAATTAAAAAATTATTCCCATGAAGCAATGAATATATGAAAAACTGAAATGTTTAAGTGTAAAATGTTATCTTAATTAAAGGGCCATGTAGAGACCTTGAAATTTTTAAGCTTGGATGTGGGAGCAATACTAATACTAGAGCAGAACGTTTAGCACTCTGGCCATCATTACGGGTCGGCAAAGATATTGGAATTCCTTACCTACATATCTTTGGCGACTCCTTGGTGATTATAAATTGTGAAAAGGGGGAACCCACCCTTGACATGGTGAACCTTGAGGCTTGGTGCTACAACTCCAGATTACTCATATCCTCATTCACCTAGGTGGATTTCAGTCATTTTTATAGGGAAAATAATAAGAGGGCAAACATCTTATCCATGGAGGGTTTGTGTATGGCTCCTAGTCATCTCTTACTTACTGAATATTATGATGATGAGTTCATTGGGGAAGTCTCAATCCAGCCTTTTTAGAATTTTCTCATTCTATTTCAGATATTTATCTCATGGATTTTTTTGAGTTATTTCTGGTTATGCTGAGCAGCAATTACAGGAATTTTGAGAGTCACGTGCCTGCTTTGGATAAGGTGTCTAGGATCTTGTTATGTTCTTTATGGACATTTCTCTAACTGATGTATATAATGCTAACTTATGAGAGGACCTTTTCATGTATTCATACCCAGGTGCTGATAGTATTTTTTCATATCTTGGGTATAGTTATATTTCTGTTTTGAACCGCATTGTAATGTAATATTTATTGTTCTGTCTCACTACAACAAAAATTGGATTTAGCGTCGAATTTAGCACCGGATTTTAGTGTAATTTTTTCTCAATTGTGGTGAACAATCTGGCACTAAACCTGGCACTATTGTACATTTTCATAAAACGTCATCTATTGCAACGTTTTTTCGTCCTTTTTAACATTCATTTTTACGTCCATTTTTGTGCCCATTTTTTTGCATCTTTTGTTATGCTTTTATTTCCACCCAATTTTGCAACTTCTATTGCATCTTTTTTTGCATCCATTGTTACATCCTTGTTTGCACCTAGTCTCATGCTCGGTTTTGCATCCAATGTTGTCTTATTTTGCTCCTAGTTTTTCATTGAGTCTTGCACCCAATTTTGCACCATGTTTTGCATAAGATTATGTGTCCAATTCTGCATCTAACGTTGCATTTAGGTTTGCATTCAATTTTCGGCCCAATGTTGCATCTAGTTTTGCATCCAATTTTACTTATAATGTTGCATCCCCATTTGCATCTAATTTTGTATCTTGTTTTACGTCTTTTTTTGTATCCATGTTTGTACCTAATGTTTCATCTTGTTTTACGTCGTATTTTGCATCTAGGTTTGCACCTAGTGTTGCATCCCGGTTGATGTATTTTTTTGCATCTATGTTTGAGCCCAATGTTGCACCCAGTGTTGCGCCTAGTGTTGTGCCTAGTTTTGCATCCATGTTTGTATCTAATATTGCATCTAGTTTTGTGTCCAATGTTGCATCCCATCTTGCATTCAATATTACGTCTAGTTTTACAACGAATGTTTTGTCCCTTATTGCATCCAATATTGTGTCTCATTTTAAGTTTTTGTTTGCGCCAAGTGTTCCTTCCATTTTTAAACCTGGTGTTATGCCTAGTTTTATGTCCATTGATAGACCATATTTTGTGCTCAATTTAATGTCCAATTTAATGTCTAGTTAGGAGTCCACTTTTGCATCTAGTTTTGGACCTAGTATTGCATCTAGTTTTGAGTCATTAATTGTGTCTAGTGTTGAGTCTCTTTTTTCATCCATTTTTTCGTTTAGCATGACATCCATTTTTGTGTCCATATTTGCATCTGACATAAGTTTGAATTTTGCATCCAGTTTTGTGTTTAGTGTGACCTCCACTTTTACATCTTGTTTTGCATTTAGTGTTGTGTATAATATTGCATCCATCTTGCATTACTACATTTTTTACCTTTAGAAATACATTCCAATATCATTAGGGCATGGAGGAATCGAACCACCAACGTCCTGCTTGTAAAGCAGGAACTCTTCCATTGAGCTAGCATCCTTTAAGAATTGGGAAGAGGACAAACATTAACGCATAGATTTCATCATTTGTAATTCTAATAAAATACAATAAGATCCAAATACATTCATGCTTAAAATCCAATTTATTTTTTCAACCACACTAATAAGAACAAAAATATACCATGCTCGGGCAACAAAATATCCTAAACAGTTACGCAATCTATTAAAGTGGTCTGCAAAAGAGTCTTAGAGAACAACATAATGTATTCATGCATACCTAATAACCTAAACTTGATATGGATAAAGAATTAGGGATGTGGTTAAGAAATATTTGTAGAATCCAATTGAGGATGTGTGTGTTGCTACATACATGTTGTTATTCATTAATGAGGTGATTTTGTTCAGCAATGGGATGGTAAGAGAAGAACATATGAATGGTTACTAAAAGAAGATGTCTACTATGTGCAGCATATATGATATAATGAATATTTTAACAATTAACACCAACAAAGTTGAATTATA
Organism: Pseudotsuga menziesii; assembly: GCA_001517045.1. Classification (NCBI taxonomy): domain Eukaryota; kingdom Viridiplantae; phylum Streptophyta; class Pinopsida; order Pinales; family Pinaceae; genus Pseudotsuga; species Pseudotsuga menziesii. The sequence goes on along the minus strand of LPNX010979253.1, from coordinate 284,334 downwards.
TTATGTGAATTATTTATAATCTAAAAATTAGTAAGATGTCAATAGGAAAATTGATCATACCGGTTTCCACAATTGATAAGGCCACAAGGAGGTAGATGAAGTTAAGGGATTTCTCATATTACTAACAATTTTTCCATAAAGAGATTCTGAAGGGCCATTCCATCACTTCATCAACATAACTTCAAGAATCCTTTAGCTTCATGAATCCTGTGAATTTGGGGAGCAGGGGCAGAGAGGGGGGCACCTCCACGCAACATAGCTTCATGAATCCATTTAATAATAGCTAACGAAGAGAATGTGAAATAAGAACTAACAAAAAAAACACAAAATGAAAAAGAGAATCATGGGATTCTGAGTAAAAATTAGTGAAGAGACATGGAGAAGGAATGAATAAAGGAAAATTTACATAGAAAAGAACAAATGTTTGCTTGAACTATTCAAAATTTCAAAAGGGGTTTATCAACAAACAATCTCAAATTGAAATTTATTTTAGGCATGTTAATGAACAAATCATGAGTTCCATATTTGTGATGATGAAGACTAATTTGATTTATGGGGTTCTAAATACCAACAGTTTTAATAATGGGCATTTCAATTTCTTTCCCATTGGAATTAGATGTGCCAATTTAATTTCAAAGATCATTGTATAAAATTGAACCTTAGAGAACGAAGGGAGGTGGGGGTTTTGGAGATAGTTCAATTTTCTTCACTTAATATTAAATAATACAACATTCGACTTTACATTTGGGGATCACATGGGGTTTTGATAGGGGAGGACTAATCTAGGTCAAAATGAGAGAATTTTATTGTGCAAGTTCATCGTCTTGCAGAATTCCAAGAATCTGAAATAGAAAAGTTGGGGGGATGAAAGGACACAAGAATAAAACCTCCAAAATTGTAAGGTCATAGACACAACAACGTGGTCAATGCAATTTGAGACCTGTCACCCTAAGTTTCTAAAACCAATGTTCCATAAGTGAACATAATTGCAAGAATTAGAATACCTGAAACACAGCTGAAAAAATAAAAGTTCCACAACAATACGAAGGCCACAAGACCACATAGTGGAATATAGAAAAGAATCACAACAGTATTTGGATAAAGAATCAATAGGTCATGGACTTTAAGAATCAACAGTTCTATGTGTTTTGAGATTCTAACTCAACAACAAAACTATTGTGTGTGCATGTGTGGATGTACGTAAGTGTATGAGTTAGGAGAAAACTTAAAAGCCTTGAAAGTAATGGTCTTCCATATTATAAGCGTCTCTTATACAAAAATTATTTGTATTAAGCCATGTGAATCTGCATGTGTTCTTTATTCTATGCATTTAATCTAATTCTAGATCTTTAGGCAAAGAAAGACAACAAACTATCCAACATCCGTAAGAAACATCCAACATCCTATAGACGCACTTTGTATGAGCATGAGCATTGTAAAAGAAAGCGATCAAAAGTCTATGAAACTCCAGACAGATGATCGTAACATGCCCATTAGAAGGAAACTCATGAACCCCAAACATGGGTAGACATGACAAGAACACTAATAATCTAAACAGAAGTAACAATAAAATATCTATGACATACCATTGATATTTAACATCTTTTTTGTACTTCTCCCAAATGCTTTGTTGTGACTCACTCTTAGGGATGACCTCCATAGCAGTCAATATTTCTCGTTCCACCTCCTTCCCTGTAAAAACAAGCTTCTGCACTTTCGACAGCTCTGAAAAATTGACATCAATTTGTTAGATGACATAATATCAAAATAGTCAAAATGAATTCTATTAAACATTATCATGAATTGGAAATTTTAGGAAAACGTATTCTTGGATAACCATCTGAGTAGTAAAAATGAAAAATATCAAAGTAAATTGTAGTTGTGCTATGCAAACAAAAGGCATGTTCTTTAACAAATAATTCCCCAACTTAGTATAAATAATAATTGTTATCTAGGGGTCCAACATGCCACCTTAAGGACCAACTTGTTAATTACTAACAAGCTATCATCCTAACAACTGACATTAGAAACAATGTAATAGCATTTTAATTGCTTCCTTTCCACCTAACCTTGAAAGTTAGAGGATTCAATGCAAATATCCGATCCCATGTAGTGAACGTTTATCCCATGTAGTGTTGTACTTCTTAAAATCAACAAGGTTCATTGTTTTAACTTACCATTCAGTGCTCAAATAACTACACTAAATTTGTTTTATTGGAGTGGTACTAATATTCACATAATCACTTGAGAATAGATGGAAGCATTATAAAATTTTACCCAACAACAAAGAAAGTAAACAACAAAAAAGAGGACCGTCACACAAAAAAGAGGTAAATTTCACTATATTTTCATCATTTTAATATTGTAGAGCAGAGAAAGAAAGGCATACGAATGAGTAGATCATGGAAATAAATGCATAGAATTTATCTTAAAAGTAGGAAAAGTGTTGTTAGAAAACCATTAATACAACAAGTCTCAAACTACTATAGGAATTTGGACAACCAACATAGAAGGAAGCTTAATGTTAGAGTTACAAGTTGTTTGCAAGCCGTTTTCAAGCATTTTGCAGCAAACAAACTTTGAGGAGTAGGGTGGCTAGCCAAGACTAATAATATTCGATTGTAGACATCCAAATAGTGTTGGAATTGTCCACTGGAAGTTTCCTTTGGGTCATTAGCTGAAAATGTATGTACTGTAAGTGGATCCCTCCACATCTATTTAAGATTATATTGTAGTATACAAAAGAAAACTTATTCAACCTCTCACCAAAATATCTAGATACATCCAACAGACTAAATAGAGATACAAACTAAAGATAAACTTAGGGAATATTTCTTAAATCTTCCAAGAAGTACATATAACTCCATCATACCTACCATCTACAAAATCTGTACCTACTACAGCTTCAAAATCAACCACTATCTATAGAATAGAGACAACACATTCATATCCCAGCTAGAATAGATCATACCTTAGACATGGCCCGTTAGGAGAGGGTATGCACATTCACAAATAAGGTTTATCAACCCCATAGGAATGATTCCCAAGTTAACAATCTAAGAGCAGCCCAAACAAATGAACATGGCCTACTTTATCAACAGCAAAATGGAATTATCATGCATTCTTCATGTGCTAACAAATGGAATTCAATTCGAAGGAAATTGTGAAATTATTAGTGAGTCTAATATGAATACAATAATAATCCAGTTCAAATGAAGGAGAAAACCCATTTCTTAGCCAGATGCAAGGTCCTTGATGGACTTTGAGTAATGTTGGTGGTAGCAATTTGAATGAATACTGAGCCAAAGAAGTTGAATGGCACAATGGCCAATAGGTGGGGAGGAAGAGGTTCAGTAAGAAACCACCAACAATCATCATAATAGATGAAGCAAAAACATAAAAGAAGTGAAAAAACCATCATGTTGAGATTTAATATAAGAATGTGAAGTTCTTATTAGGAATGTGGGTCTGCCTAAGTTTCGATAAGTCTCATTAGAAAGATGGTAAAAGAGACTTTCAAAAAATAACAAATTCTAATCTCCAGTGTTGTTAATTTTTCCCTTCAAGGTAGCTATAGGGGAAAGTATCAGAGAGTTTGAATTAAATTTTAATGTCCTTGTTTCAAGTTGTGTGGTGAGCAAAAGAAACTATAGTAATTATCTGTAAAATCACCTAAGTGTGAAAAGAAAAGAAAAATAATTCCTAATGAATTGACACTATTTGGTTATACATATATTCACGTTGCATCAAGTGGTAGATAAAGGAAACATGATCTGGGGGGGCTACCATTTTGGGCTTCCAGCTAGAAAATTATATAGTTTAAAACATTTGACCTCTCTACCTTTCGTTTCCACATTTGTATGTCTTAAGATTGAAACAATGGCCCAAAATGTGCACACTTTTCGTTGACTAGTGCTTACACAAGTGTATCTAGACAGTCATGTCAAAAGAGCCAAATAATTAATTAGCAATACATATGCATTAGACATTAGTTAGAATTTTAAACATGAATTGAGTTCTCTATAAATCAGAAGAAAATGACATATTGGTGGATTAACATGTGACTGAAGGGTAGTATCATCTCATTGTATAAACTTCCTTTAAATCACGGGAATGGAAATGGAGCCCCTATGTCACTAACAGTAGACTGCACTACTACTGAACTGGTATGTAATGATCTGTCTTTTACAGAAGGGAGTGTATGTGAAGAGATGGTAACTACTATTTCATATATTTCTATACTTTGGCTGAAATTTGTATCCAGTTTAAAGTTGCATGATAGAAAGAAGGCAGAAGTGTTCCATGTAATGATTGACAATTGTTGGTTGCTTAATGTATGGAGGGAATTTATAGAGCATCGTCTTGGGAACAGGAAAAATATGATTCTGGAATCCCATGTTGTAACAAATATGAACCAACAGATTTGTTTGCATCACCTTTTTTGTTGTTTCCATGTCTTATATCTTCCATCTCAAAGGTCAAGCAAATATCAGATAAGATTGAAGTTCTTGACCTGTTTGATGCTCTTCCTAGTTCTGAAGAAATTATGGTTTTTACTGGGGGTTTTAGCAAGGTCTGCAATATCACAGTTTGCAGTTCATTATTGTTGAAATCAGACCACTGTCAACAAAGTGTCGAAACAAGCAGTGTTCAGGATTACCATGTCAATGGTACCAATCTCGATAGTTCTGAATGTTCTGCATTAAATGACATTCACCATGATTCTGCAATGTTATATGGAATATTTGTTGAATTCCTAATAAAGGAAACATGTGCATTTTTTAATATAGATGCTACCTCAGGGCCTTGTGGGCTTAATGGTATTGATGCAGCAGGTACTGGAAGTAATCCTAGCAAGTTTATGAGAACTCTATCTCTTGCTTCCAGGTAAGATGTCCTAATGTTAAGTTGGACTTTCTAATGAACTCTCGTTTATCCTACCAAAATATATCCTTGTTTTATATTTTGTTTAGCTAAACTATTATTATTCTCTAAAAATTCTAAGTTGTGTTATGGATCAAACTTTATGTGGGACTTGAAGAACTAAACAATGGAGATAATATGGCTGGTCTTTTCCTTGTAGTTTTTTTATATTAATATATGAAGTTCAAAAGTCTAATGTCGAAAATTCTAATACCATTGCGAGGTAAAACATTGCAATTTATGAATATGATTGTCTTTCAATGATGAACAAAACATAGATGGTGCAGTTTAACTATGGAAATGATTGGCTTCCTTTTAAGTTTTTATGCCTCCTCTCTCAATTCATCATTTTAAATGTAAGATTATTATTAGATAGTTGTACCAAACTCTTGATGTTTCAAGTGTCTAGCATGAAGTTTTTTTATGATTTGATAGATGTAAAGGGATGTAAAAATAGAATAAACCATCAACTAAGTAGTTGCTATGATGGCCTAGGTAATAACCTACAGAAAGCCAGCTATTTGTCATGTTTGATGCAATTAATTATGGTTTGGGTATTAAGAACAGAGGAATGGAGCCTTCTAATACTCAAGCCGAACATTTCCTTTTCCAAGAAAAAATATTTGTATTTGATATTTTGGAGGGTAAATCAAAATAAAATTTTACCCTACCTTCTGACTCAATTTAGGTTTCTATAAAGTCTCCATCATAGATATATGACATATACATTCATCTTTCAAAAAGATTCCAACTAGATTCTTACCAATCAAAAGATGACCTAAATATTGATTTAAACATTATTGGCAGTCACTACCAAAAGTGCAAACTAGTCCTGTTGAATTATTATGAGGCTGCTGGAGACTCATTTATAATACAAATGCATGACCAAAACCATTTTTTCTTGATAATCATAGAGGTTTTGTTATTTTACTTACACTAAGCATGGCATGTACGGTCATCTATCAATAAGGTACATCTATAAAATATCATTTAAAGATACTTATAGAAATTTGCCTTGAAAATATTACTTTTATGTTAACAATCAAAGAACTCTTTATAAAACTTATTGTTGAGCAATGCAAAAGCATAGTCTTGAAAGAATGGTGTTTTGGACCATATCTAACATGCTGAAATAAAGAACCGAGCAAGTAGTAAGTGATTTTATCCCAAATCAAGGTGTAAGCTAAACAATATTAAAATGCTTCTACTCTACACCATCACATGTGTTTTTGTAGAAAACTCTAGTGCTTATAAAGGTATAACTAAGACAATGTAAAAGAGAATTACCATTGTACAAAAATTACAATTTGAACCATAGATATGAACCAAAAACATAGTTTGGATAAGAAAGTGCATACTTGTTCAAATGCCGAGCAAAATTCCAAAAAATGCAATGTTGATCCAACGGCACTTGATGGAAACTATATTCCTACAATCAACTGCATTGGCTTCCCTCGAGGCAAAATCATTTCGTCCATCTCATTCTTGTCTTTGCATTTCTTCCTCCTCTTCTTCAAAGTTACGTTATATTCTGCAATCTCTAATTGGAAATCAATTTCAGAAATAGACTATGCATTGATGCCCTTGATAACATCTTTCTTTCCAGTTTTTCCAACATTGTCTAATTTTCTTCTCTTTGTTTGCTTCACATTAGCCTTTAGAACATGTTCACTTCCTGTTGGCATCAAATTTCCAGTTTTAGAGTCAATTTCAGAAGATTGAATTTGGTTTAATTTTGATTTTACTTTAGCCAGTTTTTTCCTCTCAAAAGGGTTTGTGCTTTCATGAAAAGCCAAAAAAGTTTGCACATCTTTACTTGTAGTCAAGGCCTTACCATTAATGTTATCATTTTCATTTGTTGTAATAAAAGGGGATGCGGTTGTATCTGATTTCTTCTCTTTGTTGTTTACAATGTCACTTTCCAATTTCCCCTCTTCACCAAGACCCGTGTTTTGAAGACCCGTCTCAACCTTCACCTAGCTTTTCTTCTTGGATTTACTTTTGGTATTTGTTCCTTTTCAATTCAGATCAAAGGTATTCGATATCTTCTTCCCATCCTTATTAATATTACAATCCAAATTTCCTCTTTCAAATTGACCTCCATTTTTCCATATTAGTTCTCTTCTGATTCTTTTCTCTTGTTGGAACTCGAACAGTATCTCTGTGGTGATCAAGACCCTTTTCAATTATAGGTTTATAGCTATTACTTGAGTGTTTTATTTTTTAAGCTGTGATACAGCTCGTGATTCTAAGTGACAACCTTGACCGAGAGCAGAGGATTCATCCAATGAATTTTGCAACTTGCTAAATTTTGAAGGAGTGGAATATTTGGCAAACAAATTTTCATATTTCCCAGCCTTTAAAGGAGACACCAGAGGTGGACTGTTTTTCTCCTTTAAAGGACAACTTTCAGTTGCTTCCACAGAAGCCATGGAACTCTAAACAGGCTTCAATTTCTTGACAAGGTCTTTCACATCAATATTTCCAGAATGAATAGATTCCAAAAGAATGTTTATTGTGAAAACATTCAAAGAATTGGCATGCTTTTGTATCAGAACAGAAGGATCCATAAGAAATACAAACAATATTGTATCATCATCAATGTCTTGTAATCAAATATGTTTATATCATTCAAGAGATAGAAGATGTATTAAGAAGACTAGATTTACAGAACATATTTCTTTGAGGACATCGTCATTTTCAAGGGTAAAATTGAAATATTCACATATGCGGGTATTTACCTTAGATAGACCTTGACACTTGAGTAAATCAGCAACAGAAGCAAAGCATGTAGCCTTGGCTGCATGCACAAGAATTCTGGTAGGAGCACAACCTTGTTTTTTCCTGCAATAATGAATTCAACAACTTCATTTCTGAAAATATCAAACAATGCTCCCTATCAAAACCTCCAAAAGGCAACATAAAAATTTCATGCCTTTTCCAGAAAGAATTTCTATATTCAAACTTGCATGCAAATACTGCAATTGCAGATATTTCTACACCTTGGGCATTTCCACTCCTCATATTTAATATCCTCTTCAACCTTATCTCCATACCTTCCATGATTATCAATGTGTATAGTTACTATGGATTTGAATAGATCAATGAAGCCTCAACACCCAACAAGTATTTGTACAATTTTTTCTTGAGTGACCACGTTAATCATTCCTGGTTGTAGAGCTTGTAGTTTCTCAATAAGAAAATAGTGGATCTCTATGACCCTAATGATGCCCATGCTATAGGTGTACACACGCTGATAGAGAGTGTCATCATAAATAAAACTTAATACTTGTTATAGAGTTTATGCATGTAAACCACTACCAAGCAGGTGGTTTAGGAAACTAACCTATTGAGCAAGAACTTGGGACAAACGTTCTGTGTGCATGATTTGATGTTAACAACATTCTTGGAAGGCTCCATGAATTCCAGAGTCTTTTACTGATACTACAACGATCTCAAGTGATGTGTTCATAATTCAAAATCCTTGTTAAAGCATAAAATGGAAGATTAAACAGAGAAAAGGAGAGAGATCCCCACACACACACCTGATGAAAAGTCTTGCCATTTTTAGAATAATAAATTCTCCCTCCAATAAAATGCACTCCTGGAGACTTTATCTGCTTCTGCACCCCATTAGTAGCTGAAACTTTTTTTTTGTGGAATCGACTACTCGAGGAGACGACACGTTCTCTTTATTATCTGCTTGTAATACCTTATTCGGATCCAACCCCGAACCATTTGATGTAACCTTTTCATCAAATTTGTGATGTTTCTTTGTTTTGGATGAGCCTGTTGGGGAGGTCAGTTTTTCTATTGTTGCCACATCTTTGGTTAGGTCATGATATTTGATAAAACTGCTATTTAGGTTATATAATGTATCCTTCTTTTTATGCTGATTTGGACGAGTCATGGTTTTACCCTTGCTGCATTTCCAACCCTGAGTTGCCTTAAATGGGATCATTTTATCCTCAGACTTTACTTAATTGCAGTTAATCAATGAACAAATCATTTCACTACATCCCAAGAAGCATCCACTCTGTGTAGGGGTCATTTCGTGCACCCTGCCCCATCCCGGGGTCAACCATTTAGTCCACTTCACCCCTATAAAGCAGACCTACCTCTAGCCAGCAAAATAAAGAAGCCAACAACCAACCCCCATCTATCTAGAAAAATAAAGACTCCCTCCATGGTTGCAGAATGAGCATTAGCATTCCCATTCTTCAAGGTGATTTTCTCTTGAACCCTTGCATTATCAGGGTTTTCATTTCTTGGAAAGGAAAGCTTATTCTTTGCGAGGGGAGTTGAAGCATGCTCATTAAATTGTTTTTTGCGACTTGATTTTCCAAGAGAGTTTGATGATGTAATCATTATAGAGCTACCGGTGCCTAACAGAGGATTCTTCCTTACTTTTTGACTTGGGGAAAGTACCATTTGTCCTCTTGACCTTTTATGTCATCAATATAGATACCCAAGGATTCGATCCCCTGCATTCACATAAACCAGAAGACATACATAAAAATCCAACAAAATAAATTCCAAGCAATAAAACATCTTACAACCAAAATGAATATGGGAACGAGTCCTCCATGTCATGAAACATCAACCAATTATACCACTTATATCAAGTGCCAAAAAATATGTTAGCCATGGTGAAATACAAGACAAGGAAACTCTGTTACAAACAATTACTGTGATCAGTTTCGTTGGGACGATTTCAAAGCAAAATCATTATTCAGAAGGAAGACAAAGAGCCCTACACTGATACACATAAGAGAGATTTAGAGAATCAACACCTTACCTACAGAAATACAGGCCTGGGAGGTAAGCTTGTGCCTCCCTTTGCTTCACGCTTTCTGGTGTTTCCTCACTGGGAAAGAGAGACGACCAAATGAAAAAGGTGATGTGTTTTTGGTAGGGAAAAAATTGTGCAGAGACACAACACTTTGAACCCTTCCTAGCCCTTCCCAAAAGTGTAATGTTAAAATTTTCCTTTAAAAAAAATTAAAATCTGAATTTTACCCCTCCTCTCCAATTACGAAAGGAATAAATTATATTAACATTTCAAAAGAAGGGAAACATTTGAAATTACCCATCCATATAAAATTTTCAAGATATTGAAATTCCTATGCTATAAATTTCAGCTCATCATTCAAAATATTGGAAATATGATCAATTATAATAACTTACTCACTCATGTCATGCACTCAATGCTTAGTTGTGCAAGATGACCAGTAATCATTGATGACTACAAGGCACTTTCCATCTAGATGTGACTCTAACTCCCGAGTCAGTTAGGGCTACAATATATAGTGTGACAATGTGTCAACAACTATGACTATAACAAAAAAGAACAACTACTAGTCTACTAGTAGGCCTGAAACGAGCTAAAAACTTGGTGCCTGCTACCTATGTGAACCTCGCTACCAATGTCCACTCTTTTTTTGTCAAAATGAAATTCAAAAGGCCACTTTGATGAGTCCTCCTCTACAAGACTTCATTTCTTGCATGAATATCATGGACTCATGATAGCTATAAACAACACTCGATGTCATGCAAATACAAATAATGGCATGTAGCTAGGATGACAAACTGTGCAGAGGTCAATTTATGCATTGCTATAGAGAGGTGTGATTGGGAAAACAGTATGGAGAAGCAATGGTTATTAATAAAATTACAAAAACAATTGTGGGCTCAATAATAGTCTCAAATTTGATGGGTGGCATGATTGTGATGTAATCTCCCTTTGTCCTTCCAAACATTTGTGGTTTTTCACAACATTTGTGCTCAACGCCAACAAAATACATATAAAATTTACTTTTATTTACATCATCTTCCCTTTAAATACTCATCTCATAGTCATAACTAAGGACTATTATGCATGCACATCCTCACCTTACAATATGAATTAGGTTAAGGTGCAAAGACAACCATAAAATATTAAATGTGTCAAGACACAAAGAGTAAGAGACAACTATAAGTAAGTCTTATATTAAATTTACCATATATGTCTTTAATTAACACTATCAATTGATATTTTGACATGCTCTATTGTTTTGATATTCTTATCACTCCTTACCAATGTGATAGCAAATTATTCTTTGAAGGTAAAGTCTATAATCTTTGTTTTTCTTCCTCATTATCATGCCTTTTGGTAAGACAATAAAGGGCGTAGTGGCCTGCATCAGCATGGAAAATAGTTTTGACATAGAGGTATACACATTAATTGTTTTCATTAAATAATCTAAATTCCTACCTGTGACTATTGATTCACTAAATTGTGGACTGGTACAAAACACAACAAATTTTAGAGCCCCGAGTCCTTAATTACTCACACCTAGAACTTTCCCAAATATCAACCATTAATAAACTTCTTTTGGTATTTGGGTTCAATTTAAAAGGAGGATTTTTTGAGAGTGAGACATCCAGTGAATTGCAATGATTCAATTGACTTAGTCTTGATTCCATTGCAAAATATGGTCGTAGAAGATTCTACACAGGGCATAATAGAGAAATAGGAAAATACAACAGCGATGGAGAATCCTTTTCATTTGTTCTTAGAAATCACGCTACCTGACATAAAATTATAAAGAAGCCACATGAGTTGATTCAATACCCAATTCTTTCTATCTTCGTTATTTTGATTCAATTCCAAATTCTCTCCATCTTCAATGATCCTATTGAAGGAAAATGCATTGATTTCTTTAACAGAATATGGAATCTAGAAGTTTGGAGGTCATCCAGAGGCTCCATAAGAAAGCATTATCATGACTGGTACTTGAGTAATAGGTGGTTCGAGATCTGCTTGTTATAAATCCAAATATTTGTAGTGTTCCACACCCAATCTATTAGTCCTTATAACAAAGCAGGCTCACTCGGTTCATTCTCAACATCCAACGATCATATGGATTTGGCCCCTTGTCCCCGTAATTTATGTACCCTCGTAGAGTTTGAGGTATGGCTACTCAAATTAGGTCTCATGGCTGGATCTTATCCTGGCTATTCCTAATTAGTCCACCTGTGTGAATCTATCCCATAAAACATAGTTGTAAATGCCAATATGTACTAATACAAAATCCAATTGTGAGATAGCGATCTAAATTTTGGTGACCTAGCATCAGTAGAACCACCATCATAGGTATATATTATATAGTATCTAAGAGAGCAACATCTAAGACAGAGACAATAGAGGCATCAACAATGGTAGAGCTCCCACTTTACTTTGATCCATCTCGAAAAACCAGGCTTTGAACAGTGTGGCCCAAGAAACAAGACACCCACATTGACAACTAGGCACCTTGACAAGTCCTCATGGGAGGAATAATATTAAATCCTCTCATGACTGAATTAAATCCTCTCATGGCCGAATTGGGGACAGACCAGATAGACCAAATTGATACTCATAACCTCAAATCCATATATTGATTTAGCAGAATCCCCTTTGGGAAATGGGTAGTTGTACATAGATCTATATTTGAAAAATTCTTCATGTTTTGCTTCGCCTCCCTAGGAAACTTCATAGGTTTTAATCTATATTTTAATGTGTATAATGTATAAGTAAATAATATGTGTATATATTTATTTATATTAAATCACATAACATATGAACTATACATATTTATTTATATTAAATCTTTTAACATATGAACTATAGTAACATATTTATATTAATTATATATTATTATTATATTTACATATTTTACCATTATTAAGGTGAAAGAAGTTTATATATCATAAGGGTGTTTATAAAATATTTACCTATTTTATAAATTTGGTTAAGTATTATATTTACATTTATTAGAAGTATAGTATGGATGGACTATGAATGTATGGATTTAAACATAATTCCCTAAAATGAAGCATGTTTTGTTGGGAGAAAGAAAATTGGAACAATTTCAATATTATGTTTCCCTTGTGGTTTGAATTTTGTACTTTGGTGGGGTGTTTTAGAATAATCCCACTTGTTATGCATGCTTTAAATGATGACGATGATGAAATAGATGACAATGACAGTGATGATGTTTTTGATGATGACGATGAGGGAAATGATCATGATCATGATCATCATCGTCATCTTTGTCATTGTCATCATGATTATCACAATAGTCATCATCATCGGCATAATCATCATCCATGTCATCATCATCGCCATTGTCCTTGACATCATCATCATCATGATTATTGACATTTTCATCAGTTATTCATAATTAAATTTGGCATAAGAAATAGCATCTACCCAAAATATGTGATTAGTGGAAAAGGGTCATGGAGGACACACACGGTTTATGCATGACAAATAACAACTTATTTTTTAAGATGATTAACCTCATCATTCTCATTGTATTCATAATCATTATCATTGTCATCATCACCATCATCATCATTCATTTCATTTCCATCATAATCATCGGCAATGTTGTCATTTCCATTATCCTCATCATCATCATCATCATCATCATAATCGTCATCATTGTCATTGTTCTCCTCATTATCAACAACATTATCATCATCATCATTAACCATCCTCAATATCATAATCGTTATCCTCATTTTCATCTTCAACATCTGGGTGTAAAGCTGGATGCAAAAGTGGATAAAAACATGGATGCAAAAAAGGATGCAAACATGGATGCAACAAAAGTAGGTGCAAAAGTGGGTGCATAATGGGGTGCACCAAAAATGGATGCAAAAGGTGATGCAAAAGTGGATGCAAAAAATGATGCAATCATGGAAGAAAAACATGATGAAAAAATTGGCGCAAAAGTGAATACAACCATGGATGTAAAATTGGATACAAAATTGGATGCGAAAGTGGATGCAACAAAAGTAGATGCAAAAGTAGTCATAACATCGAACACAAAACCCGTTGCAAAAGTGGATTCAAAAATGGATGTATAAAGGGATGCAATAACTGATGTAAAATTGGATGCAAAAAAATATGCAAACGTGGATGCAAAAGTTGAAGCAAAAGTGGGTGTAAAAGTAAGCGCAAAAATAGGTGTGAATTGGGACGTGACAAAAGTGGATGCAAAACTGGATGCAATAGTAGATGCAAAAAAATACGTAAACATGGATACAAAATGGGATGCAAAAAGGGATGAAAACGTGGGTGAAAAAGTGGATGAAAAAATGGATGCAAAAGTGGATGCAAAAATGGCTGAAACAAAACAAGATGCAAAACTAGACTCAAAACAGGATGTAAACTTTGATGCAAAACTTGGTGCATGAAGGGATGCAAAAAAAGAAGCAGAAGTGGATGCAAAAGGGGATGTAAAAAAGGATGCAGAAGTGGATGAAAACAAGGGCGTAAAAGTTGAGGCAAACATGGGCGTAAAAGGGGGCACAACAAGAGTATATGTACAAACTATGTGCAAAATTAGGTGCAAAACTAGGCTCAAAACTTGTCGCAAAACCTGATGCAAAACCTGGCGCATAACTAGGTGCAAAACCCGGTGCAAATTATGTCGTAATTTGCACCAAATTTTAAAAAAGGACGCAAAAAAAGCCTAAAATAGCACCAACCCATGAAATTGTGCCATTTTGTCCAAAAAATGAAGAAAAATACACTGAAAGATGGTCTAGACACAAAAAAGGATGCAAAAAGAGATGCTAAATCCAGTTTTTGTTGTAGTGCCTGACCCATTAGGGTATGGAAAGTTGTTTGATGATGTACAAGGTTACCTTTGTTTCATTAGAATATCAAGGAACTATTTTTTTTTACTGAAAAAGCCTTGAAACCTCAAGTGAACTTAGGATCAAGAATATTAACTTCTGTTTTAGATACTCTAAGGTCACGAAGACAATGTGATATTAACTTTTTCCTTTAACTTTTTCATTGACAATGTGATATTAAATTTTTCCTTCATTTTATCTTAGTTTAGGGTTGGGAAGAGAGAAATATTTGTATCTTTACCGAATGTAATATTCTCATCATCCTACCACAATGACAAGGAATTAAGTCTAGAATCCACTTAAAGTCTTAAAAGTGATTTACAAGTAGTAGACCAATGAACTGATTTAGTATTATGCTGATTTAGTATTATGATTATTGTCTTATATTACAAGTAGTAGATCAACAAGGATATCAAGAGTAGTTTGATATATTTGAATAATTATATAATTTTTACTCAATCTTTTGAATAACACATCATAACTTTTTCATTGTGGACAAAAAAAACAAGTTCAAAATCCATTACAAATTGCAAATTTGCTTTGATACATTTTATTATAATCAAACTTTCCTTACTTTCTCCTTTATATTTGTTTATTTTTCATTTATAAATTTCCCAATATTTTTTTTATTTTATACTAACTTTAGCTTTAGAAGTTTTCACCTAATGGTAAAAAAATAAACTCCTTAGTCTTCGTGTATGAAACGTCCACCAAACTGCAGGTTATTCATGTAGCAAAACATACATGTTTTTATGTGTTCTTTTAGAACTAAATCCTATCAAATTTTAACCAACTGCAAATTTTGAACCATATATTGGCCACAATCTACCCACTTGTTTATATCTGGATTGATCCATAGCTTTCACTTTACACTCTTGAACAATCAATACCCTGTGGGAGCTCTGTATTCTTCTTTAGTTTGCACTTTCTTTGCTCTAGGAATCAAGTAAACACCTCCTTTTTATCTCAGGGAAAAAACAACATATCCTTTGGCTTTTGACTCCTTTCTTTAGCCTGCATATACATTGTTTTCATGTGCCTTCTAGACTCCCATGAAGCAATGAATATATGAAGACCTGAGATGTTTAAGTGTAAAAATTTATCTTACTTAAAGGGCCATGTAGAGACCTTGACGTTTTTAAGCTTGGATGTGGGAGTAGTACTAATACTAGAGAAGAACTTTTAGCACTCTAGGCATCATTAAGGGTCACCAAAGATATTGGGATGCCTTACCTACATATATTTGGTAACTCCCCGACGATTATAAATTGGGAAAAGGGGGAATCCACCCTTGACATGGTGAACCTTGAGGCTTGGTGCTACAACACTGGATTACTCATGTCCTCATTCACCTCCGTGGATTTCAGTCATGTCTATAGGGAACATAACAAGAGGGAAGACATATTATCCATGGAGGGTTTGTGTATGGCTCTTGGTCATCTCTTACTTACTAAATATTATGATGATGACTTTATTGGGGAAGTCTCAAACCAACTTTTTTAGAATTTGCTCATTCTATTTCAGATATTTATCTCATGGAGTTTTTTGAGTTATTTCTAGTTATGCTGAGCAGCAGTTATAAGAATTTTGAGAGTCACTTGCCTGCTTTGGATAAGGTATCTGGACTCTTGTTATGTTATTTATGGACATTTCTCTGAATGATGTATATACTGCTCACTTATGAGAGGACCTTTTCATGTATTGATACCCAGGTGCTGATAGTATTTTTTCACATCTTGGGTATAGTTATATTTATATTTTGAACTGCATTGTAATGTAATATTTACTATTCTGTCTGACCCATTGGGGTATGGACAGTTGTTTGATGATGTACAAGGTTACCTTTGTTTCATTAGAATATCAAGGAACTTCTTTTTTCGACTGAAAAAAAGCTTGAAACCTCAAGTGAACTTAGGATCAAGAATATTAACTTATGTTTTAGATACTCTAAGGTTAGGAAGACAATGTGATATTAACTTCTTTCTTCATTTTATCTTTGTTTAGGGTTGGGAAGAGAGAAATATTTGTATCTTTACTGAATGTAATATTCTCATCATCCTACCACAATGACAAGGAATTAAGTCTAGAATCCACTTAATGTCTTAAAAGTGTTTTACAAGTAGTAGATCAATGAACATATTTAGTATTATGCTGATTTAGTATTATGGTTATTGTCTTATATTACAAGTAGTAGATCAACAAGGATATCAAGAGTAGTTTGATATATTTGAACTAATTATATAATTTTGATTCAATCTTTTGAATAACACATCATAGCTTTTTCATTGTGGACCAAAAAACAAGTTCAAAATCCATTACAAATTGCAAATTTTCTTTGATACGTCTTATTATAATCAAACTTTCCTTACTTTCTCCTTTATATTTGTTTATTTTGTCGTTTATAAATTTCCCGATATTTTTTTATTATTTTATACTAACTTTAGCTTTAGAAGTTTTCACATACTGGTAAAAAAATAAACTCCTTAGTCTTCGTGTATGAAATGCCCACCAAATTGCAAGTTATTCATGTAGAAAAAAATACATGTTTTTATGTGTTCTTTTAGAACTAAATCCTATCAAATTTTAACCAACTGCAAATTTTGAACCATATATTGGCTACAATCTACCCACGTGTTTATATCTGGATTGATCCATAGATTTATCTTTACACTCTTGAACAATCAATATCCTGTGGGAGCTCTGTATTCTTCTTTAGTTTGTACTTTCTTTGCTCCAGGAATCAAGTAAACACCTCCTTTTTATCTCAGGCAAAAAACAACATACCCATTGGCTTTTGACTCATTTTTTTAGCCTGCATATACATTGTTTTCATGTGTGTTCTAGACTTTATTTGCATCCTCTTCGTGACTAGCACGTGACTATGTTTTTATTTTAACCTTCATTCCCATCTTATTTGTGGCTGGCGCGTGCATGTGCTTGCCCTTTTCTGGCCCTCCAAGACCTGGGTCATGCCTACTATGACCTTCTTTTGTTGGCCATGGGATGAGGTCTTCACCTCCTTCATCTGCCCATACAGAGATATCTTTCCTTCCTTCCCTATTCAGACTTGATGGTCGTACTTGTTGATCTTGGTCATGCCACACCCCGGCCCCTAGACCTAAAAGGAATACACAACCACTCTCCACACTAGGGAGGTCATAACATTAAGCATAGGCTTTACGAACTTCAACTAACCAACAAGGTTGTTACAATTTCATCATTTGTGCCTTGCCTTATTAGAAAATGAGATTGGCAACTGAAGTGAATTTGACATGTTCCTTGGCAGCAATTGCACAACTTCCATTGCCATTACTGAAATAATTAAGAAGTCATTAATATAACTACTGCCTACCTGGTGATCCTTAGTCCTATCTCTTATTTACTCAACTATTTTCTTTTTCTATCTTGTTCTACACAAAACATGAAACACATTTATTTTCTAGGTTACTTGTCTTTCGCATCAAATAATTCAAATGTGCATCCTTGTTTTACCCTTTTCACATAAAGTGAAATTTTGATTTCGCAAATACATAGTGCTACATATAAAGCATGTTCACTAACCTATGATCACATTTCTACCTTTTGGTTCAGCACTTACCTTTTGGTTAACATTTATGTCTTCATGACCTGGATTCCTTTCAATGTTTTTTTCTCGTCTCCCCCCTTTCTTAAAATAGAGGTATTGGCTCAGCAAAGCTCAATAACCTGGATTTCTAGGAACGAATGTCTACTTTGTTTCCCCATTAGTAAACAATTTATGAGTGTTTTTGTTTTTTTGCCTACACTCCCTTCATGGAAAACAATGCTTTGCTGCACTCTAATATAAAATCCTTTATAGCAATGTAGCACAGGGAACCATCCCCACTGTTGATCTAGATTGACACTTTTTTCTCAAACACATTGCTTCAAGTGTGTTAACCTTTGTTGTTTCAAGTAAAATATGAAAACATAAGTATGCATTAATGCATAAGTTTATACATATTGGAAATAGTTTTTTACTTATGCAGGTACGCGCATATGACATCTTCAGTTTGGATTTTATTTTCATACAGTGATGACACACAAAAAAACATTTACATACATTGAGAGAGAGAAGATAGTCAAGCCCTTTGTTGACCTGTGCATCACATCGTTAGTTTGAATCTCCTCCCTATACAGTGATGGAAAAAAATGTGAAGCTAGATATGGAAGATTAGAGGACTAATAGAGTGTGTTGCATGAGAAAGGTAGAAGGAGCAATTTTTAACCATATATTGGCCACAATCTACCCACATGTTTATATCTCGATTGATCCATAGCTTTCACTTTAAATTCTTGAACAATCAAAACCCTATGGGATCTCTGTATTCTTATTTAGTTTGCACTTTCTTTGCTCCAGGAATCAATTAAACACCTGCTTTTTATCTCAGGGAAAAAACAACATATCCTTTGGCTTTTGACTCCTTTCTTAGCCTGCATATACATTGTTTTCATGTGCCTTCTACACTTTCTTTCCATCCTATTCGTGACTAGCACGTGACTGTGTTTTTCCTTTAGCCTTCCTTCCCATCCTCTTTGTGACTGGCGCATGGCTATGCTTACCCTTTAGGGCTGGGCCCTGCCCTGTGCTGGCCTTCCAAGACCTCGGTTGTGGCTACTATGACCTTCTTCTGTTGGTCATGGGATGAGGTCTTCACCTCCTTTACCTTCCCATACAGAGCTAGCTTTCCTTCCTGCCCTGTTCAAACTTGATGCTCGTACTTGTTGAGATTGGTCATGCCACGCCCTGACTCCCAACCCTAAAGGAAATACACAACCACTCTCCACTTTAGGGAGGTAATAACATTAAACATAGTCTTTAATAACTTCAACTAACCAACAAGGTTATTACAATTTCATCATATGTGCCTTGCCTTATTAGACAATGAGGTAGGTAACTGAAGTGAATCTGACATGTTACTTGGCAGTAATTGCATAGCTTCCATTGCCATTACTGAAATAAGTAGGCAGTCATTTATAAAACTTGTGCCTTCTTGGTGATCCTAATTCCTATCTCTTGTTTACTCATTTATTTTCTGCCCATGTGTTTATATCTAGATTGATCTGTAGCTTTCACTTTACACTCTTGAACAATCAATACCTTGTGGGAGCTCTGTATTCTTCTTTAGTTTGCACTTTCTTTACTCCAGGAATCAAGTAAACACCTCCTTTTTATCTCAAGGAAAAAACAACATATCCTTTGGATTTTGACTCCTTTTTTAGCCTGCATATACATTGTTTTCATGTGCCTTCTAGACTTTCTTTCCATCGTCTTTGTGACTAGCACGTGACTGTGTTTTTTCTTTTAAAATTTCTTCCAATCCTCTTTGTGACTGGTGTGTGGTTGGGCCGGGCCTCCAAGAGCTGGCCCGTGTCTACTATGACCTTATTTTGTTGTACATGGGATGCAGTCGTCACCTCCTGTACCTGACCATATAGAGCTATCTTTCCTTCCTTTGTTGTTCAGACTTGATGCTCATACTTGTTGAGCTTGGTCATGCCATGCCCCGACCCCCAGCCATAAAGGGAATACACAACCACTCTCCACTCTAGGGAGGTCATAACATTAAAAATAGGCTTTACAAACTTCAAGTAACCAACAAGGATATTACATTTTCATCATTTGTACCTTTCCTTATTAGACAATGAGATAGGTATCTAAAGTGAATCTGACATGTTACTTGGCAGTAATTGCTCAGCTTCCATTACCATTACTAAAATAATTAGGAATTCATTAATAGAGCTCATGCATGCCTGGTGCTCCTTAGTCCTATCTGTTATATACTCAGCTATTTTATTTTTCTATCTTGTTGTAAAATATGAAAATATAAGTATGCATTAATGCATAAGTTTATACATCTTGGAAATAGTTGTTTAATTCTGCAGCTATGCACATATGACATATTCAGTTTGCATTTTATTGTTATACAATGATGACACACAAGAAAAAAAATACAAACATTGAGAGAGAGAAGATAGTCAAGCCCTTTGTTGACTTGTGCATCACATCGTTAGTTTGAATCTCCTCCCTATAGAGTGATTGAAAAAAAATGCAAAGCTAGATATGGAAGATTAGAGGACGAATAGAGTGTGTAGCAGGAGAAAAGTAGAAGGAGGGGTGTATTGAAGCGAGGAGAATGAGACTCAATAAAACAAATGATAAGGGTCGTAATGAGGTAGTGGGTTGAGCATAAGGGATATGTCGAGAAGGGCCGAAGTATCCAATAAATTCCTTGCTGGATCGTACCTCTAATACACTTTAATCATTTACTATCTAACTTTGCATGCTTCCATTGTCTTCTTTTCTTCTCACATTATATTAAAAAAAAGTCAAAAACTACAATCTTTCTTTCACTGTTTTACATTCTACTCTTCTTCCTATTACAGTTTCATTGTACGTATGGCATGGTTGTATGTAACTCGTGCAATAGTATATATATATACATATATATGTATATATACAGAAAAAAATGTCATATACTTACACATTTGTTTCCTCTTACTCTCAGTGTTTCCCCCACATAATGGAGGCACCCTTACAATAAAATGCGATATCTTCTTTGATGTCTGGTTCTGTACATCTTCAGCCACTTTTGCAGGTTTTTTTGCTCCAACCATTCGGACCAACAAATGCAACTACTCCACGTTTTCGAATTACTATCTATAATGGTAACAACATGCATTAGACTTTGCTCCCAACTACCTTCAACTCCCTCATATCAAATGGAGAACTCCAAGAAGGCTCTGTCATCAAGCTCTCCAAGTGCACCTGCACCATCGTCCATAATAACACGTACTGTATTCTACCCATTATTTTAAGCCCTCTCTTATGTAGCTTACCCTATACATTTTTACCTACCACCAACATCATCAATTTTACAACACCTTTACTAATTCTTGCCTTTTCTTCTCCTACAGGACTATTACAATACTCGATCTTGAACTGGTCGACTGCAAGCTTACCCTTGTTGGGAGCCTTGTTCCTCTTTTACTACCGACTAGCTTTAGCATTCCAATTGGTTCATCAACTAGCCAATCCATCTGCCTCATAGAAGAAAGCAATGTTCACTCATCCCAAGCATCAGATACACCAATATACATGCCAACTATTGTAATTCCATTCAAAGCACTCAATCCCAACTTTAAAAAAGGTCCATCCAAGGTTGTGTGCTTGCCAAGACACCCATCCAAGAATACACCAACCAATGCGGCCAAGGGAAACTATTTGGTGACCTTCTTGATTGTTCTGGAGAATAGATCCATGTCTCTTCCTTTAACAACTTTGTTGACACCTTCTATTCCCTTGTTGAAATAGGGACAATGTACACTATCTCGAATGGCACAATCAAAACAAGCAACCCTTCATATTTAACCATTTGAACAACCATCTTGAAGTTGTCTCTGCATGGGAATCCTTTTGTGGGAGCTACAATGCCTGACATGTTGATCGACACCCTTCGTCCCCTCCAACTATTTCTGTTGATACACCTCCCCCTCATGATGTTCATCCTCCCTCCTCTATCGACATGCCAGAATGGGAACTCCTCTCAACTCCACCCTGGAAACAACCTACAACTTGATGATCTTGACATGCTTGGTCATCACGAATTTGACACCAATCACAATTGGGGCCACACGCATATACCTTTACACTTACAAAACTCAGCCATCTCATTTCTTGACTTGAACCGCTCATCAAACCAAGTAGAACTACAACCTTTTTCAACTCCTGCTTCTCCTAATTACTTTTCTTCAATAGAACGCACAACCTTTTAAATTATTATGTCCCACTACACACAACACACTACCACAAAACCTTTACATATGATCATCCAAGGAACTGTAGGCATATTGAAATCTTACTTCATTGGATGCTTGCAAGATGCCTTCTCTTCATCACCTACAAATAACTCATCCCTTCGTCTCCTTCTTTCTCCAACTGGCGTCTTAGCATTTAACATAAATGGCCTTACAATACATTCTTCCCTTCAAATACCAATAAATACTATGCTTCCTCTTGAGGGCCAAGCCCTTGCAAACCTCCAAGAATGACTCCTCCATATACACTATGTGCTAATTGATGAGATGAGTTTCATTGTACCAAAGCTCTTATCCAACATTGACTCTCGTTTTCGGGAAGCGTTCCCTTCCCATCAAACTTTCCCTTTTGGAGGTCGCTCTATCATCCTCGTAGGTGACCTTGGTCAACTTCCACCTGTCAAAGATATCCCCATGTATGTAGGAGCATCACATGGAAACACACTTTGGCATACCTTTGACACATTCATAACCCTCTCAACGGTTTTTCGTCAACAAGGAGATGACCCTTCTCATATTCAGTTCCGCCAACTTCTCCTCAATCTTAGGAATGCAACACCAAATATTGCCGATTAGACCCTTCTTATGTCAAGGACATCCTCTTCCCTCTCTCAAACCGAGAACCACGTATTTGATCAATCGACCCATTTGTTCTCAACTAAACATTTTGTTTCCTTACATAACAAACAAATGCTTAAACAACTAAATGTCCCAATTGCATTATGTTCCGCAGAAGTTAGGAAAAAAACGCTACTGCTTGCACCAGAAGATGAATAATTAGATATGGTCGTACTCCTCGCCATTGGTCAACAAGTTATGTTTAAAACAAACCTTTGGGTTGAGGCAGTTCCTGTTAATGGTTCTCTTGGTCAAGTTGTTTCAATCTTGTACAACACTGCCACTACTCCACCCATTAGAGGAAATTTCAACTCAAAATGGGCCTTTTAACTTTAACTCAAATTCCATGTCATCATGTGTTAGCCAATGAAATTGATTTAAATTTGAAATACCGTATAGGTCTTAAACACTTTTTTAATATAAATTTGGGGATAGGTATCATAAAAAAAACTACTTTTTTTGTTTGTATTTTCGACATATCTCCCAATGTTTTTACTCAAGTTTCGATTGGGAGATCTTGTTGGATGCGGGATTAAATTTTGCATCCAACGATGATCCGTAGGACCTCAACTTGTGTGCATTAAAAGTTTGTTGTAAAAGAATACATTCAACAGATTATTGAATGTAACAGCAGTAATAGAAATTAAATGCAAAACTGATAAAAAGATGTGGGAAAAACAAGCACAGAATCAGAGAGTCACAAAACAGAAGTTGATAATGGAGTTCACCCCCTTCACTGGGCTACGTCTCTGGGTCCCTCTCCAATGGCTATCGATACAATTAATCTCTTAAAATTGTACAAAATGGTTCTAGAAACAACTTCATCAACTGTAAACAGAATGTTGTACAAAGTCTTTAAGACCTTTCTCTGAAAATTACAAGCAGCCTTCATAAGGCACAGAAAGCGAAAGTATGACAGAGAATGTCGACTTCCACAGTAACAACATTGGAATCCTTTACAACAAACTCTCCAAGCTTCACATAACTGAGAAGCGATGTACTGCGTTCTGAACAAACTATTTTTTTCTCTCCCCCTCGAAACCATCCCTGGTTCCTCTCCTTTATATCTCATCTTCGCCATTACAAAGGAGCCAAAACGTAAAAGAAAATGCGACTGTTCACATCCTTCTGCCAAATTCAAACTCATTTATCATAACAGGCTGTTTTCACATTCCCGAAACTGTTGTATTAGGCTATTCATATGCCTTTCAGTGTCATCTCAACTATGGCGGTGAATCAAATATTATAACTGCCAAGAAAAACTTCGCCAAACTGTTACAAATAAGCGGTACACATGATGAAATATCCTGCCACATCATAATGTTACGCATGAGGGATGTTCCCGCCATGCTAAGGATATGAACTCCGTGATAACGTTATATGTATATAATAGAGATGTGCCAAAGTGGAACCATATGTGAATGAGTCGGAACGTATTGTTACTTTAGTTTCCGCAGTTGCGGATGGCAGATGGCAAAGTCTCCCAATTTTCACCTTGACTTTTCAAACCTCGCGTAGTTGTTTGTGCCGCTCCGTAAGTCTTGGGATTCCACCGTTGTGGCTGTCGAAAGCGTTATTCTTTCGATCAAGATTGTGCCCGTCGCGGATTGTGATATCCTTTGTATCTCTGTCATTGTGGCTCCCGTTCCAATATTGCGGAAGGAAGAAGCTATTGTGAGCTCTGATGTTGCGGAAGGAAGAAGGTCTTGTGAGCTCTGATGTTGTGGAAGGAAGAAGCTCTTGTGAGCTCTGATGTTGCAGAAGGAAGAAGCTCTTGGGAGCTCCGATGTTGCAGAAGTAAGAAGCTCTTGTGAGCTCCGACGTTGTGGAAGGAAGAAGCTCTTATGAGCTGCGATGTTACGGAAGGAAGAAGCTCTTGTGAGCTTCGATGTTGCAGAAGGAAATCTTCTTCCGACCTCCAATCCTTATATTTTTTCTGTCTGATTTTTCATCCGCAACTTCTTTGAACCATTGTACCATATTCCTTTATCTTGGATCAGTGTAAATTTGAAGAGGAGTAATCCGCCGAATCATTCCTCCCGATTGGAGAGCTTTTGGACCACCAAAAGCCTGAATTATTCTGCAAGTAAGTGAGGGTACAGCTCCCTCACTTTTCCAATCTCCATCCACCTTGCTTTGCTAGGATGCATTCTTTTCAGCCCCACTCGAAGGTACTCAGCATTCCCCCTTCGTGAAGTCCTTACATTTCTATCAAGAATAACATCATCCTGCAACTCCCTCATATATTGAGGTGCCAAATCATCAATTGAAGGAATCTGTATGTTAATTTCCTCATCCATGATCATAGGAGGCTCATACAGTTTAAGATTCTCAACATTGATAACTGAATAAATTTGCATGTATGGAGGTAAATTCAAGCGAAAATCATTAGTACCGATATTTTCCAAGATCTCAAAAGGACCATACTTGATAGGCTTAAGATTTTTACCTTCACCTTTCATTCTTTCTTTGGTGATGTGTAACCAAACTCGGTCACCAACCTGAAATTGATGATCAATTTGATGCTTGTCATGCTTGGCTTTGTACCTTGCCTAGCTCTTCTCCAACTGTTCTTGAACTTCCTGCTGTACTGTTTGGATTCTTTGGATGAACTTTAAGGCCTTGTTTGCATCATGATGTCCATCCACTGCATCTTTGCCAAAAGAGAAGTCCATCGGTGTTTTTGGCAGATAACCAAAACAAGTTTCAAAAGGAGATCGTTTCATGGAAGAATGGACTGCATGATTGTAAGCATGATGTATATACTACAACTGCTCATCCCAAATTTTAGGATGTTTACTACAATATCCTCTGAGCAGCTGAACCACTATTCTGTTCACTACCTCTGTTTGTCCATCGGTCTATGGATGAAAAGCTGTACTCTTCTTAAATTTAGTATCCATAAGCTCCCATAGAGTTGACCAGAATTCTCCCAAGAACCGGGAATCTCGATCAGATATAATAGACATGGGCAGCCCAAAATGTACCCAAACATTCTGAAAGAATAGGTGAGCTGTTTGTTCAGCAGTGATCTGCTTGTTACATGGCATTAAGATACACATTTTGCTGAACCTATCCACAACAACATATAGGTAATCATGCGCTTTTCTAGACATAGGTAGTCCCCCTACGAAGTCCATAGAAATGCTTTCCCAAGGACGAGAAGAAACTGGAAGAGGTGTGTACAAACCCAATTTCCTATTGCTAGGCTTACTTGTTGCACACATAACAAAACCTCTTATATATTTAGCTACAGTTTCTTGCATTTGAGGACAATAACAGTGATTCTGCAATACAGACAATGTTTTACTTACATCAAAATGTTTTGCAATCAATGAACTATGTGCTTCTCGAATCACATGCACTCTTTCTTTCTCTGGAATACAAAGTTTACCGAAGGGATACAAGAGTCGATTATTC
>LPNX010979253.1:243064-257735 GCA_001517045.1 Pseudotsuga menziesii | reverse complement strand
TGGTAACAGACTGGCTTCCTTCCTTGCATCAAAACGGCTCCCATGGAAAACCCGCTGGCATCGGTTTCGATCTCAAATGGCTGCTGCAAATCTGGCAATGTCAGAACTGGTGCTGTGCTAATATTTTCCTTTAAAGTGTCAAAGGCTCTCTGATGCTTGCCTCCCCAATGGAAAATTTCTTTAATGCTTGTTAGCACATGTAATGGAGCAGCAATGGAAGAAAACCTAGAAATAAATTTCCTCCCATACTGAACCGCACCCAGAAAACTTCTGATTTCAGTAACGGTGTTAGGCCGTGGCCAGTTTACAATGACAGCAACCTTGGCTGGGTCCACTCTCAGGTGGCCTCCACCAATAATATGGCCCAGATATACTAAAGATGTTTTAGCAAACTCACATTTAGACCTTTTTACATAAAGCCTTTCCTTCCTCAGTACATCTAAAACTTTCTTCACATGTACAATGTGATCTTCCCAAGTTTTGCTAAACACAAGGATATCATCTAGATATACAATTACAAAATTATCAATGAATGAATGAAAGACATCATTCATGACCCGCATGAAAGTAGCAGGTGCGTTACAAAGCCCAAAAGGCATCACAAGCCATTCATACAAACCATGTTTTGTTTTAAATGTTGTTTTCCAAGCATCATTCTCAGCAACACGGATTTGATGATACCCACTACGCAGATCCAATTTTGTAAAGTAAGTTTCATGTTTCAACTGATCAAGCAAATCATCAATCCAAGGAAGAGGATACCTGTTTTTAATGGTGATTTTGTTAAGGGCCATGTAGTCGATACACATCCTCCATGACCCATCCTTCTTTGGAACCAAGACTATAGGAGAGCAGCAAGGGGAAGTGCTGGGCCAGATGACCCCCTTCTCAATTAGCTCCTGAACCTGCTTCTTGATCTCCTCATTCTGCATTACAGACATCTGGTACATGGCTATGTTTGGGAGTGGCACATCCTGCTGCAAATGTATCTCATGCTGAATCTCTCTCTTTGGTGGTAACCCTTTCGGATCTTTAAACAAATCATCATACTCAGAAATGATGTCAATCAGTTCAGATTTATGCTTAGGGTCACATTCTTCAAAATATTTAGAGACTTCATCATTTTTCATCTTAACCATCATCAACACAAAATTCTTACTAGCATTTACCAACCTCTTCATTTGTCTTGTAGAGACTATTGCTAGATTGGTTTTTATATTATGTGCTCGTGCAATATATTCCATACCTTCTTTAAAAAGATGATACTTATTCTGCTCTCTATAAAAGACTGCTTTCTGTTCAAACAAATATGGAATCCCAAGTACAATTCCACAAATGTCAAGTGGTACTACATCCAATTCTACCTCATCCCTAAACTTTTCAGTAATTGCAAATTTTAATACACATTTCCTTGTAACTTGCAATCGTGTATCATTAGTAACCCAACCTAGAGGATAGGGATTTTCATGAGGCATAGTAACTAAATGCAATTTCTTAACCACTTCTTCTGATATCAGATTTACTTGTGAACCACTATCAAACAATGTATCAATCTTTGTGTGATTTGTAATGACACGAACATGAAACAGTGCACTTCTATCTTTATCATTTTGCTTAGAAGTATATGGTAGACTTGTACTTGCACTAGAACTTGATTGTGCATCAATGGGAAGTGAGATACTTTTATTCTTACCCTGGATTCCGACAGCTGTAACCTTTGTTTCATCACCTGAGTCGGATCCCAAGTCTTGAATAACTGCTGCAGTGGCTTTTGCTTTTTCTTTATCTTTGTTTCCTCCGTACTTCTTTGGCCTTAACTCCGGATGAAGTTTCCAACACTTAGAGACATCATGTCCCTTCTGACAATGTGAACACGTAGGCTTTTCACCCTCTTTCTTAACAGTAGCCATCTTCTTTTTCCCCTTGTCTTTACCTTTCGATTTGCTATCAAATTTAAATGATTTCTTCACAAAAGTATCATTAGCATGCTTACCCCTGGCTTCTAAATGGGTAGCTTGAACACATACATCATCCAAATTACTGGGATTAAACATTAACAAGGTATGCTTCAAATAAGAATGCATGCCACCAATGTACTTAAGAAGAGTTTCCTGTGTATCTAATGAAACATTCAATGCAATAGCCTTCTTTCTGAATTCATGAGTATAATCTTGAATGCTTTGTCCTTTAGCTTGTCTAAAAATTTGCCAATTCATGGTTAATTGCTGCATGTGACCTAAAGGATAAAATTGCTTTCTTAATACTTCGATGAATTCATTCCAAACTGAAATAATTTTACCATTCTTTCGAATATCTTGCTGAATCTTTCTCTCCCACCAAGTAAGAGCCATTCCACTCATCCTCAAAATGGCCAATTGAATCCTAGAAGGGTCATCATTAATGCCCTGCACCCTGCAATATACCTCAAGCTGCTTGATCCAATTGTCTAATTTTTCAGCATCTAACTCTCCATTATAAATAGGTAATTCAAATTTTACATCCAATTTGAAATAAGGCATATTAGGACTTGCATTATTTGAATGAGAAGTATTAGAAGAAGAGAAAGTTTGATTAGTGTCAGGAGGATCACCATCACCTCCTACTCCTTTACCCTTTTCTTTCGGCTTCACTTTTGCATCTCTGGATGAAGATCCTTCTTCTTTCTTCTTCATTTCTGCTCGCTCATCAAGTAGAATTTCCATCATGGCTTTCATGCTCATAAAATCCTCTAGAAACTCAGTTTCAGAAATGACAGGTTTTTCCCGTTCGGTATGTCCTTCTTCTTCCCCTCGTGGAGAAGACATGGTTCTTGAGAATGTTCTCCTAGAGCCAATCTCAGGATCTCCTTCAACTAATTCTCCTTCACCAACCTTGAACCTGGACCTGGTAAGCATTCACAAACTTGCACAAACAGTCAACCAACTCTGATACCAAAATATGATCCGTAGGACCTCATCTTGTGTGCATTAAAAGTTTGTTGTAAAAGAATACATTCAATAGGTTATTGAATGGAACAGCAGTAACAGAAATGAAATGCAAAACTGATAAACATATGTGGAAAAAAAAAGCATAGAATCAGAGAGTCACAAAACAGAAGTTGGTAACGGAGTTCACCCCCTTCACTGGGCTACATCTCCAGGTCCCTCTCCAATGGGTACCGATCCAATTAATCTCTTAAAATGGTGCAAAATGGTTCTGGAAACAACTTCAGCAACTGTAAACAGAATGCTGTACAAAGTCTTTAAGACCTTTCTCTAAAAATTACAAGCAACCTTCGTAAGGCAAAGAAAGCCAAAGTATGACAGAGAATGTCGACTTCCACAGTAACATCATCGAAATCCTTTACAGCAAACTCTCCAAGCTTCACATAACTGAGAAACGATGTACTACATTCTGAACGAACTATTTTTTCTCTCCCCCCCGTAACCATCCCTGGTTCCTCTCCTTTATATCTCATCTTCGCCGTTACAAAGGAGCCAAAACGTAAAAGAAAATGCGACTGTTCACATCCTTCTTCCAAATGCCAACTCATTTATCATAACACGCTGTTTTCACATTCCCGAAACTGTTCTATTAGGATGTTCATATTCCTTTCAGCGTCATCTCAACTATGGCGGCGGATCGAATATTATAACTGCCAAGAAAAACTTCGCCAAACTGTTATAAATAAGCGGTACACATGATGAAATATCCTGCCACATCATAATGTTTCGCATGAGGGATGTTCCCGCCATGCCAAGGATCTGACCTCCGTGATAACGTTATATGTATATAACAGAGCTGTACCAAAGCGGAACCATATGTGAACGAGTCGAAACGTATTGTTACTTTAGTTTCCGCAGTTATGGGTGGCAGATGGAAAATTCTCCCGATTTTTTCCTTAACTTTTCAAATGTCGCATCATTTTTTGTGCCACTCCGTAAGTCTTGGGCTTCCGCCATTGCAGCTGCCGAAAGCGTTATTCTTCCAATTAATATTGTGCCCATCGCGGACTGCGATATCCTTTGTATCTCCACCGTTGCGGCTCCCATTCTGATATCGCTCCGATGTTGCGGAAGGAAGAAGCTCTTGTGAGCTCTGATGTTGCGAAAGGAAATCTTCTTCCGACCTCCGATCCTTATATTTTTGCCATCCGATTTTTCATTCGCCGCTTCTTTGAACCATTGTACCATATTCCTTTATCTTAGATAAGTGTAACTTTGAACAGGAGTAATCCTCCGGATCAAACGAGTACCCACTCGGCATACTTTTTACGGACCCCGCTACCCCAAAAACAAGAAATACCTGAAACAATGTGATGATGATGTCATCATCACATTTTTTTAGGTATTTCTTATTTTTTGGGGTAGTGGGGTCCATCAAAATTTATGCCGAGTGGGTACTCATTGGATGCGGAATTTAATTTTTCATCCAATGAGCTCTCCTGATCTAAATTTGAGTAAAAACACGGGGAGATATGTCAAAAATACAAACAAAAAAGTAGTTTTTTTCTTTTCTTCCTCTAAAATTAATAAATATTATTTTATTATTTTAACTATTTTTTTATTTTTTTTTAGGAGGCCCATTTTGAGTTGAAATTTCCTCTATTGTATGCTTCTTTTATTTGTTGTTGTTGACTTTGTCAACTACAAAGTCCCACCATGGGATGCTTCTAACCCTACCTACATCCCGATCCTCCCTTTAACAAGAGGTTCTCGTAGACAACTTCCCATTCGCATGGCCTGGGGTTTAACAATCCACAAATCATAAGGAATGACCTTACAGAAGGCAACAATCGACATAGGAAACATCGATCGACAAGGGCTAACATATACTGCAGATTCAAGAGTTAGACAACTCACTGACCTACGCATAATTCCATCTTTTTCTTTTGCACGCTATGCATGTATGAAGGATAGCCCTTCTGTCCAACGAAGAAAATAAGAGGAAACTTTAATTGCCTCCAGATCAATTCCAGCACACGTTGCTTAACATAGTTACTCACATATGCTTACACCCATGCATTGCTTCCCACACCTCTTCTCAGTTACACAGAAAATAATAAACAAACAACACCATAAAACAAAATACTATCACTTTTCGCTTGTTAAAAACCAAACCAAAACAACCTCACCTTCTTCCCTCCCCCCATCCACCCCCCAAAAAAACACTCCTGCACTCATGCATATATTTATGTTCATTTGCTTCCAACATCTTAACTTCATTTTGTTTCATCTACTTGAATTTACCATAACATTACACTTACAACATTCTTTTCTCTCTGCAATAGAACAAACAAAAAAAAGAACAGCAAAATGTCCATTACACAATTTTTCAACTTTTTTTCCTTTCATCTATGATGTGAATATGTTATTGCTTTTGTTATTCGTTACTATGAAAAAAAAACCATCGGTATGGAAATTCAATTACAAAAAAAATGTGTCTTTCTTTACTCTATATTATTTGAACATGCTAAGTTTTTAATGGATATGTTTTCTCTCTTCCTAGCTCTTCGACAACAAACATGGACATGTAATACCTGAACACCCTTGCTGACTTCTGCAAGCAGATCAAGGAACAACAAGCATCGCTACAACAAATCAAAGCACGCTTCCAATCAACTTCAAACATCCCTACTATTAAGCTTCTCTTAGAAATAAGAGCCTTCCTTCAACACATTATCCATATGCATGAAAGGGACACCATGCGCAAGATCCACAAAGACTTAGTATCCCGCCACCCTTGTATTGCTCAATACATAAACATTACATGGTGTTGTCACTGCCATAATCCCTCTTGCATTTATGACTAAATCCTCTTCCTTGCTTGCAATTCCCTTTTCCCTCTCCTTACAACCCAGCAACCTTCTTCTTTGATTCCCACACGTTCTTCAGTTGCCACTACTGCCCTTCACTTGTATGTACTACCTTATCCATAACCTATGCTTTAATTGAAGAAATGTATTAGCCTTTTTCACACATGGAATGCAGAAACATTGTACATATTACATGCTTCCACTACTACCACAGTACATGTACATTTATTATATTTCCCTTCTACTTTCATGTAATGCACCTCTCTAAAGTATATACTCTATCAAACAAAGGGTTTTTTTACAAATACAATGCAACAAACTCTATATAAATAGAAACAGTTCACAATATACTAAGTTCTTAACTTATGTTGTACATTTAATCCATGTATATATTTAGCTTGTACTTCTTGTCATTACACATATGTATATTATTTTTCCCATAGAGTCCCTATACTTGGTTTCAAAGTAAATATGTTGTCCATTTGTTACTTCTACTCAATTTAGACTGTTTGTACATTAAATTGGTTTCAAATATTCGCAATCCTCATTTCGTTTCAAATACTTTCTTATGATCAGAGAAATAGTTCACACTATACTGTATGTACATAGAAACAGTTCACAATAAATACTAAATTCTTAAGTTCTGTTGTACATTTATCCCATGTGTATATTTAGCTTGTACTTCTTGACTTCATACCTATGTCTATGTTTTTTCCCATGGTGTCCCTATACTTGGTTTGAAAGTAAATTCGTTGCCCATTTTTTAACTTCTAGTACAAGTATACTATTTGTACATTCAGTTGGTTTCAAATATTCACCATACTCAAATCGTTTTAAAATACTCTCCATAAGAGAATATATGGTCTGTAAGTAAATAACTATTGCAACGGTTTGTTAATCGTTTTTTTAATTTACTAGTACAACTGCTTCATCTGTACTTGTCATCTCCTGTTCCCACCAATGCAAGCTTCATTTTTGGCATGCAAAGCATCCAACTCCAAACTAAAAAGTACTGTCCTATCTACTATTCTTTTCTATGCTATTTGTCCATTTTTTACAAAAAGAAACAAAAAAATACATTATTTTCCCTCTTACATTACATGTATTGCAGCTCAAATTCAACATCACAGAAGAATACAAAAAACACACTTAACATCTATTCCTCCCTTTCCATCCATTCATGAAGGTCTACATATGGGTACGCAGGCTTTCTCTCTTGTTACAGGATTCTACTTCCTTTTCTGCTTCCTTTACTTCGCAAATTAGTTTCTTCTCTACAATATATCTCAATCTTTAAAAATTTATTTCCTATCTTCAGGTTCCCATTGCCTTTCTTTATTTACGTGGGTAGATTTTGCAATGCCTTCAACCTCAATGCTTTCATGGTAAGATACACTCATTGATTTTGGTAGGCATCACTTGTAAACCACTCTTTCTTATTAGAATTAAATATGGGATACATCATCTTTTTCATTATATGTACATATGCTCATAATATTCAGTACATGCTCACTTCATATTTTCTTTGTGAAATTATCTTGGACTGATGATTGTCTTGGTTTTTATCTTCACCCACTTAGATCGAGTACACCTTTTTTCCGACTTCTTGCACGATGCCATCAAAGAATTGTAGATTAATACGAATAAATATTTTTTTAAGGTCATGTATCCAATCTCACCAATTTGTCCTACAACAATATTAGTTGGTCAATCCCACAAATTCATGCCAAGACCTTCAGGTAAGAACAAATCTACCAAATAAGCCATGTTTAATGTATTGCGTATTTTCGATCATTATGTCCTGAAGTGAAATAGGTCAACTAACATAAATTCCATAAATTAATACTAATTGCTGAGCTATTACTGCATGCAACCCTTTTGTTTTGAGCACAACTTAATCTCGTTCTAATACAAATATCTAAGTCTCACAGGTTTATGAAAATGGGCTTATACAGTGTCATTTAATTTATTTATGAAAAAGTTATTATTTAAAAGGCTGGGTTAATTCTACTTTTTTTTTATTGCTCTTATCCTGGCTTCTAAAGTTTTGTGCAAGGCTCTCTTTTGATTTGTATGTGTGAAATACCTGTGGATGTAACTTGTAAGTGATTAAACTACACACAATTTCCTGATTGTTTAATAGACAGTAATGCTCATTTGCCTTTTCAATATGTCAGCAAGTGCTTTATATTGATATTGATATTAATCATGGGGATGGTGTAGAGGACGCCTTCTACAGTACTGACCGAGTCATGACCATGTCATTTCACAAGTTTGGAGATTGTTTCCTAGGCACATGCCACCTTAAAGATACAAGATATGGGAAAGGAAAATATTATTAATTAAATGATCCCTTGAATGATGGAATTGATTATGAGAGCTACGATAATCTCTTTAGGCCTATAGTACAGAAGATCATGGAAATATATCAGCCGGAAGCAATTGTCTTACAATGTGGAGCAGATTCTTTATCAAGTTATATGCTACGTTGTTTAAATTTTCCAGACAAAGGGCATGCAGACCGTGTTCGATTTCTTTGGTCATTTACTGTTCCATCGGTGCTTCTTGGAGGCAAGGGTTACACTATTCGCAATGAGGTCAATATTCTTTTCCTAATGTTGGTGTTATGAGGTTTATCTTATCTATTCAAATCTTTCTTCAAGAAGCAACACAGATTATCTGTAGGTGTTAAACCCCAAGATAAGTTGCCTCATAATGAGTGCTATGAATATTTTGAGCCATATTATACCCTTTTACTACATGCAAACCCTGCATCCCAAACAATCAAAACTTATACAACCAGAGGTCCTCTTTAGTTTTTCTTCAACAGTGCTGCTTTTCTTTACCTTACTTTTCTTCACTTCAATCCATTTCACCTGCATCAGGAACTAGCCATTGGCAATTTTATCATCCTACGAACTTGTTGAATGTTCTTTAGCTTCCAGTTCCAGAGGACGAGTTGCTAGCCTACCAAGTATTGTCCTTTATGGGAGTTTCTTGTGCAATCCCATTATCTATACGAGGACTTAGACAGTTCCTAGAAACTCTAATGTTTGTCCATTGGACCATTTGTCATCAAGAGGCCTTCTGTGTGCTTTTCTAAATATTTATTCAAATTTTAGAGGTGGTGTTATTGGTTAGGGTTGATTCCATTGCCATTATAGTCTTGTTCCAGTGCAAACTCCACACTACTGTTTTCAATCATCCAATATCAACAAATTGTTGGATTTCTTGCATCAAATCATGGTCTGGTGCCCTGCAATATTCCTTTCCAAAATGTCTTTACAAAGCCATGTTGTCCATTTTACTAGCACTATAATGCATGTTTTTCAAGTCAATGGTTAAAGGGTTTGATCTTTTCCTTCTTTAATCCAAACACAACACGTTCTATTGCTTTGATTTGATCATTTTACTTCAATGCCCCCGATATTCAACGATTAGGGTTAGGAAAATAGTAGAAGGAATATCCATTAAGAGTATTTTAATTTTAATAAATGTTTCTTATTACTGCTTTTTAAGAGGTGTTTTTGTCTTTATGAGTTTTCTTTGATGGTAAAGAGCTTCTCTTACAGAAATTGAAAAACACTCGATACTTTTGCTTGTTGTCTATTTATTTCATTTCAGTATTTGGTTTTCACATTAGCTTGTACTATCTAATTGTATTGGATAATTGTTTGATTGACTCGTAAGTGTAAACTCTCTGTCCCATGCATTTTACTCACATTTTACTCGTGGCCAAACTACAAATCTTTCTCAATACTCTCTTAAATGCAATATCCTTGTGACTTATTTGCATCTCTGTTTTCTGAAGCCACATTTGATGTATTTTAACTATGGCCCAACCGCACATCTTGAGCTAAAGCTGTTTCTCATCCATTTTGCGAAAATCCCATGCGCATATCCTTCTTAGATGTGGGTTTTTCCTATATTTCTTATTCAGAACTTGTTTTGTAATCATTTTCCATACTTGCATTTTATATCTCACTGCAAATTTGGCACTAGAAACATTTTAAATGCAATTATATTTCTATGTGACTGTTTGTAATGCAACTTATCCATGATCTATATGCATATTCCATGGGTATCTATTTGCCAAGTTTGTCTTTATTTTCATTTTGTTTAAGCTGGTTTGAGTAATATTCCCCTAGGTTGAAAGCTGCACTACAGAACATGAATTTCTTTTGGCTTAAATGCCATATTTGAAGGGCATATATTCTCTCAAGTTTGTTTGAGACGTGCTTTTTGATGAACCCTTTGGTTGTTCGAGACTTGCTTTTTTGCTTCATCCCTTTTTGACAAACAATTTGTTTTTTTGCTTCATCATTTTTTGAAAAACCATTTGGGTAGTGTAGACAATAGTGAGAATGGGAGCTTAATAAACTGCTTCATACTCTATCACATTGGTGTCACCTTTAAGCATCAACCCAACTTCTGCATTAAAAAAATTTGAAACTTTCAAATAACTCATGATCCTGACTTTGTCAGACCAACTTGACCACCTGTTACCTGTAATTTAAACTGCTTAATACTATCACATTGGTGAAATTTATCTTTAACCATCAACCCAACTTGTCACTTGTGTATTAAAAAAAACTTAAAATTTTCAGATTTACCAAAAATAATAAAATTGTTGAGCTTCTAAATGTCTAAATAAGGCCTGATCCTGACACTTTCAGACTAACCTGACCACCTGTTACCCGTAATTGCTAATTTTTGGTTGTTAGTTTCTGCTCAATATTACTGGAAGTGATAACAATCGGGTGGGTGTATCTAGGTTGGACCAGAGATTTTGGTTTGGTGTGGTGATGGGAGTATGATTATAAATTCTAGGGCCTATAGAAGCAGTGGATCATGTGCTTCAACCACTCAATTTTTTGCAATACTAAGACCCTATATCACCCAGTTTGTGTTCGTGTTTGATAACGAAATTTGAAAGAATCACCACTAGAAATAAATATGATAAAATTTGTCATTAAATTAAGCAAAGATAGTGAAGCAAACTTTGTTATAACATCCATCTAGAAAAGATATAACAACATCATTTATTTTCTAGGAAATGAATCTTAATAAATATTGTGTAAATGTTATAAAGGAACATGATCTTAAATTTTCCATCAAATTTGAAATTCGCCTATGCTTTAGGTTCCACGAATTTAATTTTTTCATAAAAATTGGACAAATGCGCTGAGGACTAATTTTGAAAATGTGGTGCATGGTTGTCGGCTCCTCACAATCAGGTATTGGGTTAAGACATCCAACGAGCACAACCCTTCATTTAGTTTCCATAATGAATTTTGGAATCCTAAACAGACTGCTGGGCATAGTCTTTAACACAGGTGAATATGGAATCAACTCACCATGCCCCTTATCCCAGAAACTGCAATAAGACATATGGTGCAAGCATTATCCAGAGCGATTGCCCTTGTAAGTGGATTCTATGCCACTGTTAAATCCCATGCATTAAACTTGGAGAGGCAATGGAAACTTCCAAGTTGGAATGCTGCAGTGTTAGAAGGAATTTCCAGTAAGCAGTAAAATACTTAGAGATTAGAAAGGACACCAATGGAGAAAACCCTCTTCCCTTAGATCATTACATGTCATGTTGGGCTATATGGTCTGGTTATGTAGTGAATATCAAGAGTGATACAGTTCAAAACATTTAAGATAAAGTGATCCTATTTCATAGACCTCAAACTACTCTTCTTTTTAGTGGCCAAGGTTTTCCAAGCCTCGTTCTTGTAAATGTGTAAATCTCTATCATGTTAATAATAAATTAACTTCAAAGGTAAAAGTATGTATTTATAGGATATGGTTATTCAAATTGATTGTTAAAAAGAAAGAAGGAAGTGGAAGTATAGCTCCAAAATTTTCGATCTGCATCATAACTTGCATATGTGAAAGAGGCCATTTCATCATAGATAAGCTGGGATAAGTTTGACTACTGATCGATCCATCAATTTGTATCTTTGCAAGGGAGGCAGTTAAGTATTTCTATTTAAAGGTAAGTTGTGTAACTTGCGTAGAACTAAACTGGATTATGACATTCAAGTAAATTGCAGACAGAGACTCGCTTTATACTAACATGGCATAAAAATTGTTTTCCTAAAATATATGATGCTTTAGCGAGTGCAAAATGGCCCTTACGCATTTGGGAGTATTTCTCCTTCCAAAATTGAATTATGTGATTATTTCATTTTTGTTTTCTCATGAAGGCAGATTATATGTTTGATGAGATAAGTTACTTCATGTTTTGTTTATTACGGATTAAATTATCTATTTTTGGTGTAGGCAACTTGTTTGCTCCAGGGCTCTTCTAGGATATGGTTATTCAAATTGATTATTAAAAAGAAAGAAGGAAGCAGAAGTATAGCTCCAAAATTTTTGATCTGCATCATAACTTGCATATGTGAAAGAGGCCATTTCATCATAGATAAGCTGGGATAAATTTGACTACTGATCAATCCATCAATTTGTATCTTTGCAAGGGAGTTAGTTAAGGATTTATGTTTAAAGGTAAGTTGTGTAACTTGTGTAGAACTGAACTGGATTATGACATTCAAGTAAATTACAGAGACTCGCTTTATACTAACATGGCATAAAAATTGTTTTACTGAAATACATGATGCTTCAGCCAGTGCAAAATGGCCCTTACGCATTTGGGAGTATTTCTCCTTCCAAAATTGAATTCTATTATTATTATTCATTACAAAGAACTTAAAACCATTGTAGTCCTAAAATGATTTTTTGGCATTTTCCAGTCAACAGGTATTTATTTTGAGGCTTAGCATTGCCATTAAGGATTCCACTAACTCAAAAGAAACTTATAGGTGTCTAGCACAGTTCATTTAAATGTCATTATTTTGCATGCGAAGTCAAGTAGAGATGTTTTGGTTTTAAAATTTGAAAGAAAACATGCAATGATATGACAAGCAGAGGATTTTTAATGTTTTCTTGCTTTCTCATTGTCTGGAAGTGTCTATGTGACATTTTGTTTACTTATTTAGGATGGAGGTTTAAGTCGTAAGCATTGCACCAACTGTGCATATACAATTATCTTTGTTTTTAAACGAAAATTGGGGTGGCTTCAGTAGGTGTAACTTTTTATTAATGTGGAACCTATAGCTTCGTGGATCTTCTGATATATATATATGTCAAAATGGTCTGCAAGATGTGTTATTTATTTATTTTTAAGTATATGAACTAACTTTGATCATGTTAATATAGAGCGTAGTGTTGAGGCATGATTTTGTATTTCCCTTTCTAGAACATATTCCTGTTTCCTCGATTATTCCTTTTAATGCCAATGTGATTTTGTAATCTTTAATTACAATGCAACCACATATGCACACAAGAATTGAAATGTAAGATGTCTGGTTGCTTATGCAGGAATATAGGAAGGGCCATCTGGAAGTCATTGTTCTTGATCCCCCAGATGCCATACAACATTTATATAATCGCGAGTCAATGCAACTTCAAGATGTAGCTGATTTAGACCTATTTCATTGTCTAGGTAACTATCTTTGTTGTTTACTGCAGTTCCTTCTTTATGTATTTAGTGTATGAACTACTAATGGGCTTCTCAACCTTTTGTTTCATCTATGAATTTTGGTTAAATAATCCCATGTTTCAAGGTGGCTAAATAATGTATTGAGAATATTTGGTTGATATATCAGGTACAGTTGCTGTTCCAAAGCAGCTGGTCATAACTAGGGACCCTACTTCGATTTCGAGTGTTGTTGGTAACTAAAGCAGGGCTAAAGTTACCACTGGGTAAGTTGTCTAGTTTTATGCTACAATAATTGATGATTAATAACTATAAAGTAATATTTTCTTCACAGTTTGAGGTTGAGGCACACATAGGATTAGTGACAGCTACAACATTTTCATTTTGTTATATTATTTGTATTTTCCAAGCCATTGGTAGTGGATGGTACAACGAAGTCACATGCATTATCACTAGCATATGATCAGGTCATCCTGTCAGAGCTTGATCCCCCTTTGGTGCTCCAAGAGTTTCTCAATCATCGTATGGAAGTAAAATCTTCATCTTTGTTATTCAAACTTCAGTTACATAATGCTTTCAGTAGTACTCTTCCAAATCATTTCCAAGTAGTTAATCAATCAAGCAATCTACCTTGATTGCAAGTGGAGTACTTTTCAAGGTTTACATTGTTGGGGACACCATTAAAGTAGTGTGCAGGTTTTCTTTACATGATGTGGATGAAAGTGCATCTTTGGGCTATGGAGTGATTCCATTTCCAGGGGTGTCAACTACTTCTACTTTAGCTGATGATGCAGATTTAGATCTACATGTTGTGGGTGAGGTTTTCTTTTGCTACCTGGTGGATTGCACTCTTTCTTATTACATTTGACTTTGGTTACATAATTTCTTACATTTTTCATGCTTTTTATGAATTATGTATTTTAATGCTTGCAGAGTTTCCTCCACCATTGTTGCTTGATAAACTTGCAACTGAACTCCGCAGAAGGCTTGTAAGTAGTTTGCTTCTTTGCAACGATTAATTGTTAAATGACTTGAAAATTTACTTCTATATTTCATATCCTGGATGTTATTTGGGTTTTGGAGATGCTAGAAGTGATCCCTTGGGATATAGTGCGCAGTGTATTCGATAGTGCTGTTGATCCAGCCTGCAAAACCATGAGCCAAGTACTCATTTGTCATTTAGGCTCAGTATTTTGTTTT
Organism: Pseudotsuga menziesii; assembly: GCA_001517045.1. Classification (NCBI taxonomy): domain Eukaryota; kingdom Viridiplantae; phylum Streptophyta; class Pinopsida; order Pinales; family Pinaceae; genus Pseudotsuga; species Pseudotsuga menziesii. The sequence continues at coordinate 243,237 of LPNX010979253.1, read as the reverse complement.
TAATTTCTTTTGTTTTGACCTGACATTCCTTCTTCCTTAAGACTGATTCCATCTATTCTTTGTCCACTTCCTCTTAATTTGTATGTTGCAATAAATATGATGCGAGACGAAGGATTTGCATCATTTTACAGAGGACTTGGGCCATCTCTTATTGGCATTGCACCCTGCATTGT
>LPNX010979253.1:214237-242426 GCA_001517045.1 Pseudotsuga menziesii | reverse complement strand
TAGCCATGGATAAAATATATTTCTTTGAGGAATGGGCTAGGTGGAGTCATTAGTTACTTTGATTCTCATGCCATTTTATACTGCATGTTCACTTATTTGAAACTCACGACTTATTGACTTTTGTGAATATGGAGTAAGATAACTAATTTAAGTTTGTTAGTTTATGATAACTCATAGCATTAGTCTTCATTGTGCAGGTTTAAGTCAAACAAACCATAGTCATTTTTCTTGCATTTTGGAGAAGCATGTATTTTATGCCGTGCATATCACAGAAAAGTCATCCAAGTTTCAATGGATCTTTGCTGGTGTCCATATTCAATACAACCAATGCACTATTTAAATTTAAGGCACCGTTACATATAGTCATGCATAAACATGAGTTGATTGATCATCACACCCTCAATTTGAACATGTCCATTGGGTATGGTGCATATCATAGTTTAGATGGTTTGCTAGGCATATACGCATATATTACACATTTAGGCACATACAAGCGTGGGAAATTGATGGATGACCACACCCTCAGTTTGAATCTGTGGATGTAAGGTTTGCTTCGAGTGAAAGGTGCATATTAGAGTCACCTAAATTTAGATTGCTAATGTCCCTATTAAATGTATCCAATGCACCAGATTCAATGCACTCTCACACATATAGGAAGTGGAACATACAAACATGAAAATTTGATGGATCATTAAACCCTCAGTTTGAACCTATGAATGCAAGGTTTCCTTCTAGTGCAAGGTGCATATTAGATTCACTTGAGTTGGGACTCCTAGTGTACAGTTTAATATACTTGATGCACCATCTAGATTCAATGCATGGCTACACATCTGTCCACATAAATGCAAAGAGTTGATGGATAACCAGAACCTCAATTTGTATGTTTGAGTGTAAGAGTTGTTTCGAGTATATTTTTATGACAAAAATGGGTTGATATAGTGTGGTTTCTCTTGTATTTTTAGGTTTTAAACAAATGCAAGAAGTATTCAAGTATGGAAACAATTTAAAGCTCTGTGGAAAAGAGTTTGCTAGGCTTGCAATCTGTAATGCCATTTTTTTATTAATAAGGCCAGAATCTCTTGGCTCATGGGAACCAAATTTAACTGCCAAATCTCCTCGAGACTCAAGAGTACCTCCAGGCTCCATTGCAGAAGATTCTAGAATCTGTAGATTTGTCAAGAAGTTTCCAAAATTGCTCCAAAACCTTTAAAACCCCGAGCATTGCCATTGTTGTGGGTGTGATTTCTTTGATATGTGGAGGAATCATGGCAAGCATTTTCACATTCTCATAATTTCAAATACGAAAACAGAAGATTAGCTGTGCTTATGATACAACAAACAGTAGACTAAGTATTGATAATTCAAAGGATTTTGGAAGGAAATCTATCACTCCACTAATTAGTCTAGAGTACTCAAATGGTTGGAATCCTTTCGCAGATGAAGGAACATGATGTGAACACTTTCAGAGCTTTAGATTTAACCTTGAGGAAATGCAATAAGAGACCTTGGCTCAATCATGTGTGATCAACATCTTAAACTAGGTTTCATCTTACAAGTCTCATTTTTCACGGAGTTCTGCTTGCTTGAAATAAGAAAATCTATCCTTCTCATCGGCAATGCTTTTCATATTGCATTATCCTAGTCACTTATTTTTACTACATTCATTGCCTTCTCGATTAAACTTCTACATGTTCTGATGAGTAAAATTATAATTCCTTTAGGTGAAAAATAAATTATCTGGATCATTTGGAGCCTCTACCCTTTTGAGTATTGAGGACACAAGAAAATTGATACTTCTATTTTGGTTTTGCAGATATTAGAGACGAGGGCATTGTTTTCAGAGGAGTCAAAGAAAATAAGCAAGGCTAGATCAACCAATGCTGGAGGAAGCTTGGGTAGTCCAGAAAGGAACATTCTCTTGATTCCTCCAAGAGCAGAATTTTGAGCATTTTTCACCAGTTACAGACAGCAGGGAAAAGGTAGATTCTTTCAACTCTGTATCTTTAGAAACAGTGGTGCCAGAAATTGCCAATAACTCTAAAGGTGATTATCATATTTCTAGGAAAACCGATTTGTATAATCACACAACATCTACTGAGGATGTGAAGCATAATGATGAGGATGCAGATGTAGATAATTGCTTGCATGCACAACCAGGTAAAAGTGATGCATCTGTACATTCTGCAACAGGGTTGTCTAATGAGGAGAATATTTCTTTTTGTGATCTAGAAAATGAGATGATACACTAGTGCAAAAGGATATGGGTTCACCTCAATACAAGTTCCAGTCAATTAGCAGATAATTAGTTGAAGATAAACAATACAACTCTTTAATAAAATATGCAAATGATAACACTCCAAAGGTTTTAAGGTTCACTTTGCATAGTTTCTCAAAATGTGATGGACCGAAGGCAATCCTAACTCTTGGAAGCGATGATGCTTGCAAGGGTAAACGAATACCTGTGGTTTTGGCTAGAGATGTAATTATTGATAAATACTTTGTTTGCAATTGTTTCAATCATCTATTGATGGATTGGATGATAATGAATCGTGGCTGGAAGCTCATTGTATCATCTAAAATAGTATCATGGGTACTGATATTGTCTTCAATTGTTTCAATTGATGTATGATGGATTGATAGTGGTTAGTTTGGCTACTTAGCATACAATGTCAAGAGTGTTCACTAATATTGTGTTATTACCTTGAATTATCAAATGTATATATATACTCAAATCTTTGATTTTACTCTTGTTGATGTTCTTTTCTGTATTTGTGAAGTACAGGAAATGTCTTCAAATTTGTACCATTTTTGCCAAACCATACAGTGCTATCATGTCTACTCCTTGAATAAGACTTTTGTTAATGTGAGAAGTTAGAACTATATAAACAGTCGTCAAATGTTTGTTTTCCAGGCTGCTTTGACAACCTATGCTAGCACAATTATGAACTTTGGAACCACATGGAGAGCAAGTAATTCCAAATTATGACTACACATTGGCTTCTTTTCTTCATGAGATATATTTCTCCCATGTAATGGCATCTTCACTGTATAATGTAATGTTAAACTCTTAATTTTCTGATTTTTCAATACATTGAAGTGCTCCATTTTTTGTTTGGTATTTCTTGCAATCTCCCACTACCTCGCTTCAATGTTACATTTTTTTTCCTCGCTTACCCACTAAGGGGCATTATTGCACTTCTTGAAGCAATTGCTAGTTTTAACAAAAAAAAAAAAAAGAAGATATATGTTTTCCTTAGTTATCTATTTTCAAAAACAATGTACATACACCATTTTTGGGTATGTAGATTGACATATCTCGGCCTTGCTTTTCAGCAACTTCAGCCATCAATTCATTCCATGTGTTCAAGAAGAACTCGCAGAATTTTTTCAAGAAATCTGGAAGTACGAACGAAAGGCCCCATCTGAAATTTAATAGCCCAAACAATGATAAGGTTTGTTTTTTTGGCTTTTTTTCCCATGAAAAGACATTCTTCGAGCAATATATATATAACACAACGTTATTGGCGAATAACATGATTTGAATATGCTCAAGCACTACTAATGAATTTCTACACGAGTGCTATAATGAATCAGAATTTGAATTCACCGTCTCACTCCCTCTGTAAAGATTTTGAGTTGGTCCAAGGTTCCATAAGTATCATAGAGGTCATCTAGAACTGGCATAAGGGTAGTAAGCTTTGTGAACGCAATTCTAGTTGAAGAAAACTCAGGCTCAAACGTCCCTGTAACCACCCAGAAGTAAAGCTCCACGTGACGCTTCCGATAGAACTTGAGCTGGGTTAGATGTGAGTTGCCCACCACCTATAGATATGCATACAATCATCAGCTCCCCAGTTCGACAATTATAACCTAAATTGACAACCAATCTCTAAGTCTACATAACCAGCTATGCGATCCAAATGTCAAATACCAACATAACCAGCTATGCGATCCAAATGTCAAATACCAATTAACCCGGAGATAAGTTGCATCTCTTTCTGATGTGTGCATTGCAGAATATTGAAGTCCAATTTTGCGAACTCAATAATTTTTTGGTTAATATTGGACCTGAGAAAGTATAGGTTGCAAACACATTAGAAGACATTGAAATTCACTATAAATTTCTATCTATTAATAGTCAAATCTTATCGACAAGGTCAGTGCCATGAATCGTTTTGTCCATATATTTCTAGAAAGCTCCTTGCTTCCCATCTCGGCACACTGCAATGCCATGGAAACTCCAGTGCGTGTTTTACCTTGAAAAACAGGAATCAATTCAAATCAAACAATGTTATCAATGCCAATACAACTAGTATGAATCAAGATCTACCAAACACCAATGCCAATACGATCCACCAAACACCAAGAGAGATCAAAACTCTCAAGCTGTAAACCCTTTTTGAGAGTGGAAATGTTTAATAATATTTTATGGTTTTACCCTTTTTGACAGTGGAAATGTTTAATAATATTTTATGGTTTTAATTTATCTATATTGTGTTATATATACATGTAATTCTAAATATTTTAAATTTAATTTAAGCCAATATATTAGTTTTAAAACTATTTTTTAATTTTTTATAATACACATTTTTCAACTCTAAGATGCGCCTAGTGAACAAGTTACACATCTCTCTTATAAAAGACATTTACCAGTTGACCACTGAAAAAGTTACTCATCTCTCTTCTACTGTGCTGTAAAATACACCTCTTAAATGCAATGAATAATAAGGAAATGTAAGATATACATATCTTCAATGCCCTAATTTTCGCCCTAATTACAACTTACCTCTTTCAAAAAGCTTTGATCTGCGACCGTTACATCCCGTCCTGTTAAAACTTGGTTCAGATATTCCGTTGTGAATGCCTTGGCCTCCTCCATCACTTTTTCTCCAGGGAATGAAATGTTTGAAGCTTGAAATAACGACAACATGCTTCTCACTCGTTCATCTCCTACACCTTGTTGTTCCAGCTCGAAATAACGACAACATGCTTCTCACTCGTTCATCTCCTACACCTTGTTGTTCACCACTGGAATTGGAGAAGAACTGCCCTTTTCCATCCTTAAAATTCTCAAAGACACCTATTCATCGAGTGTATATGAAAACGCTAAACAAAAGTTATTACTGTTAAACGACATCAACTCTATATTCTAGTCCGAGAGACTGAAGCAAAAGTAGTCAGCTAGCTGCAGTTATAACTACCTGACGAAATGTTATACCGATGCAATCGGAGTACGAGAAATCCCAAAGATATAGCATTCAGATCTTTGATGCTGGAATCTCTTGATCCCAGTCCGATGCCGCTTTCGCTCCAACATCTGCTCATTATCAATCAGGTTTTTAACTAAGAAATGAGTAGCTCTCAACGAAAAACTGCATGCCATAAAATACTGGACATTTGGTAAATAGAAGTCTTGAAATGCATGTGTTATTATATAAAAGCTTGACCTGTAAACGTAATCCAGAGCTACTTTGATTTCATTTTTTAAATGACGATTAATTCCTACACATTCAACGGTGTCAACGATATAAAGACGTTTCATTAAATCATCATTGTAGCTATCGTCCATGTCGCTCAAAATTGAATGCTTGATTTCTTGAATAAGTTTTTCAGCCCGATCACGATATTCAGGTCCCTGATACAATACAATACAAAATAAAATAGAATATAAGGAAACCCTAAAAAACAGAAAGTGAAACCAGCACAAGATTTGAGTGATTGAGATAACTAATTGTAATTGTATTACCTCATATGGCTAACTGAGAGCTTGTATCATATCGTTATCCCAGACATTTCCATGGTGATAAGAGATCCAAGATTTGTAGTCGACCAAATTGGCGGAAGGTGACATGGATACAGAAATCTGAGCCATAACGGAAAAGCGAGTACAATCAACTCTCTATAAAGCTAGACGCTATGCAATTTCTGTGATGGAAGAGCTCTGGCTTGCTTCTATATATATAGGCCTCTCGGTCGGCTAGATTTTTTCGGCTTTTTACCAACTAACGGTCACTTCGACCATTCTTGGACTGAACACCAATTGACTGTGGATGGCATTTTTTTTCAGGATAAGACTGTACAACAATTGACAACGCCATCGATTCAGTCCATGCGAATCGCGATACAAAACTGTCGGCAGCATCACTGCCACACAATTTCGATCATCAGGCTTTAAGGTCCACACTTTGCTACAGACAATACATCACACACATAATCATCCGCCGAAGCTCAGCACCCGTAAGAAACTTTAATTAATTAAGAGTAGTGTTCTAATAAGCATATAGGTAGCCCTATTAATTTATTAATTGAGGGAATTCTGTAAAACTGTCGGCAGCATCACTGCCACACAATTTCGATCATCAGGCTTTACCATGGCTGGCTGGACCTTGACAGACTTTGCTACAGACAATACATCACACACATAATCATCCGCCGAAGCTCAGCACCCGTAAGAAACTTTAATTAATTAAGAGTAGTGTTCTAATAAGCATATAGGTAGCCCTATTAATTTATTAATCGAGGGAATTCTGTGCAGCTTGGGTCAGTTGGGTGAGTACTGGAGATCATTCACATGATTGAATGATCTCCATGTGATAAGGTTGTACATGAAGCCATGTGATTCCAGTAAAAAGTGGGAGACAAAGTATCATTACACATGAGATGTCACCATTGGCCAGTGGAAGATTTAGACTCTCCTACAATGAGTCAGAAGAGAGAGTGTTGAGGCAAGTATATCCATTCTCTTCTCTTCGAAATGAAAAAAGGAGACCAGTACGAACAGTATGTTGATTAAACTCATATCCATACCTATCTATATTAATAGATTTTAATTCTAAGTCTTTCGCTCTTTACCTTGGGGTGTACATCTTCAAACTGAAAACAATTCATGATATGGTTGGATACTTGGACACAACCTCATCACTCCAAGGATAAAGTTGTATATTAACCAATGTAATACAATCGACTTTATTCACTCAATTGCAAAGAATCAAAAGAGTGTGTTAGGAAAATACACCCATTTTCTTGAGACAATTATGTCACCATTGACAACTCGAATATTATCCACTCTACTACAAAGTGTCTAAAAAAGAGGGTTGATGCAAGCACATCCATTATGTTATAAAAGTAAGTGGGAGACAAATATGAAGAGTATGTTGATGAAACTCATAACCATATTCATATATTTTAATTCTAATTCATTAAATAAGTAGGTGTGTATTTACTAAAATTGTATACACTTAATGGTTTATATTTATAGTTGAATACATAGATACAACCTCATCCCCGAAACACAGTAACGTTGTACATATACCTATGTGATAAGGTTGTACATAGATCTCTGTAGTGCAACCGACCTTATTCACTCAATTGCAAAGAATCACCACATAGGATGTCACCATTGACAAGTGGAAGATTATACTGCAAAGAATAAAAAAAAGAGTGATGAGGCAAGTACCCCAATCAGTTTTAAATGAAAGTGGGAAACAAGTGTAGAAATAATAGCTCCTATGCTATGAGCAAATATGCTAAGAAGAAGCACGAGAAATAGATCTTTCTACAAAGATAATTCTCACAAGCATACACAAACATACATAGGAAAAATAGAGAGAATAAAAGAGACGGAATCACATGAATAAAGAGATTAATATTGGAGTGTATCCTTCCATTGAATAATGATGAATAATAGTGTACATAAATAGTACACCCCTCATAGTGGCTAAAGCACCTCACAAATTACCAAAAAGCATGAATGAGTTGTCAAGAGTGATGGAAAAGCATGCTAATCCTAGAAAATGTCATGTCCCCGTGCCTCCAACCGGGGAAGAGGACCCGATCTCCATGGCTTAAACCACCCGGGTTAAGTGCCCCATGAACATATGAATTCATAAAATAACATGTTCATATGCTGAAATAAAATGCGTTGAATTAGAAAATGCATATATGCCATTGTTTATCATACATAGCGAAAGAACCATTCATTCATACAAGCATGTTCATCTCATAACAATTAACAGAAAGTAAGGTTGCAGAAGTATAATTGGGCAAGATCACTTATCTCATGAAGAAGTCGATCCGTAACTAGCTACGTTGCTACAACGTTCCACCCAACCATAGGCCAGTGAGCTCCTTAATCTCTCAGCAACGTTGCCACCCTCGAGCTGGGCATGATTCTCCAAGGAATAAGGGAGCCGCAGGCTTACACGTAGCCAAGGACACACAAAATACACAGCCAAGCCAACAGAGTTGGGTTTATCAAGCCATTAGGAAGCTGGAGAAGGCAAATTGCTAAGCTGGTGAGCTCATTGCCGAGCCAAGAACAACTACACCAAAACTAGCCTGACCTCTAAGACACCCAAACACACCCAACACAAGGAATCAGTCCCTTCTTTGCTACACAGTCCCTGAGGCCCTGCATTCCCTTCCAGTGCTATTCAGGGGTGATGGAGAAGAAGGCCAGCCCTCTAGCTCTGTCTTTGTGGTTTCCAGCCACCAAGTTTATCAAGCAAATCTAAGCCAACCTCCCTGCTCCTCTCACAGTCCGAAGACCAACCATTGCACTCAAGCAATTAATTTAGCTGTCACAGCTTAAATAGGAAAAAGACTCCCAGTGAAATTACACAGTCCCAAACACAACAGCAAACACAATTCCAACAAGGGGAAAACACCACAGCTCCAAAACGCATCAGCATACATATTACCAATGACATGGGGAACAACGACCCATTTGGCACAACCAATGCTGCTGGGAAAAACGTACGCAGACCACAATGGGGATGATTTTGCAGCCTCACGACCGGTGCATGAACAACCACAATGCATAACCCACGAATCAGCCCGTGAGTAAAGGTTACGGCCTCACTATTCACAAATCCGCAGAAGAAAACTACTGCGTGGGTAAATCCAGCAAAATCCTGTGAGTGAAGACGAAAAATGGGAAAGAATCCCTCTGTGTGAGAATGCACAGCAATGGAGGGGATGCGAATTGCAAGTGTGTGAGTGTTTTTGTTGAGTCGTGGGGAGAGTGGAAGAATGTCTGTGTGAATGCTAGCAGTCGTTTTTCCCAGCCATAGTGAAGTCAACCATGGTGGAGTGTGCGTGTGGGTGAGGACTGACAGTCCTGCCACCCCACTCCCCAAAACAATTAACTGCCTCAACCACCAACAGTCTTTCTTAATGAAAGTGGTTGGAATAAAACAGAGGAAGAAGACACATGGGTTTTTCTCTCATTGGCCAAGGTTGACAATTTCCCCACCCTTATCCTTGTTAAAATCATGCCCCTTTCTCATTTTAGTTGCCGTGATCGTAGCTGCTCGGGTTCATTTTTAATTATAGATGCATATTTACATGATGACTGTCATAATATATGTCGCATGCCCTGATATACCATCGGTGACAATTCAAATCCAAAACATAACATAACCGATCGATGGTGGGGCCTTGGCCTTTAGCTCCACACCCTGATCATTTACAATTTATACATCATATAAATCTAATGTAGCGGGGTCAAAACCGGGACATTACAGAAAATGGAGAGAAATTCATGAAAGATGGGTTGGCAACAAAAGATACTAGCTTCCTAGTTAACTAGCTTTACCTTATCCACAGAAAAGCAGGATAAAGCATAATAAAGTAGAATCTGCACTAAAACACAGTTACTAATTATGGGAGACAATAAAGTGGTGAAGATAAACCCATAATAAAAAATGAATCATTCATGGGGTATAGATGGCATCTCTTGACTTTAAGGTGCAATTGGATGTCAAGTAATCAATCTAGTGGGTAGATAATTAATCAAATAATGATTAATTATTCCAACACCCCCCTTTAAGTATAAATTTATGATGGTATGTCAAAAATATAGGTGTATATAGGGCCCAACAACAAGGATATGGTCACCCTGTAACAATTATTTATGTTCAAAAAAGTTGAGGAAAAAGGAAAAACCACATGGGGAAAATCCTCCCTCAAGAAAGGAAAAGGAACAAAATTTTGGAATAATATGTCTTCAACATATCTTTATCTTCACTTGAATGAGATGAATGAACTGCTTCTTGGTGAAAGACTTGATGAAGAAATCATAAACTCCATGATCATGTGCTAGAGTGTATAACCTGCAAGAAAGAAGAGGAGAGACTCCTTGTATCTCATCAACTGATGAAGTAGGAGAATTATCTGAATTCTTCTTGCTGCTGTCAAACTATGATCTACAAACACAATCTAAAATGGAAGAGAGATCTCTACATACTGCTTCCCAAATAGTACAAATGTTGAGACAATTTATTACACAATCAATTCCCTGAATAGTTGCAAAATTTTAATGTGAATCACATGTCAATCTTCCAATATGATGTAGCACCTTCCGAGATCTGATATGAGGCTCATAAAGCTATGATATATCATAAAAATTAGCATATGGAATAGAAGAGACAAAGGCTTCATTGACTCCATGAGGATAAGGGCTACACTAGGAAAACTATGAGCAACTAGGAAAAACTGATAGGTGTAAAAATCTGAATGATGGATGGACTTGAGATCTGACCCATAAGTGTTTAAAATAGATCCAAACATGTTTAATATCATCTCAAATATGACTAAGTTAATGGATAACCAACGAATGAAATATATGCAAGACTTTAAAACATGTAAGATAAGTATCACTGCATAAGAGACCAATGAGGAATCAACTAGTGAACTTGGGATTTGTATAGTCTTGGGATTATTCAGAGGTATGGTAGATGGTATGATTTTTGTATCAGCCTGCAAACATGCTTCTAAATCAGAATCCAAACGATCACATATAAGCATATCAATATACTCATGGGAATACATTGGTAATGAATCTTCTGTATGAAAGTAAGAAAGAAGGAGATGTTCAAAATCTTCAAGGACGCTCTGAGTATTGATGCCAAGAACAAAGGATGAGATGTAGAAGCACATTATATCACGTAAGTTAAGTGGAATGACAATAATAGGACTTGATTTGGCTAAGTTAACATCCAGGAAGACACTAGGTTGCACACCATCAATGAGAGAGGTATGCACAAAGTGTGAAGGACCTCGCACATAGATCTCAAAATATAAGATAGTAGATATAGAGAACAACAAATGGGTGAATGGATAATAATCAATATAAATAGAAGCTCCATATGTTTCATCATTAGTATCACAAGAAGAAGGATCACCTTCAAGAGACACAAAAAAATATGGATCTTGAATATTTGCTTCTTGATTGAAGGAGGAAGCATTCGAATCAAAGAGGGTATAAACAACATGAATTGTATGAGAAAAATATTCATCATAAATAAATTCATCAAAGAATGTAGAGGCCAAGACATCTTGAGAGAGGGAACATGAGGAGATGATGGTTGGTTGAGTCCATGCTTCATCTTCTACTTCCTTCACACCAAAATCTTTGTCCAAATTGTTCCAGAGCTCAAATGGATATTCATCACAATCTATGAGATGATGTATATTTGGAGACCTTCCCAAACACATGATTTCATAAGCTCTATCACAATTATTAATCCATTCAATATTCTCTTCATAAGACTCAGGTTTGCTCAATGCACCAATGGAGACATCAAATAGACATTACCTCTTCCAATATGTGCTCATATTGGGCTTCCAATAAGCTAGTTGAAAGGATATAGTAGAGGCATTTTGAATCCATATTGAATTTGTTGATATGCTCTAGGAGATACTCTCTACTACCTGCAAAACAAAACTAGGAGAAAATCTTGTAAGCTAGACAAGCTCTTCTTTAAGGAGGGATAGGACACTAGATGTGCTCCTCAACTCTGTAGAAATTCCGCAACCTTGCGATTTGATACCATGTAGAAATAATAGCTCCAATGCTATGAACAAATATGCTAGGAAGAATCATAGGAAATAGATCTTGCTACTAAGATAATTCTCACAAGCATACATAGGAAAAATAGGGAGAAGAAAAGAGATTGAATCACATGAATGAAGAGATGAATATTGGAGTGTATCCTTCAATTGAATAATGAAGAATAATAGTGCACATAAATAGTACATCCCTCATAGGAAAATAGATTTGTATCGAGATAACTCATAAATCTAAAAAAGGCTGACTTACCAAAATATGATAAATCCCCATACGTGGCTAAAGCACTTCTCAAATTAGTCAAGGACCTCATAAATTAGAAAAATCATGAGTGAGTTGTTAAGAGTTATGGAGAAACATGTTAATCCTGAGAAATGGAGAGAAAGTCATGAAGGATGGTTTGGCAACAAAAGATACTAGTTGCCTAGTTAACTAGCTTTATCTTATCCATAGAAAAGTAGGATAAAGCATAATAAAATAGAATCTGCAGTAAAGCGCAGTTACTAATTCTCGGAGTCAATAAAGTGGTCAAGATCAACCCAATATCAAAAATAAATCATTCCTCAAGTATAGATGGCATGTGTTTACTTTATGGTGCAAGTGGATGACAACTAATTAAGCTAGTGGTAGATAATTAATCAAATAATGATTAATTATTTGATCCCAAGTTATGACTGGGTTTAACATATTAACAACAAGTATCAGCATATTAAATTCATACCCATATGCATTCATAGATTTTAATTGTAATTCTATTAATAATTTGTTTACTTACTAAATTTGTATACTTTTTTATTTTATTATAGAGTAATAATTAAGGGTGTTTGGTTGTTATTGATTTATTAGAAATATACTAAGAATTCCATATATTTTATTCTAAATTTTCTCCAAAAGAGAAAATTTGTAAATGACATGGTTTTTTGTTATGAACCATCCTAGGGGGTAATCTAGGTCCATAAGGCCCAACTCCACTTCTACTTTAATGGTCCCTTAAGGCATGTCATGATCCTACCTATGGGCTTATGTACAGTTTGGAGGGATGATTAAAGTATAAATGGAGGCCATTCAATATAAAGGAAACTAGGTCCACTATATTGTTTTTATTAAATAAGGCACACTAACTTAATAAATAAATATAATGGGACCTCATTAAAGAAGGAAATCTAGGTGGTAAAGGGGTTAGGGAGTTAGTATTGTGTTGTTATTCTATAAATATGTATGGAGTCCTCCTTATGATACTATAAATATGATTCTTTTGATGGGATGATGTTGATGTATATGTAACTTCAGAATGTATTCTTCTATGTATTATAACCCGATGTTTATTCCGGGATGTTTCTATTATGTATTTGAGTCATGTGGTCATGCTCCGATGTTACGATCGGGAGGATTAATAATGTAATCAAGTCATATCAAGTCATTAGGTAAGTCCCCACAGTTTCGGTGCACTTGGGTTATTATACACTAATTAAGGTGCAGGCTCGAGTAAGTAATTGTAAGTAAAGCCTACATGGTTGAGTGCACTTCAAGTCAACGGAAGAATATAGATAGAGAGTGAGAGTCTCTCTATTTATCACTTGTAAATTACATCACTTGCTCTCTCAAGTGTGGCGCACCTTTGGAGAAGGAAATACTTTGGCTTGACAGAAGACAGAAGGCTGCTGTTGTGTTGGGAGGTCATCTTACTGTTTTGGGTTTCACATCTTGTGGTGATACTATCTTAGAGGAAGTTGAGGGGTTTTCTCCATTTATGGTTTCCCCTCCTAAAATATTTGTGTCTCTGGTCTCTTGTGATGTGCTTATGTTATTGCTGTGCTTGTTATTCTCTCAGTGAAAAGATCCTAACATAATGCTAGCTTAAATGTTGAAAAACTAACATGGTATCAGAGCTAACCTGAGAAGAAGACATTGTGCAGCTACAGGAACTAGGGCTTCCTATTTTGTGGATATTCCTCCATAGATTTTCAACAAAAGTATGCTAAGATGACTCTCCATTGAAGGGTGCATCTTTCTGTCGATGCGGAATTCAATTTCAAGCATTTTCAGTTTCGATGTGGAAATTAGGGCTTTCTACAGAAGAGGAATTTTTGAATGGGACTAGCATAGGATTTTTCTCCTCATCAAAACTGAAGTTTAGAGACCTGGATCAAGAAATTTGGTTGGGTAAATCTCTGGGAAAGTCAAACCCTAGTTTGACCCCTAAGCTAGGAGAAACCCTAAATACTAAAACTGCTAAGTTTTGGTACAGTCGCTATATTCCGATATTGGCAAAGTCTCCGAAGTTGAAAATTGTAGGTGCCGAAGATAACATCCTGATGAACATTGTGTCCAAATTTCAGCCTCTGATTCGCTATATTATTGGAGATATGATCTCTCCAAGTTAGGGTTCCATCCTCTTCCAGAAATCATCCATAAACAGGACACCTGGGGCGATCTGCATTATCTTGGGCTACAGAGGTCCAAATGGAATTCCGGAAGATGTTCCAGAAAGGGCACGGAATTTACTTTCTGTGGTCCGAATTTCAGACTCAGAAGATGAACCAGTGACACATGGCATGCCGTAAAACTGCGCTGTTCTGAACAGTCCAGTATCAGGTCACCTTGGGAAAAGGATCATAAATCCCAAATGGTGAAACCAATTCTGATTAAACCTGTGTTTTTGGATCAGGGACATTCGAGGTTACCGTAGTGAGAAATTTCCGACATAGAGGATCAGTAATTTTGTAGATATCGCAGAAACAGTAACAGGAATTTCTGCAGAAGAAATCAGAAAATTAGGGCTTCCTGTTCCAGGAGTTTCCCTCCACTGTTTTCAGAAAAGGAGTACATTGGACAGCTCCATTTGAAGAGATATATCTGTTCATCCAATAAGATCTGAAAGATTCCAAGTTTTGAAAATTAGGGTTTCTGTGACAAACCCTAGATCAGTGAACTTCGGGACAAGGACGGACACCTCAAATCGGTAAGATCTAATCCTTTGCTATTTCCATTTGAGGTTCTCATTTCAAAGTGATCTATCACATCAGCTTGATGATAAGCTTGGTGAAGTTGAAAAATTCCAAGCATAGAAGTATTTTATCTCTCTGGATTGGACACCTACATGAGTATAGAGGTTCCAGTTTCAGAGGGAGACGAGGCCAAAGAAGACATCATGCTCATGCTGCAGAGGATGATGAACCATCCAGAAAGAGATCCAGATATGAAAGTGAAGATTCTTCAAGCGAGGATGAATATGTTCTAATATCAACTCCCACATGTAACATTACTCATGGAAGTAATGATTGGCTTATAGACAGTGGGGCTTCCAAACATATGACAGGATTCAAGGAATCCTTTGTAAGACTCTCAGAACATGAATCACCTCACAAGGTGAAACTAGGAGATGACTACCAATATCCAATAAAAGGTAGTGGGGAATCTTCATACAAGCTAGACTCTGGTAAGTCTCTAACAATGAAAGAAGTATTGTTTGTGCTAGAATTGAAGAATAACCTTCTCTCCATTTCAGCATTGATGCAAAAGGAATGTGGGCTGCATTCATAGATGGTCAAGTCATCATGTGACCAAAAGGAAAGACTATCGATGATGCAGTAGTGATTGAAGAACAAGAAGGAGGCTTGTACAAATTGAAGGGCCATCCAGAACAAGCCTTGATCCATGTTACAGTAGAGCCAAATGAGCTTTGGCATAGAAAACTTGCACATGTGCACTACAAAGCAAAGTTGTTGAAGGTCTTCCAGATTTTCAAGCTATTTGAAGGGAAGAACAACTTGAAGCGGTAAAAGAAGCGGTGAAGAATGCAGAAGTGGTGATGGCCACCTTGAATGACCTCCCAGGATCGTGGAATTCATTCATTCAAGGAATGTGTTCCAGAAGGAAGTGATTACTTTCATCAAACTTTGGGAAAAAGAAGAAGCTCTACCCATAAGAAGAGAAGATAAGACGGGAGCATTTGAAGATCCGGCTCTCACCATCCAAAGAAGATCCCTCAAGCAATGAGGAATATGAAGAACTCAACTCTTGAAGAACCTCTTATCCACCTCAGCATTTGGATAAGAAACAATGAGACTATGAATGAAGAAGACGATGAAGCTGAAGGCTCAAGAAGGAGTCTACCCTCGAAACAAATAAAGATAAGTATTCAGTTGTCATTTCATTATATTATTTTGTTATGCATTTTTTTATATTCAGTTGTTGTATTATGCATGATAGAATGTTTGCATTAATAACAGCATACTACTAATATGCATGTGATGGGTAATTAGCTCATGGTGCTATACAAATTCTCCATTGCTACTTATCTAGAATGAAACCTCTTTGCTGACATATTGGATTAGTGCACAATCTCAATGTTGTCCTGGTAGAGATGGAAGGCATCTAGAAAGTTTCAATGAGATATGGATGAATGTTGTATTGGCTAAAGTAGTTGCATGATCATATATTTATGCATAAGTGTTTGCCAGTATTAATATTCTTTATGAAATGTTTCTAACCATATAATTGCATTTGACTTGTAGGAAAGACCGCATACATAATCGCCTACAAGCAAAGAAGAATGAAGACTTGTTCCGAATAGCAAGTGACGACATTTCAAATTGAAGAATAATATGACGAGTGCAGTGACATCATTGATGTAGAACCTTCCAGCCACCAAGAAGAAAGGGAAGACCAGTTCTAGAAGAATGATGTCAAAGCGCAATATCGAGACCTGAAGAAAAGTTCATAGTTCCATCATGCGGTAGATGGAAACATCATGGGATAACACATACATGATGAGCTTGAAGAATATATTAACCTTTGCTACAAGGTTGATAGAGGATGACAAGCTCACACATGGGTGCAAGATGAACCTTTGAAGAAGTTCAAGATAGAGGATCTTAGTATCCAGTGATCCTAGATGGATACTACTTGTCACTCCAATACAGAATGTTTCAATGCATAGAGTATAGAAGACAGAGGGAGTATGATGCTCCGCTTCAGATGGAGTGATTGCAGAAGATCCTGAGGTTCGACATGGTACGACAGGATGGGAAGATTACTAATGATTCTAGGCTTTACTAAGAGTAAAGTGGATTCCAACCTTTGATCCAAGGTTGAAGGTGGAAGACCAATGATGCTCCTGTTATGTGTCGATGCACTATTGTTCTAGGTATGGTGGTGTGGCAGAATACAGATGGAATCTTCCTTGGACAAGGGAAGTATGCAGTAGAGATCCTGAAGAGGTTCACGATGATGGATTGCATGACCACACCTATGGCATCGAACATGAAGCTATTGAGTGATGCTTCATTAGGGTCGGTTGATGCTACAATGTATCGTCATATGATTGGGTCCTTGATGTACCTGAGACCAGATATTTGCTTTGCTATGAACACATTGAGACATGTTCACCTGATGGTTGCAAAGCATGCAGGGGTACAGTTGATTATGGACTCGAGTACGATGCAAATCAGAAGATTAACCTAGAGGGTTATGTTGATTCAGATTGGGCAGGCAGTTCCATAGACAGGAAGAGTACTTCGGGATGTTGCTTCAGTATGGGATCAGGTGTGATCATTTGGTTTAGCAGGAAGCAATCCTGTGTGGCACTGAGTATAGTTGAAGCAGAGTATGTCGCAGCTTGTTCAGCTAGTTGTGAGGCAGTATGGCTGTGGAAGCTGCTGTCTAATATATTTGATATCCAGTTGGATGCTACCTGTATAAATTGTGACAACTAGAGTTGCGTGAAGTTGTCAGAGAATCCAGTGTTCCATGACAGGTCGAAGCATATCAAGATCAAATATCACTATATCAGGGATATGGTGTAGAGAGGAGCAGTGAAGCTCCTATATGTTGCGATGGAGGAATAGATAGCTGATGTATTGACGAAGCCATTGGCTAGGCTGAAGTTTGAGTACTTCAGAGAGAGACTTGGTGTTCTCCAGATCGAGGTTCCTTCCAAGAGAAAGTGCTAGAGATCCAAAGCCATTCTGACGAGCAGGTCAGATGTAAGGGATGAGCCATTCTGTCATGGTGAGAGGATTCAGTTCCTTCCATGTCAGATATGAATGCTAGAGATCCAAATCCATTCTGACGAGTAGGTCAGATGTAAGGGCTAAGCCATTCTGTCATGGTGAGAGGATTCAGTTCCTTCCATGTCAGATATGAGTGCTGAGATTGAGAGCCATTTTGACGAGTAGGTCAGATGTAAGGGCTGTGCCATTCTGTTCATGGCTAAAGGATTTAGTTCCTTCCATGTCAGATGTAAGTGCAGAAATATCTCTTCATTGTGGTTGAGAGTCTTCCATCATTGTGGCGAAGGTGGCTCCTACCTGGATGGGATTGAGCCATTCTGACGAGTAGGCCAGATGTAAGGGCTGAGCCATTCTGGTCATGGCTAAAGGATTAAGTTCCTCCCATGACAGATGTGAGTGCTGGCCATTCTGTCGAGTAGGACAGATGTAAGGGCAATTGCCACTCTCCGGGAGAGTGGAGGCGCATGGTCAGTTACCATGTAGCTCAGTCAGGGACTGGGGGCCATTCTGACGAGGGTGTAGGATTCAGTTCCTACCAGGTCAGATGTGAGTGCACAAATCTCTCATCATTGTGAGCAGATATGGTTCCAGCCTGGATGAGAGTCTTTCATCATTGTGAGCGGATATGGTTCCAGCCTGGATGAAGGTGAGAAAATCTCTCATCATTGTGAGCGGATGTGGTTCGAGCCTAGATGAGAGTCTCCCATCATTGTGAGTGGATGTGGTTCTAGCCTAGGTGAAAAGAACAGAGTTCTTTCATCATTGTGAGTGGATGTGGTTCCAGCCTGGATGGGATTGTGCCTTTCTGACGAGTAGGTCAGATATAAGTGCAGATCCATTTCACAGATGGTAGTTGATTGTGCCTACCATGCTGGTGAATGTGAGTGCTGGGCCTTTTTGATGTGATTGTAGTTTACTACATGATTAGATGTGAGTGCTGGGCGTGCCTTTCTGACGAGCAGGTCAGATGTAAGTTCTGGGTGAAGACCTACATGAGAGTAGGCCTACAACCAGCATGAAAAATGGATGGCTCTGTAGAACTTCCTATGACGAGATAGTACACACATGATGATGACCAGTGGAGATCCAGATCGAGCTATGATCCAGATCCAGTTATGATGACTCCGAGAGATCCAGATCAAGTGATGATCCAGATGCAGCAGTGATGATCCAGATCGAGAGATGATCCAGATCCAGATCCAGATCGAGTGATGATCCAGATCCAGTCCAAAGATGATGATCTAGATCGAGTGATGATCCAGATCCAGTGATGATGATCTAGATCGAGTGATGATCTAGATCATGTGATGATGTTCTATGACGATCTAGATCGAGAGATGATCCAGATCCAGATGACTTGAAGATGAAGATGACTTGAAGACGAGATGATCCAGTTGATACAGAGAAGAAGACCAGTGCTAAAAATTGTGTCGAAAGAATACCCTCCTAGTTAAGAGGGAGTGTTGATGTATATGTAACTTTGGAATGTATTCTTCTATGTATTATAACCCGATGTTTATTTCGGGATGTTTCTATTATGTATTTGAGTCATGCGGTCATGCCCTGATGTTTCGATCGGGAGGATTAATAATGTAATCAAGTCATATCAAGTCATTAGGTAAGTCCCCACAGTTTCGGGGCACTTGGGTTATTATACACTAATTAAGGTGTAGGCTTGAGTAAGTAATTGTAAGTTAAGCCTACATGGTTGAGTGCACTTCAAGTCAATGGAAGAATATAAATAGAGAGTGAGAGTCTCTCTATTTATCACTTGTGAATTACATCACTTGCTCTCTCAAGTGTGGCACACCTTTGGAGAAGGAAATACTTTGGCTTGACAGAAGACAGAAGGCTGCTGTTGTGTTGGGAGGTCATCTTACTTTTTTGGGTTTCACATCTTGTGGTGATACTATCTTAGAGGAAGTTGAGGGGTTTTCTCCATTTATGGTTTCCCCTCCTAAAATATTTGTGTCTCTTGTGATGTGCTTATGTTATTGCTGTGCTTGTTATTCTCTCAGTGAAAAGATCCTAACATAATGCTAGCTTAAATGTTGAAAAACTAACAGATGAACCATATCATGTTCGAGTCTTTCAAGGGGGATTCCTAGTATTGAGTTGAGCTCAACATACAATAATATTCTCCACATAATATAAGGATAATTCCATATTTATTTATAGAATCACCATACATTAGTAATCTCCTTGCCTCCTAACTACCTAATGGACTTTATTTAATGAAGCCCCATTACATTTATTTACTAACTTTGTACGACTTCTTTAATAATAATAATAATAAAGTGGACATATTTCACATTAGATTGAATGTTGTCATAGGTGTTTTAAGAGATATATCTTTGAGGGACACACTAAAAAACAAGATAAACATTCCAGAAGGTGATTTACACACATAATCGTCCGAAGAAGCATAACACCCATAAGAAATTGCAATTAATTAATAGTACCATTGTAATAAACATATAGGTAGCCGTATTATTATTTATTTGAGGGAATGCTCTGCAGCTTGGGTCAGTTGGGTGAGTACTAGGGAACATTCATTGACCTCCATGTGATGAGGTTGTACATTAACCCATGTGATTCAACTAACATTATTCATTCCACTGCAAAGAATCAACATATTGGATGTTCATTAACAAGTGGAAGATTATCCACTCCACTACAAGGGGTCAAATGAAAGTGAGTGTTGAGGAAAGTACACTCATCCTCTTTTAAAATAAAGTGGGAGAGAAGTATTTATTCATTCCACTACAAAGAATGACTACAATACACATTAGATATCACCATTGACTAGTGGAAGATTATACATTCCTACAAAGAGTCAAAAGACAGAGTGTTGAGGCAAGTATACCGATTCCCATTATCTTCTTAAAAAAAGAGGGAGACTAGTATGAATAGTACGTTGATTAAACTCATATTACCTATACCTATCTATATTAATAGGTTTTAATTATAATCCTTTCAATTACTTGTTCATTCACTAAAATTATATACTTTTATTTAATTGGTAAAATGCACTAAAATTATATACTTATTATTTAATTGGTAAAATGATTTGGGGGTGAAAAACAAATAATGACATGTAGTTGGATACTTAGACACAAACTCATCACACCAATGATAAGGTTGTATATCAACCCATGTGATGCAATTCACCTTATTCACTCCAATGTGAAGAATCACCACATGCGATGTCACCATTGACAACTGCATATAATCAAAAGAGAGTGTTTAGCCAAGTACACCGATTTTCTTGAGACAAATATGTCACCATTGACAACTGGAATATTATCCACTCTACTACAAAGAATAAAAAAAGAGGGTTATACAAGTACACCTATTTCTTTTTAAAAGAAAGTGGGAGACAAATATAAAGACTATGTTGATTAAACTCATAACCATGTATATTCATAGATTTTGATTGTAATTATTTTAAGTACTTGTGTACTTACTAAAATTGTAGGTAAACTCTTTCACGATTAAACTCATAACCATCTATATTCATAGATTTTAATTGTAATTCTTTTAAGTACTTGTGTACTTACTAAAATTGTATACTTACCTTGGGTAAACTCTTTCACATTGAGAACAATTAATGGAACAATTAATGGTTTATAGTTGTATACTTAGACACAACCTCACCGCACAAACGGTAAGGTTGTAGATATAGATATGTGATAAGGTTGTACATAAATCCATGTAATACAACCAACCTTATTCACTCCATTGTAAACAATCACCAATCACCACATAGGATGTCACCACTGATGAGTGGAAGATTATCCTCTCTACTACAAAGAATAAAATAATCTAGTGTTGAGGAAAGTACCCCAATCTCTTTTAAATGAAAGTGGAAAACAAGTATGAACATTACGTTGATTAAAATCATACCCATATGCACTCATAGATTTTAATTGTAATTCTTTTAAGCACTTGTCTACTTATTAAAGTTGTATACTTTTTATTTTTTTACATAGTGACAATAAGGATATTTGGTTGTTAAATTGATTTATTAGAGTGATAATATAATTTCATATATTTTAATTCTAAATTTTATTTTAAAGAGAAAATTTCTAAATGACATGGTTTTTTTTGTATGACCTCTCCTAAGGGGTATCATGGGGTCCATAAGCCGCAACTCCACTTCTACTTTAATCGGTCATTTAGGCATGTTATGATATTACCAAGGGGTCATGTAGGGTCTCGAGTGCCCATTAAAGTATAAATGGAGGCCATTCAATATAAAGTTAACTAGGTACACTATATTGTTTTTGTTAAATAAATCCCACTAACTTAGTAAATAAATAAATATAACAGGATGACCTCATTAAAGAAGGACACCTAGGTGGTAAAGAGGTTAGGGGATAGTATTGTATAGTTATTCTATAAATATGTATGGATTCCTCGTTATGATACTATAAATGTGATTCTTTTGATGGGATGAACCAAATCATGTTCCCTTTCAAGGGGGTTTCCTACTATTGATTTCAGCTCAACATACAATAATATTCTCCACATAATATAAGGGTAACTCCATCCTTTGCTGATGCCTCATTTTTGCAGGTGCTGGAATGGTGTCCAAGGCAAACAACAGGGGATGAAAACCAAGCCAAAGGATTCAGATAATCCTACACAAGTATTATCCTATCCTTGAGTTGTTTGGTGTGGTTAACACCCACGGATATTCGGCCTTCGCTGACACTCTTTGAGTGGGTGAGTTTGCTCCTTAAAAGGGAGACTTTGGAGTAAAGCTAAAGCCAATCCTAAATGAAATTTGAATGAAATCTAAAGTTAATAATTATGCAATTATGAGAAGAATTTCTATAGTTACAGAAATGAAGATTTAAACCGAAAATATTAAGATAAAATATCTACGTGATTGAATGCTAATTAATAAACTATCCTCGGAGAGAAATATTTTAATAGAAATCTAACACATATAAAAGATAATTACTGCATTGCTTAAATAAATTCAAACAAATCAGCAATTAATAGGCACATCGATTTTTTTACAAAAATGAACAATAAGAAATTATTGCAGTTTGAAAAATATTGTTTATACGTTAAACCTCCACTCATTTATCAAAATCGAATTAAACAAACCTGCCACAAAATAATGCAGTAAAACATTAGCTACAAATGTTGCACCTAGAATGTTCAAATCTAATTATTAATTCAACTAAGAAAATGCAGAAAAATCCCATATAACTCATTTGAATGATTGGTGTAGTGGTTGCTGCTATTTTATTCTAGCTCTAATAAGAAATTACAGAGCTTCATAATCCACCCAGAAATCCTATGGACAGAACCTTCGTACATTATCCCTAGAAAGAAATTTACGAAATATTGCACAGAAGAAAACATCGATTCTCTAGTATGAAGGTCTCTCCAGGCATCGTCTCCTCAATTCTGAAAGAGAAATCTATATAGCTCTCTCGAGTAATTTCCCCCCTTATCCCCTCAACTTATACCTTTGGGTCAATTTTATAGAATATATGAGCAATGAAAAAATAAGATCCAACCACCAGAACTCTGGTTCGTTCAGCTCCCATCCAAACCACCTGCAACCAACTTCTAAAAATACTCTTCTGTTCGGAAAATATTTTCTCCAAATCGGTTGAGATATCTCAAAAATGGCCTGCGACTAAGAGTAAAAGACCCCATTTGTGAAGTGTGTTTTCAACAGTTTTGTCAGATTCTTCATGGTTTGATGGCACACAGAGCTTGAAATTTGCCTCTTACTAGGTGCGATTCAACTTCTAGTAATAAATGTGGTTTTCATTAATTTCCTACCAGATTGTATCTTTTCTCTCAACCATCCATGAATTTATGTTGGAGCTTCCTTCTTTCTCGAGCAATACAATTCATAGTGCTAAAATAGAATAAATGATCTCCATTACCCGAAGATAAATCTTTCACCATCAAACTTCAAATTGATAGCACAACTATAGTTTGATTATATTATCTTCGGTAATCTGCATGACTTAGCATCCCACCAAACCTGGAAAAATTGTATCAATTAGTGTTCATTAACCAAGGTAGAATGAATGTAAAGTGTAAATAATAGAAAATCCTTCTTTTTCTCGCGATCTTAGTTGTGGCATTTATCATCATTCAAAAATCCTTTTTTTAAATGTTTTGATACAAATGGCAAATCAAGTCAAGATTATTCTCTTGGAAGTTAAGGATAAGTAACAGTAGATTTCATTGCGGAGTGAATTGTGGCAATTAATTTTAATAATCAAATCTATTATTCTATATTAATTATTTTCCAAATGAATTAAACCAAATAGAAATCTAAAATCTATTTTCCCAAAATATTGAGAAAGAAATTTTGAATTTGGAAAAATCATTTAAACAAATCCAAGTTTAAATTTAAAACTCTATGTAAAAGAAAAACTAAAATTACTAGAATTTATGGACCCATAAATAAATTAAATTATAACATAAGATAAACTTATGGTCCGAAAGAATGAAAAAGTAAGAATTTGCAAAATTGATTTCCCCAATCCGCATTCTGCATTACAGATTGCGGGTTGCGAGAATGTTTTATTAAAAATATGAAAATTTTACCTCCCGCAATCTGCAAGCAGGTTGCGAGAATGTTTTATTAAAAATATGAAAATTTTACCTCTCACAATCTGCAATATGCATTTGCGAATTGTGGGTTGCGGAAACATGCAAATATAATTATCAAATTAAAGCTTCTGCAATCCGCATTTGCAGATTGTGGGAACATTTAAAACTTGAACAATTAAAATCATGCAAATATAATTATCAAATTAAAGCTTCCGCAATCCGCATTTGCAGATTGTGGGAACATTTAAAACTTGAACAATTAAAATCAAAGGTCCCGCATCCTCAAAAATGCATAAAAATACTTGGGAAACTTGGAAAATTGCAATTTTTTTTATTTATTGAACGAAGTAATGAAATAACAATAGATGAAAATCTAGAAATTATTTATGAATAAAATCCAATATCTGAAAACCC
Organism: Pseudotsuga menziesii; assembly: GCA_001517045.1. Lineage (NCBI taxonomy): Eukaryota > Viridiplantae > Streptophyta > Pinopsida > Pinales > Pinaceae > Pseudotsuga > Pseudotsuga menziesii. Next base: position 217,556 of record LPNX010979253.1, on the reverse strand, counting down.
TAAACCTAGAAAAAATAAAAACCATTTACAATTTAATTCTTAAGAAAATAAATGTTGGAAACAATTTACGTATATAGGAAAATAATCACTCCTATAATATAGGAGAGTTAATGAATTCCATAAATAGGTTTCTAACATAATCGTTTTCCAAGAATAGAAAACCCCAAAAAGAATAATAATATTTCCTTTTGCACAATAATAAATAAAAATCATTTTAAATTGCAAAATGGAAAAATAGAAGTTATATTTTCAAAATCAAATTATCTTATTGAAAATAAAAGACTTATCCATGATCAAACTAATTTCACATTCGTGAATGTTGAATTTCAATCCCACAAATTTCCAAATAATCATAAAACCAAATCTCATAGAAATTAGGGGATTTAGGATTCAAACAAACTAAAACATGTGTTCTTTTAATTTTCATAACATCCAATTGTGTATAAATTTAATATATGGATTTAATGAAATACACAAATTAAGTTAATGAAAGTCAAAGCATGACCATGAATATTTAAAATATCTCAATAAACTTAATAAACTTTAAAAATATTAAACTAACATAAGCAAACAAACCCAAAGAGTAAAATTATTTAAAATATTTATATTATGATTCTAGGCATGCAAAAGTGAAATAAAACTCCATCAAGGTCAAATATTGAACTAATTCAATACCAAAATCATGAGAGAAGAAACCATAATACCAATCAAAATCCCAAAATGAAGCTAACAACTAGCCATAATCCCTAATAATCAGTTTGTGCGGAAAAGACCAAATATAGGCGAGGACTGTGAAAGATGACACATTAAGTTAACCACAGACATTATGGAACCAACTAAAATGATAAAAACCAACTCAAACAAATAAAAAAAATAAGTGAAAATGAAAATAATGTTCATTCCGCATTCGCAATCTGCATTCGCGGGTTACGGAAATCACACAACACACTTTATTGACCCAACTACTTTCTATAATCCATAATTTGTGGGATTTAGGTTGCGGTATGAGAAGTTCAAACACAAAACCAAGCTCTCACAACCTGCATTGTGGGTTGCGGGTTGCAGGAAAAATTAGTTCTTTCCGCAACTCAGAAAAACAATCAGAAAACTAGAATTTTTCAAAAGGGAAAATTGTTAACTAAATCAAAACAAGTCAAAGGAAAGAATGCATGCAGACATGATGAACAACCCCAAAAATAGACTAAGTTACATTTTCATTTATTATTGAGGCTCCCATGTTTTGGATAAAGCATGGGATCTATTGTAGCTACAACAAGTCCATAAACCCCAACTCCACTTCTACTCTAATAGGTCGTTTAGGCATGTTATGATCTTACCTAGGGGGTCATGCAGGGTCTCGAGGGCCCATTAAAGTATAAAAGGAGGCCATTCAATATAAAGTTAACTAGGTCCACTATTTTGTTTTTATCAAATAAATCCCACTAACTTAGTAAATAAATATAACATGACCTCATTAAAGAAGGACACCTAGGTGGTAAAGAGGTTAGGGGGCTAGTATTGTATGGTTATTCGATACATATGTATGGATTCCTCCTTATGATACTATAAATGTGATTCTTTCGATGGGATGAACCAAATCATGTTCCCTTTCAAGGGGATTACCTACTATTGATTTAAGCTCAACATACAATAATATTCTCCACATAATATAAGGAGAACTCCACCCTTATTTATAGAATCATCATACATTACTAATCTCCTGGCCTCTTAACTACCTAGTGGACCTTATTTAATGACTTGCCCCATTACATTTATTTACTAACATAGTAGGACTTCTTTAATAATAATAATAATAAAGTGGAAATTTTTCACATTACATTGAATGGTTTCCACTTCTACTCTAATGGGCCCTCTATGAACTTTGTTACCCCTAGGTAGGGTCATAACAAACTCTCATTACCTTGTAGGAAGGGTCATAACAAAAAACCAAATCATTTCTTATTTTTCTTTAAAAAAAATAAATTTAGGATATAAGCAATGAAATTATATGACTATTCTAATTAATCAATACAAAATATAATGCCCATAAGTATTACTCTCTAATAAAATAAAAAATAAACAACATTAAATTTAGATTTAAATTATACGCAATAGATACCACCAACATGCAACAATACAAGAGATATATTCAATAAACTCTGGCATTATTATTATGAAGTAATTCTTTTCATTGGATGAATCAAACCCTATTCACTTTCCTCTTTGAGCGAGAATTACTTTTAATGAGATAATATTAACATGAAATAATCTTCTCCACACCACATGAGGGTCTCATTTGACGCATTAGATGCAATAGAAAAGTGAAAAAATGGGAATCCATCAACTTACATGCATATTTTGAGACGTTTCCAAATATATAATCTCTTTCTATTGAAAATGTTATTTACTATCTAATGTTAGATTTTTTTTAATGGGCACTTTTTATTTTTGGGACAAATTATAAGGTATATGTTTTTGTCGATCCATCCTTTGAGTGGCTAATTGATGGATTAAACTTACAAAAACTAGTAGACATATAGAGAACATATAGTACTAGTGCACAACTATTTTTCCAATAATAAAAATATTTTTTATTTATTTATTTTTAATTATCTAAGTGATCAAACCTTGAAAATGCTATGTCAATTATGGGTGCAGTGTTTGAATGTCTTAATGCAATTATTTGGAAATGGGTTTTTTATAGAATGTAGAGGTCGGTGTTCTTTAGTGCACCATATAAATTTTTTTCAAAATGGTTGAGAAACAAAAGAGTTATGGACAAAACACTGACAATGTGTTTTTTGAGCTCAAGAGTGATGACATAAGATAAATAAGAAAAAAATAGAAAAAATATGTATTTTTGTTAAAAATTACATATTTGGAATCTGCAAAAAAAACCATATTTATTTCTAAAATTTCATAAAAAAATGAAGGTGTGCAGCATACTGTAAACAACGACTAAACATGAGCATATTGAAAATTTGGATATAATGCTCAATTAGCCATGGTTTATCATACTCCAAGGCATAGGCATGTTGAATCCGAAGCAAACTCCGGAGAAGATACATAGTCATATGAATTCCATGCTAGTATGGGCGGAGGCTCGGCCTTATCATTTGGAGGGAATACATTTTTGAATTTAAACAAAATGCGTGCCCATTATATTGAAGAAAAACGCATGCATGTGTTATTGAATAAAAATGAGTGCATGTTTTATTAAATCAAAATGAGTGCACGTGTCATTGAAGCAAAATGAGTGCATGTTGTTAAATACAACCACAATTGCTTGTTATGTAAATATAGAATTCACCACATTGTC
>LPNX010979253.1:166859-211294 GCA_001517045.1 Pseudotsuga menziesii | reverse complement strand
TCTAACCCCCACCCCCCTATTACATTGCCTCTACAACACCTAGACACCCCCACATTAATATAACCTCCCCCACTCTTAACCCACCCCTTCCTCTCTCTATCTCTCTAACATATACACACATCCACTAACACCCCCTAACCTTTCTCTCTCTCACACACACATGCATCCCTATGTCTCCCCTTACCACTAACACCCCCTAACCTATCTCTTTCACACACACACGTCCCTTGAGTTTTAAAAAAATATAGTTCGGTTAAAGAGAGGGGGCATGTTAAGGCGCTAAGACTTAGGGAGTGCTTTTTAATTCCCCCTAAACATTGAATGATCCCTTAGCCATAGAACTGCCCTTTTAAATGCTCCTAAACGCTATTCGAGCAAAACACACACTCATTTTATGTGGCTAAAACATGCTCCCATTTTTTTTAACAATAACGAGTGCATGTTTTGTCTCAGTATAAACAACAATAGTCCCTGTCCAACAAACACTCTATAATATTTCACGTAGGTTTCACAGTCTGCATGCAATTTCAAGTTGCAGACAGTGCGTTCAATCTCTTCTTCACCATATTATCACACAAAATTTTATTTTTGACATCAAGCATCTCCATCAAAAGTGTCTAAGTATTTCTTGGAGCATGGTATACATTGTGGAGAAAGAAATAAAGAATTAATTGAGCAAGAAAGAAACCAAGCTTGGGGAATCTCCCATTGAGGAGCACCATAGAGCATCTCCACCATTGTTTTTCTTCCAATTGAGGAGCTAGGAAAGGCAACATTAACTTGGTCATTGTGGTGGAGTATGTAGACACAATTGAGCAAGAATGAAACCACAATGACTTGGTTTTTCTAGCGTTTGGTCATTAACTTGGTCATTGTGGTCATGTGGAGCATCTCTACCATTGTTTTATTGCAATTGAGGAGCTAGCAAAGGAAACATTCTTCCCAATCTTCCCCCTAACTTGAGTATCTAGACATAAATGAGCAAGAAATAAACCAAGCTTGGGGAGTATCCCATTGAAGAGTACCATTGACCATCTCCACCTTTTTTTATTGCAATTGAGGAGCTAGCAAAGGAAACCTTCCTCCCAATATTCCCCTTAATTTGAGTATCTAGACACAATTGAGCAAGAAAGAAACCAATCTTGGGTAATCTCCCATTAAGGAGCACCATATATCATTGATCATTGTGGTGATGGGAAACTCACGCAATTGAGCAAGAAAATCAACAAAGAAGAGGATACCCAATGAAATCCTTGAAGAAATTAGAGAAAATAAAATAAATAACATGACCAATCGAAGACGGTTTATGGACACTCAACCAATTCCGGTTGTTGAGGATGCCACAGTTCTTCCTACCAATCCACATCAAGAAAGACAAAAGAATTCGCTTGAGGGGATTTCGGTCTCCATATCAGTAGAAGAATGAGCACTACATGGAACTGATAAAGGTGTAAAATGTAGGTGCACATCAAGGCCACCTGAAACCTTTGCAGATTTAATTTGATGTGGGTATACAAGTGATGAAGTTAGAGAGACGTCAAATGCCAAATATATGCTCAAAGAAGACAATGTTGTTCATACCACCCAGGAGGATTTCCAATTGCCACTATCCGACCAATAGGAAGAGCTGGAAGGACATGAACACGGTGCAGTTCCAACCTCCCTACCTCCATTAGCAACTTCACGTCGAAGAACTCCAAAATGTATATAGATTGATGAAAGTCTCATTGGTTCACTTGAAGGTACGATGTCTAAACACGGTATTGCATATCAATCTCAACAAATATTTTTCAACTATTTTGATTCTAAATGTGATGGAGATAAATGTAGATTATTTATAGTGTTGTTATAAAAATCTAGATCTATGGATGTTGTTAGGAAAAAATTAAGGATAAAAATGATAAACATACCTGAACCAAGTTCTCATGTTGTCAAAAGTTTAGTAGATGCATATAGTACTATTGGAAATAAATCACATTCAAGGGATCGCAATGCATCTCATCGTGTGTTGTCACAATCAATCGTGAACAAAAATACCAAGTCCCTTCGACTTCTTAAGCCTACATCCAAACTTGTAGGATTGGATATCAATGCACTCCATAGGTATTGTTGTAGAAGAGAACAAATTGACTCTGGTCAAACATATGTGTAGTCCTTCATTGGCAGGTTTCCATGCTCCAATATGAAGCTCATTGATGCAGTAAAGGGACCGGTGCAGGGGTTTTATCTTGACAATAAGAGACCTTCATCCAACCAAAAATATGTACTAAAATGAGAAGGGGTTCAAGGGATAGTGATCCCCACATTAAAAAATTTATTGACATGACACAAACATAATTATATGAGAGATTTAGGCATGAACAATATGAACTTAACTTGGGCCAAAGATCCTTCGAGAAACTCAAACCATCGTATGTTAAAATAAACACAACTCATAACACAAGTTGTTGTTGATATCACATTGAGTAGGGTTATTATTATGACACATATATACATATATTGTGTGTATTGCATAACACTCTTGTGCAGGAATGCTCAATTACATTGCCATTGACATCATCTAGAGACTTTATCCATAGCATTTTGTGTATAAGGACAGAAGGTTGCACATTTTATCAAAGGCCTTGCGTAGATGGGACATTCCCAAGGTGTGTTAGAATGGAATTTTTGGACAAATGCCTACATGTCACCGATGAGAATGAACTTGGGAGACATGAAGTGAACTTGCAGTCATTCAAATATGTCACATATGATATCTGTGGAGGGAATAAAAGAAAAAAATTACAGTTGGTCACCTCTCAGGTTAGTAACAAGTTCCTGAATAGTATTTTTTCTTCATGTATTTCTACTTCATATATGTAACAACCTATTGATATTTAGATATTTATTGTTGATCTACCACTTATTGGTTTGCAACTTCATGGAGCAATTCTTTGAAAAGGAACAACAGTATGTAAAGCATGTGCATGTGTCTCGTTGGAAAGATGAGCAGTTTAGAACGTGCACGGATATATTTCCTATTGGAACTATATTATCAATAGTCAATTTTGTGGAAAACGACACTCTTCAACCACATAACGAGATTCAGAGTCAATATTATCACTCAGGCCAGGTTAGCATAATGGTCCCTATCACCTATAGACATGGGGAAGATAGTACTAAAGAGAAAATGGTTATATTGAAGGAGTATCACTTTTACATAAGTGATGACAGGTGTCATGACTTGGATTTTATACAACACAAATTTCAGTTGTTCTACAATCACCTGGAGGATAACAATATATAGATGGAACAACATTGGATTTTGTCTGATGGTTGTGTGGGAAAATTCAAAATTTCCCATGTCTTCCAATGGTTGTGTATTCTCCACAAGAGGCACAAGGTGCCACATATTTGGAATTGTTTTAAGACCAGAAATGGAAAAGGGGAACATGATGGAGCACTTTCATGCATCAAGAATGCATTACATAGGAAAGAGATGAAATTCACAACTATTTCGCTCATCCGAGATGAAAATACATTGTTGCATGGTGTTCTTCAGTGATGGGGCAGGGAGCTAGAATGCAAGAAGACCAATCATCTCAAAAAGAACATGTAGATAGATATTTTTTGGAGGTGGTTGATTTAGATCGATCACACCTATATGAGTGCAAGACCATCCAAGGAACTCATGCATTCCATTCAGTTAGAACATCAGACAATGCTATAGTTGAAATGTGAACAAGGAAACTCTCTTGTTTTTGTTATCCATGTAACAGTGGTGAATGGGACAATTGTGAATCCATAGATTGGGTTGAAAACTAGTATTGTGTATCACTCCCCATTGGTCGACAAATAACTACATAATTATCCCAATTGGAGGAGGGCCAGCTGAGTATTTCACATGACTATGACCACATTTCAGATCTCATACAACCAGGTTCGACTATTATGTTGATAACTTTGAAATGTCTGATGAATAGTTATGTTTAGTTAGATGACTCTTAGTTCTGCACTTCATTTTATGAAGGGAACTTATACATAGTGGTTTCCCTAGGAGGCAATGAATGGAACATTGAATACTTGCTAGCATGTTGCTTGGATGGGAAGCAGGCCCTCATTGTCTTATTCAGTGACTCCGAGGGAAATTATTTTCCAATTGGGTTGATGGTTATCAAAGGAAAATATTTGACATGTATGTTTCCCATGCATGAAATAAAAAAGGTTATGTATTTGAATATTATAGACCAAGTAAAATTGTATACAATTATACAAACTTAGTTATTGGCACAAACCCCTAGTTGCAAACATTTCCAAGCAATAACTCATGAAAGTCACAATACTTGTTTCCTTACTCTGAGCATGAGAGCCTAAAGGATACCATTGATATTAGAGGTGTTCCCAATGCTGTAGTTGAATGACCACAGGTAGGTAGTTAGGTATTTTGGTTTCATGGTCTCATTGATTATTTACAGCTTGATAGATTGACCCATTGATAGATTGATAAATTGAATAGACCTCTACAACTTGATAAATTACACAAGATTCATCATGGATTTGTTCTATTATATTAATACTTACATGATTGATGTCGTATAGCCCAAGACCATTATCTAGAAATCTATCTGGGATATGTCTATTGCATTTTCCTTGAATCTCAAATTTGGTCATGTAAGGACATCTCCTTGAATCCGATAATTATATTCTTGAATCCAATAATTTGTTTCTCCCTAAACACACTTGCATGAACCACCAAAACCCCATTTTTACGCACGGTTTCCATTCTATGCCCCGGGTGGGGATTCAATAGGTGTCCCTCAAAGACAGTAGGAGGTGGGCTTCAACATGCCATAGAATGATGGTCGTGGCTTGGATTGATGAATAAATGACTCTGTTGGATTCAGGACATCGGGATAGTGCTAGGGGTGGCCCTCTACTATGATTCCATGGAAATGGGATCCTATTTTTGTTAGATTTTTATCATTTAAGTAATATGATCTTAGGATCTTATATTACAGAATAACATGCACATTAATAAACACAAGAGACAAGGGACACACATAATTTTCCTCGGGGAAACCATAAAGGAGAAAACCCTGCAACTTCCTTAGAGATAGAATGAGCACCAATGGCACCAGTAAAACCCAAAAACATAAATATGATCTCCAACAACTTGTTCTCTCTCTCTTACTTGAGAGAGATTCTCCTCTCTCACTCATGCACCCCAGTCAGTGAGTGTGTGTGTGATAAATAGAGAGGCTCACTCTCTATTTATATTCTTTCGTTCACTTAAAGTCCACTCCAACAAGTCGGCCCCACTTAACAATTACTTACCAGGGCCGACATCTCTATGAGAGTCTAATAACCCTAGTTCCCAACAACTGTGGGGAATTTTCCCTCTGATTAGCAAGGAGGGTTAACCTTGACTCAATTGAGGGTAATATTTCCCCTACTTACAATGGAGGGTTAACCTCAATGACTTTACATGACATGTTTACATTATTGAATCTCCCAATCAGAACATTGGGGCATGACATGACTCAATGACATTACAGATACTTCCTGAAATAAACATCCGGGTACAATACATAAGATATACAAGTGAATACATTCTGAAGTTACAAATACATTAACACTCCCTCTTAACTAGGAAGGTATTTTCTCAACACAATTTATCAGCACAAGTCTTCTTCTCTGTATCATCTGGATCATCATTAAGTCATCTTCATCTTCAAGCCATATTCATCTTCAAGTCATCTTCATCTTTAAGTCATATTCATCATCAAGTCATCTTCATCAAGTCTGGATCATCACTTGATCTAGAGCATCACTAGATCATCATCAAGTCTGGATCATCACTTGATCTGGAGTATCATTGGATCATCATCATCATCACTGTTTCCACTATCTCAATCAAATGCTGCTATCTCTTCATTCTTCTCGTCACAGGAATTTCTACAGACCAGCCCTTTTTCATGCTAGTTGTAGGTCTGGCCTCTAGGTAGGTTTTCTTCAGTGCTTATATCTGATCCTAAGTCATAATGGACCGCCTAGCACTTACATCTGACCATGCGAGGAACACATACAACATAAATGTTAGAAAGGCATGCCCAACACTCACATCTGACCATGAGAGGAACCAATCCAATCATCTATGTCAGAAAGGCCCAGCACTCACATATGACCATGAGAGGAACCAATCCAATCATGTATGTCAAAAAGGACCCCACTTACATTCAAACATGCGAGGAACCAATCCAACATATATGTCAAAAGGACTCTTCACTTACATCTGGACATGCGAGGAACCAATCCAACATGTCAGAAGGGATCTGCACTTACAACTGACCATGCGAGGAACCAATCCAGCATGTCAGAAGGGCTCTGCACTTACATATGACCATGCAAGGAACCAATCCAACATGTCAGAAAGGCTCTTCACTTACATATGATCATGTGGGAACACATCCCATAGTCACATCAGAATGACTTTGCACTTGCATCTGATCATGTGGGAACACATCTCACAGTCACATCAGAATGGATCTGCACTTACATCTAATCATGTGGGAACACATCCCACAGTCACATCGAAATGGCTCTCATCTCTAGGATAAATATTCCTGTTAACTGACCAGGTGCCTCCATTCTCCCAGAGAATGGCCTTCAGCACTTATATCTGATCATGTGGGAACACATCTCTCAATCATATCAGAATGGATTTTCACTGATCATGTTGTAACAAAACCCACAATCATATCAAAGCATCTCTGCACTTACATCTAACCATGGAAGGAACCAATCCTCTCACCATGTTAGAATGGCTCACGGACTCATCACTTCCCCTTGGAAGGAACCTTCGATCTGGAGAACACCAAGATTCTCCCTAAAGTACTCAAACTTCACTCTAGCCAATGGCTTGGTCAACACATCAGCTATCTACTCGTCCATCGCAACATACTAGAGCTTTACTACTCCAGTATACACCATATCATTGATATAGTGATATTTGATCTCGATATTCTTTGACTTGTCATGGAACAACAGGTTCTACAAAAACTTCACACAACTCTGGTTGTCGCAATATATACAAGTAGCATCCAACTAGAGATCAAACAAATCAGTTAGTAGCTTCCTCAGCAATACTGCCTCACAACTGGCTAAAGAAGCTGCAACATACTCTGCTTTAGCTGTACTCAGTGCCACACAAGACCATTTCCTACTAAACCAAGAGATCGCACCTAATCCCATACTGAAGCAGCACCCTGAAGTGCTCTTCCTATCTATGTCACTTCCTGCCCAATACGAATCCACATAACCCTCCAGGTTAATATTTTGATTCATGTCATACTTGAGACCATACTCAACTATACCCTTCAGGTACCTCATTGCATGATTTGCAACCATCAGGTGAACATCTCTCAATTTTTTCACATCAAAGCAAATATTTGGTCTCATATTCATCAAATACATCAAGGAACAAATCATCTGACGATACATCATGGAATCAATTGACTCTGATGAAGCAACACTCAATAGCTTCAGGTTTGATTCCATAGGTGTTGTCATGGCCTTCCAGTCCATCATCCTGAACCTCTTCTGGATCTCTAGTGCATACTTCCCTTGTCCCATGGATATTCTACCACACCTCCATGCCTAGAAAGTAGTGCATCATATCCAATTCCTTCATCTTGAACTCGTCAGCAAGTCTCCTTCTTGCAACTTTAATGAGTTCCTCTTTTCTGTCAAGAACAATTCATCAACATATAACATGAGTATCACTGGTCTTCTGCTTTCAACCTTGAAGCAAATACTGGAATCCGCTTTACTCTTAGTAAATCCTAGAGTCATCAGTAATACATCCATCTTGTCATACCATGTCGAACCTCGGGATATTATGTAGTCACTCCGTCTGAAGCGGAGCATCACTCTCCCTCTATCTTTCATACTCTATGCATTGAAGCATTATGTACTGGAGTGACAACTAGTTTCTTCTGCTACTAATATTTTATATATCCATATAGGGTCACTGGATACCAAGATCCTCTATCTTGAACCTTTTCAAAAGTTATTCTCGCACCCATCTATGAGCTTGTCATCCTCTATAGGATTTCATCTTCAACCTTGTAGAAAAGGTTAAGATCTTCATCAAGCTCCTCATGTATGTGTTATCCCATGGGTGTCTTCTCAGCTCGTACAAGGCCTTCTTTAATTTACACACATGAGCATGCCTGTCATGTGCCTCAACTCCCACTAGATGCAAATGTGTCTTCATAGTCTATGCCTTATTTCCATGAGAAGCCTCGTGCTACTAATATTACCTTGTATCCCATGATGTTGTCAGCTACTGCATGCTAGATATTTGTAGATCCATATGGAAGATACTACGGACTTCCCTTCAAGTCTCGATGCTACATCCTAGACATCATTCTTCTTGAACTAGTACTCTCCTTCCCTTTCTTCTTGGCTACTTCTTCATAGCTGGAAGGATCTGTATCAATGATGTTGCTCAATAGTGCCACATAACTACACTACTTCTGAGGCCTCTTGAATTCTTTGAAGGTGTCATCATATTCTTCTTTATCTATCATCACTTGTTCTTTGGAGAACATCCCATCCTTATTTTCTTGTAGGTGATTATGTATGTGATATTTCCTACGAGTCAAATGCATTTGTATGGTTAGGCATATTCATAATGGAAAATTATTATGCATAAATATATGATCATGCAACTATTTTAGCCAATACAACATATCTCACGGAAACTTTCTAGATGCCTTCCATCTCTACCAGGACAACATTGAGATTGTGCACTAATCCAATATGTTAGCAAAGAGGTTTCAATCTAGATAAGTAGCAACGGAGAGTTGTATAACACCATGAGATACTTACCCATCGCATGCATATTAGTAGTATACCATCATTAATGCAAAATTTTTATCATGCATAACACATCAACTTGAATATAAACAAGTGCATAACAAAACAATATCATGAAATGACAATTGAATACTTATCTTTATTTGTTTTGTGGGTAGACTCCTTCTTGAGCCTTCAGTTTCATCATCTTATTCATTCATCATTTCTTATCCAAATGATAATATGGATAAGAGTTTTTTCAAGAGTTGAGTCTTTTGTATTCCTCATTGCTTGAGGGATCTTCTTTGGATGGTGAGATCTTGATTTTTAGTTGCTCCCATCTTCTCTTCTCTTATTATGAGTCAAGCTTCCTCTTGTGTGTACTCTTCCTAGAGTCTACTGAAAGTAATCACTTCCTTCTGGCACACATTCCTCGAATTAATGAATCCCATGATCCTGGGAGGCCATTCAAGGTGGTTATCACAACTTCTGCATTCTCCACTTCTTCTACCGCTTCAAGTTGTTCTTTGATTTGAGAGACCCTTGTAAAGTATGATTGTGTGGACTCTGCATTCTGTATCTTCACATTCTTCAATTGTTTTCTCAAAGTTATGTTCCGATTTATGTTCTTCCCTTCAAATATCTTGGTCAAGGAATCAAACATCTATTTTGGTGTCTTTAGGGAAGACACTTGTGGTATAAGGTGATCCTCTATTGAAAAAGCAATGATCTTCTTGGCCTTGACCAAGTTCTTCTTGTGTAAGGTTTTTAGCCTCATCTCCCTCTAGAACTGGAACATCTTTACTTATGTAGGTGTCCAATTCATTTTCTTCAAGAGACAGTGATATCCAATACTTCCATGCTTGGAAATTATCAGTTTCACCAAACTTGTCATCAAGCTAGTGTGACTAGTCATCTAGAAATTAGAACCTCAAATGTAAATAGCAAAAGATTAGATCTTACCAATTTGAGGTGTCTGTCCTGGTTCCAGACCTAGTTGATCTAGGGTTTGTCAAAGAAACCCTAATTTTCAAAACTTGAAATATTTCACATATGATTGGATAGAAATATAGACCTATTCAAGGTGATATTTCCAATGTACTCCTTTTCTGAAAGTAGTGGAGGGAAGTTCCCATAACAGGAAGCCCTAGTTTACCAATTTCTTCTATAGAAATTCTTGATACTATTTCTGTGGTATGTCCGATAGTACTACTCCTCTATGTCTAAATTTTTTTACTGAGGTAGAATCATCTGTCCTTGTTCCAACACCATAGTTTTCATCATAATCAGTTTCACCCATTAGGACTTATGATCGTTTTCCCAAGGTGTCATGTTTTAGGATTGTTCAGCATAGCGACGTTGTATGGACTTCCACATGTAACTGTTTTATCTTCGGGGTATAAAACTTTGAACAAAAAAATTAGAGTCTATGCCATTTTTGGAACATCTTCATAAATTTCATTTGAACCTTCATAGCCCGCGATATAGCAATTCTCCCCAGGTGTCCTCTTTGGGGAGGAATCCTATCTCCTAACTTGGAGGAATCCTATCTCCTATAATATAGCGAATATGAGGATGAAACTTGGAGATAGTGTACATAAGGAACATATCTTCGTCCTGTGAAAGTTTTGGTACCTGAACCTTCTCCAATATCGAGATATAGCAAATCTACCAAAACTAACAGTTTCATTATTTTAGAGTTTTTTAGGCTTGGGGTCAAACTAGGGTTTGAATTTCCGGGAGTTTCACTCAACCAAAAAATATTGACTCAGGTCTCTAAAATTCTATTTTTATGAGGAGATAAATCCTATGCCAGGCTCACTCAAAAATTCCTCTTCTGTTAAAATCCCTAATTTCCCGCACCAAAAACTGAAAATGCCCGAAATGAAATTCTGCTTCGATAGAAAGATGCGCCCTTTCAATGGAGAGTCAGCATAGCATCCTTTTGCTGATGGATTATGGAGAGAGACCCAAAAAATAAGAAGCCCTAGTTTCTGTAGCTACATAGTGTCTTCTTCTCAGGTTAGCTCTAATACCATGTTAGATTTTTATCATTTAAGCAATATGATCTTAGGATCTTATCTCAAAGAATAGCATGCACAACAATAAACACAAGAGACAAGAGACAAAAATAATTTTCCTCAGGGAAACCATAAAGGATAAAACCCTGCAACTTCCTCAGAAATGGAATGAGCACCAATGGCAACAGTAAAACCCAAAAAAATAAAGATGATCTCCAACAGCTTGTTCTCTCTCTCTCTTACTTGAAATAACTTCTCCTCTCTCACTCATGTGCCTCCATGAGTGAGTGTGTGTGTGATAGATTGAAAGGCTCACTCTCTATTTATATTCTTTCGTTCACTTAAAGTCCACTCCAACAAGTCATCCCCACTTAACAATTACTTACCATGGCCGACATTTATATCAGAGTCTAGCAACCCTAGTGCCCCACAACTGTGGGGACTTTACCCTCCCATCAACAAGGAGGGTTAACCTTGACTCAATTGAGGGGACTATTGCCCTGACTTACAATGGAGGGTTAACCTCAATGACTTTACATGAATTTTTTGCATTATTGAATCTCCCGATCATAACATCGAGGCATGAGATGACTCAATACATTATAGATACTTCCCGGAATAAACATTGTGGTACAATACATAAGATATACAAGTGAATACATTCCGAAGTTACAAATACATTAACAATTTTGGGTCAATTTTGGAAACTAGGGTTTTGCTTAGTAAGGGAATGTGAATTTTTTGCACATGGGGGTTAAATTTGAAAATCTCTTGACCATGAACATGTGTCTAGCATTCCCACATGGAACATCCCTAATTACACTTTCATGACCCATTAGAACCATGTTTTGATGCACGGTATCCATTCTATGCCCCGAGTAGGGATTCAATAGGTATCCATGAAAGCCTGTAGGAGGTGGGCTTCAACTTGCCATAGAATGGTGGTTGTGGCTCGGATTAACGAACCGTCAACTCCGTTGAATTTAGGACATCAAGATAGTGGTAGGGGTGGCCCTATACTATGGGTCCATGGACAAGGGATCATGTTTTAGGTCCATTTTGGAAACTAGGGTTTTTCTCAGTAAGGGAATGTGAAATTTTTGCACATAGGGGTCAACTTTGCAAATTCCTCAACTGTGAACATGTCACTAGTGTTCCCACATGGAACCTCCCTAAACATACCTGCATGACCCATAGGAACCATGTTTTTATGCATGGTTTCCATTCTATGCCCCAGGTAGGAATTCAATAGGTGTCCCTTAAATCCTGTAGGAGGTGGGATTCAACGTGCCATAGAATGATGGTCATGGATCAGATTGACGAATCATTGAATCCATTGGATTTAGGACATCAATATAGTGCTAGGGGTGGCCCTCTACTATGGGTTCATGGACAAGGGATCCTGTTTTAGATCAATCTTGGAAACTAGGGTTTTACTTAGTAAGGTAATGTGAAATTTTTGCACATAGGGGTTAGCTTTACATATTCCTTGACCGTGAACATGTGGCTAGCGTTTGCACATGGACCTTCCTAAACATGCTCGCATGACCCATCAGAACCTTGTTTTGATGCATGATTTCTATAACACCCCGGTTTTGACCCCGTTTGCATTAAAATGTAAAGGATGTAAACAAAATATTAAATCATGGCGTGAATCTTAAGGCCAAGGCCCCACCATGGATTTAGTGTTTTATGGTTCGAAAATTAAAATTGATATCGATGGTTCACGTGTTATCCATGCAAAATATAGTTTTGTACATCATGTAAATATCCAATTAGTAAAATACCCACAACTATCTATGTTAATGAAACATTAAAGAGATGGGGGCATATTTCACAAGGAATAGGGAGGGAAAATATTCAAACCCTTAAGCCAATACGGTTGATCCAAATGTCAAAGTGGAAACCCATAAAGCAGTCAACTACCCATTTTGTATTTTGTTCCCAATCATTTATTTCTTCGAGAAATTGGTTGAGGTAGTTAATGCATGAGGGTTGGAAGAGTATGGCGGTCAAATTCAAATTTGAGAAGCCATCAGTTTTTTAAAAACGTGTTTTGATGTATGCAGGAATTAAATTCCCAAAAATGCTACCCACCCCATGGTTCACTTATGTCCTTCATTTCATTGATGCATCTGAAGCTTATTGGGCTCTCTCCCTCATGTTTTTTCCTTCCTCACACAGTTGAAGCTACCTGTGTGTCTCTCCTTCACATTTTTAGTTGTTTTCCTCATTTGCCATGCCCAGAAAATATGTTTTTGTGTTGCTCAGGGAATGGCCAACATAGATTCATGATTTTGGGGTTTATACAAGTAATTTTTGCTCATGCAATTCCCATAATCATTTTGAATTCGATTTTCTCACCCATTGGTTGATTTTCCCCATTTACCAATAGTTTTTTGGTTCCCGAGACATTTTTGTCCATACCTAACACTTGTGTTTTGTGGTTCTGTAAATCCTTGTTTGGTTTGACTATTAGGAATGGAAGAGGCCCATAATTGGATTAATAAATCTAATAAAGATAGGAAACTCACAGAGAGATCAAGAGGGTTTAGTTACTCTTCTTTGCACACCTTGAAAAGAACTGGAAGGGAAGGTATGGCCTGAGGGAACTCTATGTTGATGTATTTGTAACCTTCAAAATATATTCACTTGTATATTTCTTATTGTATTTCATTGTACCTCGACATATATCTTTGTTCCTTCGATCAGGAGATTCATTAATATAATAAAGTCATGTAAAGTCATTGAGGTTAACCCTCTATTGTAATTCAAGGCAATAGACCCCACAATTGAGTTGTATTAGGGTTATTAGACTCTCCTATAGAATTTGACCCTGCAGAGTAAATTTCAAGTGGAAAACAAGTATAAATAGAGAGTGAGACTCTATATTTGAAACACACACTCAGTCAAAAATAGCGCATGAGTGAGAGAGGAGTAGATCGCACAAGTGAGAGAGAGAACAACTCTCAGAGATTGTATCTTTGGGTTTTACTTTTGCTATTTGTGCTCATTCTATCTCTAAGGAAGTTGCAAGGTTTTCTCATTTATGGTTTCCCTGAGTAAAATTATTTGTGTCTCTTGTCTCTTGTGATTATTGTTGTTCATGTTATTCTCTCAAATAAGATCCTAGATCATATTGATTAAATGATACAAAATATAACATGGTATCAGATCTAACCTAAGAAGAAGAAATTGTGTAGTTGCAAAAGCTAGGGATTCTTGATTTTTGGGTCTCTCTCCATATATCATCAAAAAAAGGAGGCTAGGATAACTCTCCATTGAAGGGCGCTTCTTTCTGTCAAAGCAGAATCTAATTCCAAGCATTTTCAGTTTTTGACCTGTCACTACTACGGGAAATTAGGGATTTTTACAGAAGTGAATTTTTTTAGTGAGCCTATGATAGGATTTATCTCCTCCTCAAAATCAAAATTTAGAGACCAAGATCAAATTTTTTGGTTAGGTAGAACTACGGGAAAGTCAAACCCTACATTGACCCTAGACTAGAAAATCAGCACTACAAAAGATCAGCTCCAAATCTAGTTCGGGCATCTCAAATTGGTAAGATCTAAATATATAGTATTTCCATTTGAGGTTCTCATTACAGATGTCTCATCACACAAATATTGATGAAAATATTGAAGGAGATAATAAATTCCAAGCATGGAAGTATAGGATTTCACTTGTTCCTAAAGAAACTGAATTGGACACCTACATAAGTGGAGAGGTTCCAGTTCTAGAGGGAGACGAGGCTAAATCCTTAAAAAATAAGAAATTGGTCATGGCCAAGAGGATTATTGCTGATTCTATCAAGGATCACCTTATACCACATGTATATTCCCTAAAGACACCTCAAGAGATGTTTGATTCCTTGACAGAGTTATTTGAAGGGAAGAATATAAATTGGAAGGTGACTTTGAGAAAGCAGTTGAAGAATGTAAATATCCAGAATGTAGAGACCATACAGTCATACTTTACAAGGGTCTCTCAAATCAAAGGACAACTTGAAGTTGTGGAAGAAGAAGTAGGGAATGGATAAATTGTGAAGACCACCTTGAATGGTCTCCCTAGGTCATGGGACTCCTTTATTCAAGGGATTTGTGCTTGAATAAAGTTAATCAATTTTAGTAGGTTGTGGGAGGAATGCTCAGAAGAAGAAGCTTGAATAGTAGCTCGAGAAGAAAAGATGGGAAATGAAGATCAATCTCTCACAAAACACACCAAGAAAATTAGAAGGGACCATCATCATCTTAAAGGTAAGCATTCTCACCAGAATAAAAAAAGATATCCCTAGAAGATCTAGCAGAGATCTATCTAAATTCAAATGCTATACATGTGATCAGAACAGACACTTTGCAAGAGATTGTCCTAGAAATAAAGGTGGCTCTCAAAAGAAGAAGGACAACAAAAGAAGACATCATGCTCACATTACAAAGGATGATGAACCTCCCAGGAAGAGAGTCAAAGAAGAAAGTGAATATTCTTCAAGCGATGAAGAGTATGTTTTGACTTCTGCCCTCACGGGAACTGTTACACATGGAAGAAATGATTGGATCATATATAGTGGGGATTCATTGCAACAGATTGAGCTTTATATATGATATGATAGGAGCCTCAGAAGCCTTTGTTTCTTCTCAGGAGCCTCTGGAACCTATGGAGCTTCTAAGGAGCATCAGTAGCTTCTCAGGAGCCTCCCCTTATTTTATTTCTTTATTTCTTTATTTCTTTCTTTATTTCTTTATGTCTGGCTGAAACATGAGTCACCCCACAAAGTGAAACTTGGGGATGACTACCAGTATCCCATAAAAGGTAGTGGTGAAGCTTCCTATAAACTAGAATCTTCTCTCCAAATCTACATTGGATGGAAAAGGTATGTAGGTTGCATTTGTAGATGGACAAGTCCTTATGTGGCAAAACGGAAAGACTATAGATGATGCAATAGTGATTGGAGAGAAAGAGGGAGGCTTATACAAATTAAAGGGAAAGGAAAAACAAGCTTTGGTCCATGAATCACTAGATCCAAGTGAACTTTGGCATAGAAGTCTTTCACATGTGCACTATAGGGCACTACCACTTGCAAGAAAAATTGTTGAAGGTCTTCCAGAAATCCTGGAAAAGCATGAAGGCGTTTGCAAAGGATGTGTGAAAGGAAATTATTCACTCCGATGTATGCGGTCCAATATCATCCAAATCATTAAGTGGGTATATTATGCTTCTTTCAATGATGATTTTTCTAGGAAGACATGGATACACTTCTTGAAAGGAAAGGATGAAGTATTCACTAAGTTCAAGTAATTCAAATCCTTTATTAAGAACCACATAGAGAAGAAAATCAAGACCTTTTGATCAGATAATGGCAAAGAATTCACATCAGATGAATTCAAGGAATTATGCAGAGAGTCGGGGATTAAGAGGGAGTTGACCACTCCATATAATCCACAACATAATGGGGTTGCAAAAAGGAAGAATAGAATGATTTTGGAAGAAACAAGGGAAATGCTTCATGATCAAGATATTCCTATGAATCTATGGGAAGAAGCTGCTAGGACAACTATGTATGTACAGAATCACACTCCACATAGAGTACTTGAGAACAAGACACCAAAATAAGTATTCTATGGAAATAAACTAGAAGTCATCCATATCAAAATATTTGGCTGTCTGATATACATACACATTCCAAAAGAAAAGAGGACACAGTTACATCATTCAGGAAATAAGGGTATATTTGTGGGATATAGTGAAAGCTCAATGGATTACAGAATATATTTCCCAGGATTCAAGAAGATTGAAATTAGCAGGGATGTGACATTTGACAAAGACTCGGCTTAGAACAAATCCAAAAAGAGACGTGTTGAAGAATTTGAAGAAATAGAAGTACCCAGGATTCAAGATACAGCTATGAATGAAGAAGCTCCAGAAGAAGATTGAGGAATAGAAGGATGCTATGATCGAGGATTACCAGTCGATCATGAAGAATGATGTCTGGGATGTGGTCTTGAGACCAGAAGGGAATTCTATTGTGACTTCCAAGTGGATCTACAAGATCAATCATGTTGCAGATGGCATCATAGAGAAATATAAAGAAAGATTTGTCGCATGTGGCTTCTCCCAGAAGGAATGGATAGATTATGAAGAAATTTTTGCACATCTATCCCGATACACTTCCATCAGATCAATACATTCTTTGGCTATAGTGATGAAATGTAAGATATACTAGATGGATGTCAAGACCGCGTACTTGAATGGTATAGTGGAAGATGAAGTGTATGTGAAGAAGCCACTCAAATTTGGTTCACATGATAGGGAGACTTATGTGTGAAAATTGAAGAAGGCCCTATATGGTTTGAAATAGGAACCCAGGACGCGGTACGATAGGATTGACAACTTCCTAACTAGCTTGGGCTTTACCAAGAGTAAAGCGGATTCCAACCTTCACTACAAGGTTGAGGAAGGGAACTCAGTGACACTCCTATGTATGTAGATGACCTGTTTGTGATAGGTGAGGATGGCTTGATTTTTGACACAAAGAGGAAGCTTGCTTCTGAGTTCAAGATGAAGGACTTGGGTATGATGCACTTCTTTCTAGGCATGAAGGTGTGGCAGAATGCGGATGGAATCTCCCTTGGACAAGGGAAGTATGCAGTGGAAATCCTGAAGAGTTTTGGGATGATGGACTACAAGGCCATGGCCACGCCTATGACATCAAAACTGAAGCTATTGAGTGATGCTTCATCAGATTTGGTTGATGCCATGATGTATTGTTATATGATTGGGTCCTTGAAGTACATGACGAATATGAGACCATATATTTTCTTTGTTGTGAACACATTGAGCCAGCTCCTGACGGATCTGAGACATGTTCATATGATTGCTGCAAATCATATTCTAGAGTACCTAAAGGGTATAGTTGATTATGGGCTCAAGTATGAGGTGAATAAGAATATTAACCTAGAGGGTTATGTGCATTCAGATTGGGAAGGAAGTGCCATTGATAGGAAGAGCACTTCAGGGTGTTGGTTCAGTATGAAATCAAGTGTGATCTCTTGTTTTAGCAGGAAGAAGTATTACATGGCATTGAGTACAACCAAAGCAGATTATGTCATAGCTTGTTCAGCTAGTTATGAGGCATTGCGGCTAAGGAAGCCACTATTTGCACTGTTTGATATCCAGTTGGATGATACTTGTATATATTGCGACAACAAAAGTTCTGTGAAGTTGTCGGAGAAATTGGTATTCCTGGACAAGTCAAATCATATCGAGATCAAGTATCATTATATCAAGGATATGGTGTAGAGAGGAGCAATGAAGCTCCAACATGTTGCGACAAACAAGAAGATAACTCATGCGTTGAACAAGTTGTTAGTCAGAGTGAATTTTAAGTACTCTAGAGAGAATATTGGTGTTTTTCAAATCAAGGTTCCCTCCAAAGGGAAGTGATGAGTCTAGAAGACACATATACACATGAGCCTTTCTAACCTAGTGGTAGGATGGGCCTCCCATGGTCGGATGTAAGTGTAGAGCCTTTCTGATATGGTGGTAGTTTGGGCCTCCCATGGTCGGATGTAAGTGTAGATCCTTTCTGACATGATGACAGGATGGGCCTCCCATGGTCAGATGTAAGTGCAGATCCTTTTGGCATGGTGGTAGGATCGGGCTCCCATGGTCGGATGTAAGTGTAGATCTTTTTTGACATTGTGGAAGGTTGGTCCTCCCATGGTCAAATTTAAGTGAAGAGCCTTTCTGGCATGGTGGTAGGATGGGACTCCCATCGTCGAATGTAAGTGCAAATCCTTTCAGACATGGTGGTAGGATGGGCCTCCCATGGTCAGATGTAAGTACAGATCCTTTCCAACATGGTGGCAGGCTAGGCCTCCCATGGTTAGATGTAAGTGCGGAGCCTTTTCGACATGGTGGTAGGCTGGGCCTCCCATGGTTGAATATAAGTGATGAAGATTATGAGACCTACATCCAGCATGAAAAAGGGCTAGAACTGTAGATGAATACCTACATGGAGGCTATGCCTACATCCAACATGAAAAAGGGTTGGCTATGTAGAGCTTCCTATGGTGAGTAGATTTGAGAGATAGCACCATTTTCTAGAGATAACAGCAATAGTGATGATGATGATCCATCTTTGATGATGATCTAGATTTGATGATGATCCAACTTTGATGATGATCCAGTGATGAAGACTTGTGCTGATGAACTCTATCAAAAGAATACCTTCCTAGTTGAGAGGGAGTGTTGATGTATTTGTAACTTCATAATGTATTCACTTGTATATTTCTTATTGTATTTCAGTGTACCCTGACAAAGATATTTGTTCCTCCGATCGGGAGAGTAATTAATATAATAAATTCATGTAAATTCATTGAGGTTAACCCTCCATTGTAAGTCAGGGAAATATACCCCACAATTGAGTTATATTAGGGTTATTAGACTCTCCTAGAGAAGTTGGACCTGTAGAGTAAAGGTCAAGTGGAAAACAAGTATAAATAGAGAGTGAGACTCTCTATTTGAAACACACACCAAGGAAAACTATAAGGATGTGATATTTATCTAAAAGTATCTAAAGGGAAGTGGATATTGTATTAAATGTCTATTTTAAGGTAGTTGAATATTTCCATTTTTTAAAGGATAAGTATACCTACTTTGCAAATAATCATTTATTGAAAAAAGTAATTAGATGAAATTTTCTAATTAAATAATTTACAATAAACGAATATTTATGATATGTGTTTTTATGTTTGGTGAAAATTCACACTCTCAATTTCATCAATGTTTATCTAATATGCATATTCCTCTTACAATTTACCTCTTATGTGAGTGTTTTTCATTATTTTCATACATGTGTATGAAATAATGGAAAAATATCAAGATAGTATTTGACACCCATGTATATTGCTAAAAATAATATTACCAAATATGCAAATTTCAAAAAATACTTCAACATAACTCCTAATTGGTGGAAACGCATTGTCTTGTGTGTAAGTTGTTTAAGTCGTAAGTAAGAGAACAAATAATATATCCATGTGTGGTTAGCGTGAGTGTGAGTGTCTGGGATTAATTTGAATGGAATCATCCCATGACTTAAAAATATTAAGCGGTTACCTATGAAAGTTCCTGACAACTAATAACTACATATCCTACTTGATTTATGAAGCCACCAAAGAAGTTGCTCGAACCGAGAATTCGCTTTCTACTTTGGCAAATTGTTGATCTAGCGATGCTTGAACTCTCCGTATGTTTTGGGGTTGAACAATGGTGGGTTCTTCTCATCAATTAGCTCCTTTATGGGCCCAATAGCTGTGTCTAGAGGTGGAGTGCAGAATATTGGCCACGACATTCTCATCCTATCCTTTCTTACCATGCTCTAATGCAAAATGCTTTTGTATCTACCATTGCTCAATATCTGGAATCCATATCCATCAATAGCCACCAATTCATTGTTTATATTTATACTAGTATAGATCCATCTATCTCTTGTTCTATCATTTAGATAATATGCTCCCTCACCTATGGTCCATGGTGGCAGCTAATACATAAATGGGACATACTTTTGTATGCCTACCTTATGCGATTCAAGTTGTTGTTCCAGAAATACCAACATCAACCTTTCGGTCCAAATGATGCGCCAAAAGGCTTACTGTAAGAATTCAATATTGATGGAGAAAATGTGGCACATTCGTATGAAACTTTAGATGCGTAACTGACAAGTGTGTCAACTTCTTGTAAATCGGTGGAGGATTGGTCAATGAATGACACTACTATGTAAACTGATAATACAAGTATAATTCCATCTAAATTATATCATTTAGATAATACTAATATAAATCCATTTAACTATGATTTGTTGATCCTATAACATATAGAATATACAGATCCAAATCCAGACATAATTTGGTTCTTCCATGAATATTGGGGTCCTTCTAATTGTTCATTCAATGGGGATCGAGCTCCCAAAAGTAAATTTTTGTGCAACTGATCGAAATTTGACCTTGAACATAGACCTTGAGGGACATCCTTGAAGCGAGGTCACCCAGACTATGATGAATTCCCTGGACTTTTGGAACTATGAATGAATTTTTCCTGCGTAGCTTATCTCAATAGGGGTTATATTAGAATTCTCTCAAAAAATACAAAGCAATTCCTGAAAGCAATGTGGATCTTGAGCCAACAATTCCAACTGTGCCATCTATAAAGCCATAAAAGATATAAAATTCTTTGGAATGAAAAATTTTAATTTTTCATTTACTTTTATCCTCCCCCAACGTCAGCAACCTCAACAAAATTATGCACCTCAAAATTTAACCATACTATGCCTGACATATCAATTCTTCACCTTTTTTTCAAATTTTACTGGAGTAGGATAGACATATAATATGGATCTAGTGGGAGGATATTCCAATAACATTCTAAAAACAACCAAAATTAATCAAAGTGAAGGACCATGAATTAATTTCCTTTAATATTTTTATATCTAGTTATCATGTTTCCTCTTCTTTCAAATAGGAGAATTGTCTCAAGATTCAGGCCTTTCAAGTTCTAGCAGAGATGGAACCAATCAAGGTATTAACTCCAACAAAGATGTAAGGTTTCTTTGGAGCAAAGCCTGCACCTACATTAGATGAAATTTGAGGTCTAAAATGGGACTCCTTAGGAAAATGATAAAATAATACTTAAAATAATAAAATAATAGTTATTAATTTTGGAGGAAGAATGAAAAAACTACTTTTTTGTTCGTATTTTCGACATATATCCCTGTGTGTTTACTCAAATTTCAAGCAGGATAGCTCGTTAGATGTGGAATTTAATTCCGCATCCAATGAGTTCTCACACTGCATACTTTTGACGGACCCTACTACCCCAAAAATAAGAAATACCTAAAAAAATGTGATGATGATGTCATCATCACATTTTTTCAGGCATTTCTTGTTTTTGGAGAAGCATGGTCCGTCAAAATTATGCAGTGTGGGTACTCGTTGGATGCAGAATTAAATTCTGCATCCAATGAGCTCTCTCACCTGAAATTTGAGTAAAAACACAGGGAGATATGTCGAAAATACGAACAAAAAAATAGTTTTCTTTTGTGACAAATATGTCAATTCAACCATTATGGTTGACTCATTTTATTGAAATTCTATTGGTTCTTGAATTCCAACTCACAAAATTTATTGTTGGCGTGTTTTCTTATAAGGCCCATTTTAGACCCCAAATTTCCTCTAATGAGACCAAATATTTACATGAAACATTTATCAATTACAAGAAGTCCAGTAGAGTTTCTTTTTGGTATGTCGAACTGGGAATGCAACGATGTGTTATAGGATAAGATGCACACAAAATAGTGTGCTTCTGGTTGATAAAGTGCTTTTTGTTGATAGTTGTCTACTTTAGGAAAGTTGAAACAAAATTGTATTGATTGGCGGGAAACAACAAATGGGATAAATGAGGAACGTACTTTCCAGTTATGAAGTGAATTAGAAAAATGCGATTGGCCCAATTAGAAAATATTCTCTAGAGTCGTAGGACATTATACATAACATTTTTCTTTCTTAATTTGATATTTGGGGTAGAAAAACACTTTCCCACTCTTTGTATGTAGAAAAGCACCTCATCAAGAAACATAAAAACAAGGAAAAATTCATGCAAAGAAATTCATTAACCTCGATTTGGTCATTTATATGGACAATGATGGCGTTTGGAACGTAAGTGGCAAAAACCCAGTTACCATATTTGAACACTTGGAGTCCTGACACTTCATTGGGTACAAGAAGAGTGAGGGCGGACATGCCTATACCTATTTCTTCTCTGGTAAGATGATTTCGACACTAATTTGATGGTAATGGACTAAAAAAGATTCAATATGCGAGATTCAAGATTTGGTTGTTGGTCTAAACCAATATCCTAGTAAGTTTGTGGTAATGAATGCGGTAGTGTGTTATGCTTATGTGAGATACATATTGTTGTTATCAGGGCAGTGGGAAGCATTGGGTTGAATAGAATGGAGAAGAAAAAGGAATAGAGCTATAGGAAAGTCCTATTTAAGTTGGTTTATGGGATAAAATCCAATCTTCCTATCCATTGAAAATCCCTCTCTTGAATATGGTCAAGCATATTGGTATAAGGAAATAGGCCTTGGAGCAGTGAAGAATAGAACTGAAAAAGAGAAATAATTTTGAATTTGACACCCTTCTTTATCTACAAAAAAGCTTCATTTCACTCAAAATGGGCATATTTGTGAGAATGGAGGGAATAAATCCCATGCATAAAAAATGGTGCAGATATGATATTGAATTCAAATAAAAATAAAAATAATGGTTTTCCAACCCCATGATAGAATTACTAATGGTGAAAAAGTATAACAATTAGATATTTATTTCACACAAACCAACTATTACTATCTCAAATATGTGTTCTTTAAATTCACTATTTTTTAAAGCTACACAAACAATCAAGATTCACGATTACACTATAAAAATATGAAAACCACATACCTTAAATTGATGTAAAAATAATTAACATGAATATAGAATCATTATCTATAGTGATTGCAAAAATTTGTCCCCTTTGTGAAAATAGGCAAATATGATTCCATATTTTTTTTACCCCCAAAAAATACGCGAATATGACTCCAAGTTTTTCTGGTCTGCTTGAAAATAGGCAAGTATGACTCCTTATGCAATATATGATTTGGATTTTTATAGCTAAAAATAATATTAAGGCCTTGAAATAAGGAGAAATATAATATAATTAAACATTATAAAATATTTGCCGACACTTAAAAATTATCCTTAAAATTTGCCACTAAAAACTACCCTGACACACACTCACTCAACAATAACGTATGAGTGAGAGAGGAGTAGCTCTCACAAGTGAGAGAGACAACAACTGTCGAAGATCAGCTTTGTATCTTTGGGTTTTACTTTTTCTATTGGTGCTCATTCTATCTCTAAGGAAGTTGTGGGTTTTCTCCTTTATGGTTTCCCAGAGGAAATTTTTTTATGTCTCTTATCTTTTGTGATTATTATTGTGCATGTTTTTCTCTCACATAAGATCCTAGATCATATTGATTAAATGATAAAAAATATAACACTATGTAGCAGTGAAGGGAATACTTCCTTGTGTTGGGTGGTGTAGGAATTGTGGAAACCAAGCCAGATCTTGTGTAGGTGTCCATAGCTCTGTGGTTGAGCTCACTAGCTAAGTAATTCTCCTTCCCACTGTCTTAGTATCCTGATAAACCCAATTGTGTTTGGATTTTCTTACTTTTATGTGTATTTGGCTATGTCTAACCCTGTTGTTCCCTAGTTCCTTGTGGAAATCATGCCGAGCTCAGGGGTGGCAGTGGTGCTGAGAGATTGATGAGCACACTGGCCTATGGTTGGGTGGAACATTGTAGCGACATAGATGGTTCTAGGACAAATCCTTTTCAAGATATGTATTTCTTGTATTTAACTTTGCAATGTATTTTTTTATGAGTTATTATGAACATGATGAATGTGTTGAATGATATTTTCTTCCGCTATGTATTTTCATGTATTATGCATATGTGTATAATTTAATGTTCAATGCATTCTATTATTATGTTCATGGAGCTAGATTTCCCATTTGATAGAAGCAGCAATGTATTCACATCCTCTCCATCGCCAAGATGAGGGGAGGGGACGTGAAAGGTTCCATTCTATGCCCCGAGGAGGGATTCAACGTGCCATAGAATGATGGTAGTGGCTCGGATCGATGAACTATCAAATCCCTTGGATTCAGGATATCGAGATAGTGCTATGGGTGGCTCTCTACTATGGTTCCATGATTAAGGGATCTAGTTTTATGTCAATTTTGGAAACTAGGGTTTTTCTCAATAAGGGAATTTGAAATTTTTGCACATAGGGGTCAACTTTGGAAATTCCTTGAGCGCAAAAATGTTTCTAGAATTCCCACATGGAACCTCCCTAAACACAATTGCATGAACCACCATAACCCTATTTTGATGCACGATTTCCTTTCTATGCCCCGGGTAGGGATTCAACAGGTGTTCCTGAAAACCTGTAGGAGGTGGGCTTCAATGTGCCATAGAATAATGGTCGTGGATCAGATCAACGAACCGTTAACTTCGTTGGATTCAGGACATTGGGATAGTGCTAAAGGTGGTCCTCTACTATGGGTCCATGGACAAGGGATCATGTTTTAGGTCAATTTTGGAAACTAAAGCTTTGCTTAGTAAGGGAATGTGAAAATTTTACACATAGGGGTCAACTTTGCAAATTCCTCAGCGGTGAACATTTGGATAGCATTCCCACATGGAAAATCCCTAAAAAAACTTTCGTGACCCACCGAAACATCGTTTTGATGCATGTTTTCCATTCTATGCCTCGGGTAGGGATTCAATAGGTGTCCTTGAAAGCCTCTAGGAGGTGGGCTTCAACTTGCCATAGAACGATGGGCGTGGCTTAGATCGACAGACCTTCAACTCTGTTGGATTTCGAACATCAATATAGTGCTAGGGGTGGACCTCTATTATGGGTCCATGGACAAGGGATCTTCTTTTAGGTCAATTTTGGAAACTAGGGTTTTTCTCAATAAGGGAATGTGAAATTTTTGCACATAGGGGTCAACTTTTCAAATTCATCGACTGTGAACATGTGGCTAGCATTCCCACATGGAACCTCCCTAAACCATGTTTTGATGTATGGTTTACATTATGTGCCACAGGTAGGGATTCAACAGGTGTCCCTGGAAGCGTGTAGGAGGTGGGCTTCAATGTGACATAGAGTTATGGTTGTGGCTTGGATCAATGAACTATCGACTTCGTTGGAGTCAGGACATCAGGATAGTGCTAGGGGTTCCTCTCTACTATGTTCATGGCTTGGATCGATGAACTATCAACTTCGTTGGATTTAGGACATCAAGATAGTGCTATGGGTTTCCCTCTACTATGGGTCCATGGACAAGTGATCCTGGTTTAGGTCAATTTTGGAAACTAGGTTTTTGCTTAGTAAGTGAATGTGAAATTTTTGCACATAGGGGTAAACTTTGCAAATTCCTTAACCATGAAAATTTGGCTAAATTTCCCACATGGAACCTCCCTAAACACACTTGTATGACCCATCAAAACCCCATTTTTATGCACGGTTTCCATTCTATGTTCGAGGTAGGGATTCAAAAGGTGTCCCTAAAATCTTGTAGGAGGTGGGATTCAACGTGCCATAGAATTATGGTCGTGGCTCGGATCGATGAACCATTAACTCCGATGGATTCAGGACATTAGGATACTGCTAGCGATGGCCCTCTACTATGAGTCCATGGACAAAGGATCATGTTTTAGGTCATATTTGGAGACTAGGGTTTTGCTCAGTAAGGGAATGTGAAATTTTTGCACATAGTAGTTAGCTTTGCAAATTGCTCGATCGTGAATGTGTGGCTAGTGTTCCCACATGGAACCTACCTAAACACACTTGCATGACAATCCAGAACCCCATTTTGATGCATGGTTTCCATTCTATTCCCCAGGTAGGGATTCAACAGGTGTCCCTGAAAGCCTATAGGAGGTGGGCTTAAACATATATGCTTATGGTTTGTGTTTCGTTAGCATCATATAAGAAAAAAGGATACCCACAATAGGGTGCAACGGAGAATTGGAAAGAAGCATTAATTGATATATGTTTGAAGGTGAGTGTAGATCTTCACAGCTTGAACAAATATTTGTTGCAAACTATTATTCCATGTGTAGATGTTGAGAATTTGGTTACCTATTGTGAGGTGTTGAACTTGACTTATTTCCCATTATTGTCAAGCAATAAATATTATTTGTTTGTGTTTTAATCAAGGGGAAAGGAGTTGTCCATCTCTATGTGGAGGTGAATTGATCTTAGGATCGCATATCATTCATGAGACTGGAAAATCAAAATAAGGTTGTTTCCATATTAATTTAGCTTGGTCATCTAAGAGATCTGAGCTTTTGTATGATGAAATGAAGTAGGAGACAATGCCATTATGTCAATAACCATGTAATGGAACATGTTCATGTTTATAAATAAGTGGCCAACTTATTACACCATTATTACAAAATATATAAATCTTCACACTACGAATGTTTCGAATAATACTCCATAAACATAAATTTATAAAACAAGATTCAGAATAATACTTCTCCAATCAATTTAAACTATAATAAAATCACACATAATTTTTGTCTCTTCCAAAGTTGTTCCTCAAGGCGATCCATCAAATTCCATGTACATTAACAAATTTATAAAATAATGTGGAGGATATAAATAATGTGTAGAATATTATCATAAGCATTATTTTGAATGAACCTTATACTCAGATACTTTTAGGTTTGATGTGTATCCCATATATTCATTATATGAAAGACATCATGGAAAAAACTAATTTCATTTATGTAGATCACACAGGTGCGTCACTTAGGTGTTTCAACTTCATGCATCCTTTAAAGTTTGTTAGGTTTTTATGTGGGTAAGGTGGTTTTGTATTCCACTTAGTTGGATCAGTTTCTTAGTTGTGTTGGGCGCTTATGTGTGTTAGGTATGTTACATATTTGTGAATACAATTTAACATTGTATATGCAATTGGATTGTGGTAAAAAACAATTTAAATGTACATTTTTGTCATTACGTAATATTGTAATTGTGCATTTTTCTCAAATTTATAACTCATATCTCCATGCAATCGTAAAATCTATCAAAAATTGGCAACATTACACATAGAAACATTCTTGGCCACATGTATATAATCACACTTAAAAGACTGAACCATGAAGATATCAAAAGCCTTGATTTGAATTTTTTTTTTATCATGAAAGTTATAATACAAAAATAGTAGTCCCTTATATGGCCTATCAATGTACATGTATCAAAAAAATCTTTGATGTACATGCAAACAAAAGTACATCTATCCTAGACCACGCCCCTATACTCTAACTTTCTATTGTACAGAAAAATACATATTTGTCCTGGACTAACACATTAAAAATCTAACTTTCTCTTGTTTTTTTCCGACCTGATGCTTGTTTCCTCTGTACACGACCACTATGCATCTCTAGTGACTGCAAATTAATGACAATATTTCTTGATCGGGTAACTGAACTAGTACTGTCCAGCAATAACAAAGTTTGAAAATTTAAAATACGACTCAATTGTACTTAAAACAAACACTCACTACATCCATCGGAGGTATAGATGCCTCTGGTGCCTCCTCCTTGCAGAGATTCTCTCTACAATGCTTCTCTATGAATAAAAAAGAAATATGTCAATTATCTCAACAATTATCAACATGTACATGAATGAGAAAGTACTAATCGATTATCTAAAAAATGACCATCTCACCAAAAAAAATTGTTCCTAGGAATAAGACTGGGTTTATTTAGTAGCAAGAGGAGTTGTAGTTTGAACATCAACCTCGATCGTGTGCACTAATGGACCAGGGTGTGTTTACATTCACCAAATGATAAAATAGTTAGACATCGTGCGTGTCCATAGACAATACAAATGAAATACACAATTAAAAATATTCAAGTAGATGTACCTATGTGTGACTTATCCTTGTTGTAGATGCATCATTGACTATAGCATCAACAACCCTAGTAAGGTCTGGCACGGATGAATCTACATCTTGATGTTGTAAACATGCAAAAATAACATTAAGAAAAACTAGTTGTGAAGTGAATTCAAATCTAACCAACAACTTCCATTGAAAGTGTGTACATTACCGTGGAATGACTAGGTTTATCTTCATGGACACCTGCTCTTTTTAAGGAAGAGAATTGGCTGGTGTAGACAACCCACTTATCTACATTTGGAATATGCTGAGATCCAAACCAAAGAGGTGGTGCAGGGATTTGTGATGATGTCTGTATTCATAAAATGTTACCATAGTTAGAGATGGACTTGAATGGATGGAATAATACATACTGAAAAACTAACATGTTGTAATATACTTACCCCTGCATGGGACATATCTCCCCATGGGAGGGATCGCTTCCAGTAATTTCTTGTCCCTATTTAGATCCAAATAACATATGCAAGTTTAAAAATTATAAATATTAGCAATTTATAAAGGAGTGTATAGTAAGAAATATAAATAATTCAAACAAGATTCAGTCATTAACCATGTACTTACATTCTTCAGGTAATCATAATTTCCACCTGGGAGTAATTCATTGAGATCAATATCTCCAGCATCCAGTTCTAAATGGGGTTCCTACAACTTCAAAAATTGTAAATATTATACAATTTAACAAATTAATCAAGACTAACATATGCATTAACAAAATGACACATGTTAAAATATTGCCTCGATGTTGGTTGTTTGGGCCTCATATACAACCACACTGGGTGCACTACCACCCCCTTGAGAGGCTTCAACCTCCTATAAGAGTAAAAATTGCATATATTAAGAATATTTTAATATGTGTACAATATGGAAAAATTAAAAATTGAACAACAATAGAGTTTTAACAATGTCCTTACGTGACCACCAGTCCTCGTGAGCTACCATGTGTTGGTTCGGGACCATAACAGGATTGACCACACATTTTGCACACGCGTGGATTGATTTGGGGAACATGGGATGTCGGTTTATCCCCACCAATAGATGGTACTCTACCACCTAAATCTGGTGGTTGTACCCCACTAGAGGAAGATGGCCCTTCCTGGTCAATAATTGTGGTGTGTTAGGAAACCATCTCAGCTAGAGTAAGAAATTCCTCCTGTTTCTAGGTAACCATATCATGTGTAGGAGGGATGTATGGCCTTAGTATTTGGGCATGGGATGGAAGTATCTGTCGATTGGTATCTTGATTGCTAGCATTGGCTCGATTTTGGGGCATCCCCATACCAACGCCTTGGAACCCCAACATGTCAAAATATTTTACATGTTTCCCCATCACAAACTCTGCATACAACTTTCGGAGGAATTACAATGGTAATTCCCTATTGTTGTGCAGGGGAATATCGAAAACCATGTACCATTTCTCCATCCAATGGTCTCTAATGGGTGGAAAAACGCACCACTCAATCGAAATATGTGGCTTGGTTCTCTCTAGAATGTCATCCATCCCAGGAACTCTAAACAATGTATATATGTGCTCTTTGGTTATTTTTTATCTTCTTTATCTCATTGTAGCTCAAACCATCATCATATTCTCATATTTTTCTTTCCCTGTAGGATGCAATGCTATACAAAGCATCATTCGATCTAGTGATCGTATCAACTATTGTCAGAGATGAGGCTGACAAGGAGTGGCAAAGCTCATCTCTATCCCTCTAGGCATAACCAATCTCTCTAAGATTCCCAATAACCCTCAATATCTTGACATTCTAATCCATAGTAGTCACTACAATCATAAGTACAAATAAAATATCATTAGAAAAATAAACACATGATATAATGGCATCTCTAAGCAATGAAAAGTGTTAATTTATGGCAAATAACAACATAAACTGAATGTATTATTTAAATTTTAAAATTGATCTTGAATTTTACAGTAAAGAATAAACATTTAACATTTTTTCATTTTAATTTTACGTCCTAAATTCAAGTATTAATTCCAATTTCCATGTGCATGTGTACATAAAATATCCTATGTGCATATGTTGATTGGGAAGCTCCTCTAGCTTATTTTAAGGCTTGGATTATGAAGTTTCATCGAAATTATGAGGTGTTGACTAATTCCCTTGCAGGACCAACTCCCAGATTGTAGGTAGAGGCAAGGGCTAGAGCCCAAAAGAGGTGGCATAATGTGCTATTGATGAATAAAATCCCATTATAGGAAAGGATTTTGTTAGATATGTAATTATTTGTTGTAGCGTGATGTTTTTTGGACTCCAAAGTCCATTTAGCATATATTTGTTTTTATGTAATTTGGGCCATGTATGGATTCCACTTGATGTTATTTTAGTTGTATGCACTCTTTCTATATACCCATGAGAGACTAAATGCATAATTGTGTATAGTGGATTTTATGGTTGCAAGGTTTCCACTGGATTCTATCATGTATGATAGTATGTGATTGGCATGTAATCAAACACATCAATATCCCTACGTATCTTGATGTTCATAGAGCCTATTGTTGAACTCCGTTGTCTTGACCTTAACCAAAACATACCCTTCAGTCAATAGGAAATATTTGTTAAGCATGGGAAGCTTCTATACCTTATTTTAACACATGGATTGAGAAGTTTCATCAAAACTATAAGGTGTTTATTGATGTTATTGGACGACTGACTTTGATATTTCGAATAGAAGCAAGGGATTTACCATGTTTGTTTATGTATTTTAGGGAACATATGAATTATAATTGAATATTTTTTTAGTTGTATGCAAGTTTGCAATATAATTGGAAAACTTTGCATATTTGTTAATTTTGGTTTGGATTCACAAGGATCCTTGCGAATATACATATGCAACTAGTGAAGTTGAATTTTTTTTATGAGTTAATTGGGGTTTTGGTTTACATTGGGCATGCAAATTACTTATGCAAACTTGCAATGACTTGACAAAATTTGTATATTTGTGAATTTTGGTATGGATTCAAAAGGATACTTGTGAACATACATATGAAAATAGTGAAATTGATTTGTTTTTATGAGTTAATTGGCCCTTTTGGTTTCCATTGGGCATGTGAAATTTGGGTATGAATTTTGGTAAATAGTCAAAATTATTTGGTTTTAATGATTAAATTGGGATTTTGGTTTCCATTGACCATGTAAATTCCTGTATGGGCATATAAATTAAAATATTTTGGTTTAATTTCAAATTAGGGAAAAAAATAAATGAATATAGGGAAAATAACATGAGAGGATTTGAAGAAAATACCTCGCAAAGAAGAGATTGATCCCAAGGTCCAGTTTGTTTCCTTTTTCTCACCCAAACATGTTTTCCCTAACTCGTTCTAGTCCATCCAAGCTCCGGTCAGTGCGGCGTTGTGGAAAAAATGAAGGGGTCGATCCTTTTTAACCATAAAACAAGTTTTAAGCAACAGGGGTGCATTTTTGTAAGGTAAAATAAGAGCACGATTTGGCTTGCTAAAAAAGGGGCGTGTTTTCATGTACTATCCTAATTGGCATGTGTATTGGAAGCATCACATACCCCAAATTGCAATAACATTGTATGTTTAAGAAGACATTATATTTTATTTTTATTGTAAAGTTTGAGACTATTGACCAAGTGGGGTCAAGGATGACTGTAGTTAATTATGTTAAATATTTTATTAGTTAATAAATAAAAGATGAGACAAATAGCCTAAGGAGGCTGTTGAATGAGAGTCCACAGGCCCACTAGGTGGAATAGGCTGAGGTGAGAGAAAACTGACACATGGCAGCATCCGCAACCACTTCTAGCTGTTGCAGGGGGAAACTTCCCTAATTTTTTGGTCATGTTCCCCAACAAAGTGGAGCAAAGAAGGTGTCTCATTAAGTAAAAAACTGACCAAAAATACCTAGGCATGCATATATTTATCCATCGAATTCAGCAGGGGGCTATTCAATTCTTACTTGTGAAATTTTTGAATGCTAAGAAAAGAGCACAAGAGATTCGATGAGGGGAAAGTTAGAAGTGGTTTGAGTGTTAAGACTATTTTTAGAACTATTGTAGCTTGTTAGCTGAGTTCTTTACTGCAAAGGGCATAAGTATTGTTGTTAAGTACTTCTATGGAGTTGCAATGGTATTCAATCCCATCCTTTTACATAGTGCTTTCAACCTGGTGGATCAGTGGACAGGATCGGGGGTCCTAAGACAAGTTATTGAGATATATTCAGGAAAAGGTTGGGTGGAATGGTCTCCTTGAGATGTGTGTCTCCTCTACAAGTTATCAAGTTCCATTGTGTTATCTTGTTTACTTTTGCTTAAAGAAATTTACTAGAATGAAGCAGACAAGTTTAGTTTTTCTTTATTTACTTAGATATTTTTAAATCTGTAAATCGAATGCCTAAGTCTGCAATTTACCCAGTGAAATTTACTTGTATAAGTTTATCTAAATGAAATGACCCTAGAGTTCGAATGGATTGATAGTTGAATAAAATCCCTTTCTATACTTTTCCACTCATCCTGAGATGAAGTACTCTATTACATAAGGTTTTTTTCAAAGTAAAAAGGAATGAGTATTACATAGATAAAATTAATTTAAACCGCTTAAACATTGAAATCTTTTACTGTTATTTTAGTTATTTTATCATAATAATTCCTTATCCAGGACTTAAACTTTATACAGAAACCTCTAGAATACTATATAGAGCCTTTTATAGTAAACTGTGTATATTATAATAAAATAAATAATATTGAATTACAACCTAATTATTACACATAGTAAATAAAATTAATTATTTATTTTATTACTTCAAAAACCTAAAATCTTAATAATGAAATCTAGACATTATGTAGTAATTATTGCATAGATAAACCTACCACTGTTTCTTTTAAACCCCCAAAAGAGTAAGTTCGTAATGTAAAATCTTTATACTGAAAAATACATCTACCTACTGTATTATAGTATATAAATTTAAGTATTAGTAAACAAGACTGTAAACAAACAGTATGATACTACTACCTTTTTCAAGATTGGAAACCATCCTCTAAAACCCATTCCTTTGTAAAAACCTTTATATCTATTTATAGTACCTATTTAAGAAGAAAGGAAAATTCCATAGATGTTAATTATCTAAAAATAAAACAAAATTATATGCTTCAGATAAAGAACAAGCTTATCACTTAGTCTATTTGTTTTACACAATGAAGTAAGTCAAAGGATAAAATCCAGTTCTTCCAATTAAAAGGAAGATCTTTTTATATTAACAATTATTTATACCTAAATTCGCACATAGGAAGATTTAACCTAGTTATCAAAACCGTTTTATTTAAATAAAACCCTAAGTAATATTTTACAAAACAGTTGTGCAAAATAATCACAACAAATGGCTTAACCCAGTCCTTAGCCTTAAATCAAATTACAACAAGTATTGTAAAAAATATTTATAAATTCTAAACACACAGTGCACCCGAATTCATTTTACAAAGGTAAAAAAATAATAACCAATATCTACTTAACGACCATAAGCTCTGACCATTTAGAAGCAAATTAATTTCAAAACAGATTCTTCATTCTCATCAAAGAACTTAAGCTACAGTCATCATAGGATTCGTCTCATAAAACAAAATTACCTTAATTATATTTTTACCATAGCCACGAACGAATTTACAGAGGCAAGCAAAATGGCCGAGAAAGCTTCTTATAATTTTTTACAGTATAAAACAATGTTTTTATAAACCCTAGAACAGTAATAATATTAACCTATCTTCTTATTACAAGAGTTGTAGCTCTTTCCAAAACCCAAATGGTTTTACACTAAAGTTGTCCATACGGCTTCTTTTACTTAAACAAAAACAAAATAATATTATGACTATAAGCTCTCTGAGCACTGCAGTAAAAGTCCACATGTACCATCATTTACTTTGCATTGAAGGAAAACCCCAGGTAGAAATTGAGTCTTATCCAAGTTTTCATGTCGTAACCTTCAGTTCCAAAGCAAACTCTTTTACTTTGACTAAGAAACGACAAGTTTTCACCTGCAAAACCACATATGATTTAATCTGTTAGTTTCAGTTTCGTTTATTTAGATGAATAAAAGGAAAATAAATTAAAATCTTTGAAACAGCTTACCAGTATAATCATTAAGTTCACAGTTGTGGATTTAAAACGGAGTTTCAGTCTTGTTAACACCCCGAGCAAACAATTTTGACCACTACATAAAACGTTGAACTCAGGAACAAACCTACAAATTCCACGGCCGAGGACAAGATTTTAATTAATGGCTAAAACCTAGGCTGTAAACCTGTTAACACTTTGGACAACTTGAGGAACACAACCTTGGCGAAAAACTGAAGGGACCAAACCACTACTTGTCATGGCCAGGAATCACAAACGTTGTAGGAAACCCGAGAAGGTCGAGGGCTATCCATTTCTCTCCCCTCTCAACAGTAAACAACTTTTGGATCCCAATGAAAGGTAGGCTAAGGCTTGAAAGCCTTTGCTTAAGGATTTAATTCCCCAACCCGTCTTCCAATGAGAAAAATCCATGTGTTTTCCACTACTATCACAATACTTTGGGTCACCGTTATAGTTTTGGAACCAACACTTTAACCCTGCATTAATTCGCAAACACATTATTTTTACCTTGTAAAAAGATGTTAACAAATCATAATAAAATGGAGTTACAAGCTAGGTTAGAATTTGTTTTTTGGGGGAATAAAATTTATAGTATAAATTCTATGCAATGGTATATGCATAGGATAAGAGTAAGTGTTGTACATCATCCATATATGATTTGTATAATTTTTTGACTAGGTTATAGTTATATACTTTGATATTTTACCAATATCGTGTATTTTGTTATACATCATAGTTATATACTTTGATATTTTACCAATATAGTGTATTTTGTTATACATCATTTATATATATATGCATAGGTTAGCTGATATTGTAGTTAGTTTCTAACTACTTTCTTTTGAATGTTAATCGTTTAAGCTAGGGTAAGATTTAGGACTTATATGGTAAAAACCTTAGTTATGAAACATTGTGCATGTAATCTAGTAATACATCAACTTAAAGAATGTTATTAATTACATACAATCAATCATATAAGTTCTTATATTAGAACAAATGATCATCACTACCAACTCCTTGGGCTATCTAGGTAGAATAAACTTGTTGCAGGCCTACGAATGTTTATACTTAAATAATCAATACATCAGATAGAGTTCAAGAAATCTTTCTAGCTTACTCATTTAGTATTCCGAACTTTAATATCCTACCTCATAACCTGGAAGAAAATTTACATGTAAGACCTGTACAAGCATCAATTCTGCATTAGCTTTGAAAAAGATAAGTAAGCCTTGGGATAAACACAAGCCCCTTCAGTAAGACAAGAAAACAAATATTAGATGCATATACATGCTGGAATTTAAATAACTGATCTGAATTCAAATAGATCTAACTCATTACCTTTCTAGACTAAAAATGAATACAGATTTAACCCTATTAGTAGTATGTGTATTATAAATTAGTAAGTAATTTTGTTTCTCTTCAGTTATAGTTAGCCAAGACTATTAACTCATAATTTTCTCTTAATTTCTTGTCCTGCAATCTATCTGTTAAATAACTAGAGGTAGTTATTAAACTAGCATAATTTAGGCTATGACTTAAACAGTTAATGTCAGAAAGAAAATTTTAAATTTTTGAGAATTTTTGGGGGTTTCATGTGGTATCATATCCCACGTTCAGAAACTAGGCCTGAAGTGGCTCAACGCACGTAAACAAAAAGTAAGAAGAAAGTATGAATACTGATTTATAATTTTTAATGTTGTTGTACATAATATTTTATAAAATTTATTTGCATGTATGGAAGGACTTGAAGAGTATGCATAAGAGAGGTCTCCATTAATGATTTAAAAACTGAAAATGGAAACTGTTAAAAAAGAAAATGAGAGAATCCTAAGAGCTCGAGAGGAACTGAATCAAATACTGTTGGAAAAGTTTCATAATGAATAAAAGAATAAACAGGTAGAATCCAACACTACATTCCATCAACGTAAGAGTAAAAGGTCAAAACACTCTAAAATTGAAAGTAGTTCTTCCTCTGAAATTAACGATAACGCATACAGAAGGAAACACCAGTATTCAAGTGACAGTAGCGAGAGTAATTATCATTCTAGAAAGAAGAAATACAAGCCTTATGAATATATTTCTGGACAGTTTAAAAAGATTAAACCATGAACTTTTAATAAAGAAACAGAAAAAGGAAAGGAATTCGAAGCATGGCTGTCCGAAATGAAAAACTCCTTTCAAATTTATAATTACTCAAATCAGTTAAAAGCAAGAATGGAAATATATAACTTAATTGGAAAAGACGACATCTGGTGGCAAGACATAAAACAAGTTAAGGGCATAAAAGATAAGAATATAAATTGGAGCACTTTCAAAAAGTACTTTAAAAAGAAATTTATGTCGTAGCAGTATTATGAGGAACGAGCTAAATAATTTTATGACCTGAATTTGGGAACCATGAATATGAAAAAGTTAAATAGTAAATTTTTAAGCCTACTACGGCATGTGCCTTATATTGTTGATGAAAAACCCAAGGTACAACGGTTTCTGAGTTGTTTACCTTCTATTATTAAGGATGAAATTGAATATGATAATCCCAAGACCCTTGAAGAGGCCATGCGAAAAGCAAATTTCTGCTAAGAGCAGAACCAGAAAAGGGAGAACATGCCAAACTAGAAAGCAAAAAGGTCTAATAATTTTGAACAAAGAAAAAAAGGTTTCACACCAAATCAAAATTTCAGGCATAATAACTCATGTAAATTTTCCAACAAAAATTTTCAAGAAAATAATTTCAAAGGTAACTCATAGAAAAACCATACTGTCACGAGAAATAAGGAATTTAGAAATAATCACAGCAACTATGTTAAAAATAACGAACGTAAGGAAAAAGTTAAATGTTGGGAATTTTAGGGACCTCACTATGCATCAGTCTGTCCAACAGAAAAAAGACTGCCAACAACATTCATACCGTGCACGAAGAAATAAAGGTTGGTGATTTAGCAAGAGGGATGCCCAGAATCAATGCAACACTGGGAAAAAGACATGATGAATATCAGACTTCCATGGTGGAAGTAGAAGGTATGCTAAATGATAAACCCATTTCTATTTTAATTGACCTAGGGGCTACCATGAGTTATGTCACTCCTATTTTAGTAGGGAAAAGTAAACTACTAATATAGAAATTTGAAAATTCGTGGCTAGTTCAATTATCTACATGAGAAAGAAAAAAATAATTGGTTTTGTGAAAGACTATACATTATTTATGAATTAGTTTGAAACTTCTGTAAATTTGAATGTACTTCCATTAGGATCCTATGATGTATTAATTGGAATTGATTAGTTAGAACAACATCAAGTAGTGTTAAACTGTTTTGATAAACACTTAACTATTTAAATAATGAAGGAGAAAAGATAAGAGTAAAAGAAATCACTAGGAAGACATCAATCAGACAGATTTCTACCTTACAACTAAAAAGGGTTGTTTGGAAGGGGTGTAAATATTTTGCTGTAACTATAACTAATGAAGAACACATTAATAAAGAAGACAAACTTAAATTAGAAGATATACCAATTCTGAGATGTTATTCAGATGTTATTCAGAAGGGATTTTACTATTGAGCTCATACCTGGTGCAGTGCCTAACTCGAAATATCCTTATCGGATGAATATCCTGGAGCTTAATGAACTAGAATCGCAATTAAAAGAACTAATAGATAAAAATTACATACGACCAAGTGTGTCTCCTTGGGGAGCATTGGTAATCTTTGTTAAAAATAATGATGGTACTCTGTGTTTATGCATTGATTATCTTCAGCTTAATAAGATGACAATAAAAAATAGATATTCATTGCTTGGCATAGATGATCTGTTTGATCAGTTACACTGAGCTACAGTATTTTCAAAAATTGACTTAAGAGCCGGTTATCATCAAGTTTGGATTAAGGATGAGGATATTTTCAAGACGACTTTTAGGACAAGATATGGTCACTATGAGTTCGTTGTCATGCCATTTGGGCTCACTAATGCCATGGATGTCTTCATGTGTTTAATGAACAACTTATTACATAAATATCTCGATAAGTTTGTATTAGTTTTTATTGATGATATTCTAAGACTAAGGAAGAACACAAGGAACATTTAAAAATTGTTTTACAAGTGTTAAGGGAACATCAAATTTATTCCAAGTTCAGTAAATGCAACTTCTTCAAAGATAAAATACAATATTTGGGTCACGTAATAACTAAAGATGGGATTGCGGTTGACCCAAATAAGATAAAAGCAATTAATGAATGGTCGGTCCCAAAGGATGTGACTGATGTGCAGTCATTCATGGGAATTACCGGATACTATCGAAGATTCAATGAGGGTTTCTCAAGGATCGTAAATCCAATAACTTTTCTACAGAAGAAAGGAAAGAAGTTTGTGTGGGATCAAAAATGTGAAGAGAGTTTTAAGAAATTAAAAGGATTGTTAACTACTACACCGATTCTAAGGATCACAGATCCTAACAAGGACTTTGTTGTATGCATTGATGCATGCAACGATGGCCTTGGTGGGGTATTAACTCAAGAAGGACATGTAATAGTGTACGAGTCCAAAAAACTTAAAATTCATGAGAAAAATTATGCTACTTAGGATTTAGAATTGGCTACGGTGATACATGCATTAAATATGTGGCGCCATCACTTTATCGAGAGAAAATTTACTGTAATGACGAATAATAAGGGTTTAAAGTATCTGTTGGACCAACCAAATTTAAACGCAAGGCAAGCTAGGTGGCTAGCTTTCCTTAGGGAGTACAATTTTGAGATCCAACACATCAAGGGGAAATAAAATAAGGTAGTTGATTCTTTGAGCAGGAATGTAAATTTTATGGCAGCAATCAGTACTTATAAAACATACTTAGAAGATAAGCTCAAAGGAGGAGTAAAATTGGATGAAAATTACCAAAAATTGCAAGCTAAAGTAGCAGAAAATGTAACTAAAAATTTAAGTACAAGTTACAGTCTAAATGATAAGGGGTTAATAATTTATGAAAACAGATTGTATGTACCTAACGTACCTAAAGTTGAGCTGCTAATCTTAAAGGAAATACATAAAACTCCCCATTCTGGACACCTTGGTTATCAAAAGACAATAACCATGTTACGAAAAGATTACTTTTGGAAAAATATGAAGAATGAGTTAGCAGAATATATTGCTAGATGTTGTGAATGTCAACATGTTAAGACTGAACATCAGCATCCAGCTAGTTTATTACATCCATTACCAATTCCTATATGGAAATCGGAAATAATCAGCATTGATTTCATTACAGGTTTACCTAGAAATCAGAACCAGAATGATTCTATAATGGTAGTTGTTGACAAACTCAGTAAGGTAGCCCATTTTATACCAGGAAAGACCACTCATAAGGCTGCTAATATTGCTAAAATATTTATGAAACAAATTTTTTGTTTACATGGAATCCCAAAAGTTATAATTTCTAATAGGGGCCCTAAATTCATGGGAAACTTCTGGAAATATTTATTTAAAGGTTTAAATACTACTATAAATTTCAGTACATCTTTTCATCCGCAGATGGATGGACAGATTGAAAGGGAAAATAAAATCTTGGAATATATGATAAGGATGTATGTTAGAGAACAACCAAGGAAATGGGAGGACTACTTACACTTGGTTGAGTTTGCATACAACAACCACTACCAAGATTCGGCAAAATTCAGCCCATTTGAAATTATGTATGGCAGAAAATGCAATACTCCCATCTCATGGAGTAACCTAATTGCTAGGTTAATACTAGGACCTGATTTATTAAAGGAGATGGAATTAACCGTGAAACAAGTACAAGGTAATTTAAAGGTTTCACAGGACAAACAGAAGAGTCAAGCGGATCTTAAACGAACCTAGAAACAGTTCCAGGTGGGAGAACATGTTTTCATGAAGGTCGAACCCAAAGGAGATTTTCTGGTGGAACCAAACTGTATCCTCGACAAGAGGGAGGTCATGCTTCAGAATCGCACCATTGGCCAGGTGAAGGTGCAATGGAAGCACCTTAGTCCAGAAGAAGCAACTTGGGAATTGGAGAGTCATATGTGGGAAGCATATCCAATTTCATTCTAGGGAAGCTCTGAGGATGATGAATAAAGCAACATTGAGGACGATGCAGGACTTAATGGGGGGTGTATGTCAGGTACCCCAAATTGCAATATAAAATGTTTAATAAGACATTATATTTTATTTTTAGTGTAAAGTTTGAGACTATTAACCAAGTTTGGTCGAGGATGACTGTAATTAATTATGTTGAATATTTTATTAGTTAATAAATAAAAGATGAGACAAATATCCTAAGTAGGATGTTGAATGCATGTCCACTGGCCGACTAGGTGGAATAGGCTGGGGTGAGAAAAAACTAACACATGGCAGCATCCTCAACCACTTCTGGCTGTTGTGGGGGGAAACTTCCATAATTTTGTGGTCATGTTCCCCAAGAAAGTGGAATAGAGCAGATGGCTATTTAGCAGGGGC
The DNA here is from genome assembly GCA_001517045.1 of Pseudotsuga menziesii. Lineage (NCBI taxonomy): Eukaryota > Viridiplantae > Streptophyta > Pinopsida > Pinales > Pinaceae > Pseudotsuga > Pseudotsuga menziesii. The sequence continues at coordinate 170,287 of LPNX010979253.1, read as the reverse complement.
TATTCAATTTTTACTTTTGAAATTTTTGAATGCAAATAAAGGAGCACAAGATATTCGATGAGGGGAAAGTTAGAAGTGGTTTGCGTGCTAAGACTATTTTTAGAACTAGTGCAGCTTGTTAGCTGAGTTCTTTATTACAAAGGGTAGAAGTATTGTTGTTAAGTACTTATGTGGAGTTGCAGGGGTATTCAATCCCATCCTTTTACACAATGCTTTCAACCTTGTGGATCAGTGGACAGGCTCGGGGGTTCTCAGACAAGATGTTGAGCTATCTTTAGGAAAAGGTTGGGTGGAACAGGCTACTTGGGTTGTGTGTCTCCTCTACAAGTTATTAAGTTCCATTGTGTTATCTTGTTTACTTCTGTTTAAAGAAATTTCCTGGAATGAAGCAGACAAGTTTACATATTTTTAAATCTGTAAATAGAAAGCTTAAGTCTACAATTTACCCAGTGAAATTTACTTGTATAAGTTTGTCTAAATGAAATGAACCTAGAGTTAGAATGGATTGATGGTTGAATAAAATCCATTTCAGTATTTTTCCACTCATCCTAAGATGAAGTACTCTAGTACAGAAGGTTTGTTTAAAAGTAAATAGAAATGATTATTGCGTAGATAAAATGAATTGAAACCGCTTAAACATTGAAAGATTTTACTGTTATATCATCTATTTTATCATAATGATTCCTTATCGAGGACTTAAAATTTATACAGAAACCTCTAGAATACTATATAGAGTCTTTTATAGTAAACTGTGTATATTATAATAAAATAAATAATACTGAATTACAACCTAATTATTACACATAATAAAGAAAACTAATTCTTTATTTTATTACTTTAAAAACCTAAAATCTAAATAATGTACTCTACAAATTATGCAGTAATTATTGCATGGATAAACCTACCACCGTTTCTTTTAAACCCCCAAAAGAGTAAGTTCATAATGTAAAATATTTAAAAATGAAAAATACATCTACCCACTGTATTATAGTATATAAATTTAAGTATTAGTAAACAATATTGTAAACAAACAGTATGATACTACTACCTTTTTCAAGATTGGAAACCATCCTCTAAAACCCATTCCTTTGTAAAAACCTTTATATCTATTTATAAGACCTATTTAAGAAGAAAGGAAAATTTTATAGCTGGTAATTAACTAAAAATAAAACAATTATATGCTTCAGATAAAGAACCAGCTTATCTCTTAGTCTATTTCTTTTACACAGTGAAGTAATTCAAAGGATAAAATCTAGTTCTTCCAATTAAAAGGATGATCTTTTTATATTAACAATTATTTATACCAAAATTCGCAGACAGCTAGGAAGATAACCTAGTTATCAAACCTATTTTTTTTAAATAAAAACCCTAAGTAATCTTTTACAAAACAGTTGTGCAAAAGAATCGCAACAAATGGCTTAACCCAGTCCTTAGCCTTAAATCAAATTACAACAAGTATTGTAAAAACTCTTTATAAATTCTAAACACACAGTGCACCCGAATTATTTTTACAAAGGTAAACAAATAATAACCAATATCTACTTAATGGCCATAAGATCTGACCATTTAGAAGCAAATTAATTTCTAAATAGAGTCTTCATTCTCATCAAATAAATTAACCTACAGTCGTCACAGGATTCATCTCATAAAACCAAAATACCTTAATTATATTTTTACCATAGCCACGAATGAATTTACAGAGCCGAGCCTAAATGGCCGAGAGAGATTCTTATAATATTTTATAGTATAAACAAACGTTTTTATAAAAACTAGAACAGTAATAATATTAACCTATCTTTTTATTACAAGAGCCGTAGCTCTTTGCAAAACCCCAAAGGTTTTACACTAAAGTTGGCCATACGACCTATTTTACTAAAACAAAAAAAAATAACATTATGACTCTAAGCTCTCTGAGCACCGCAGTAAAATTCCACAGGTACCATTGTTTACTTCGCATTGAAGGAAAACCCCAGGTAGAAACCGAGGCTTACCCGTGTTTTCATGCCGTAACCTTCAGTTCCAAAGAAAACGCTTTTACTTCGACTAAGCAACAATGATTTTTTCACCTACAAAACCACATATGATTTAATATATTAGTTTCGGTTTCGTTTCTTTAGATGAATAAAAGGAAAATAAATTGAAATCTTTGAAACAACTTACCAGTATAATCATTAAGTTCACATTTGTGGATTTGAACCAGAGTTTCAGTGTTGTTAACGCCTCAAACAAACAATTGTGACCACTTGGTAAAATGTTGAAATCAAGAACAACCTGCAAATGCCACAGTCGAGGACACAATTTTAATTAATCGTTAAAACCCCAGGCCATAAACCTATTAACACTTCGGTCAACTCAAAGAACAAAACCTTGGCGAAGAACTGAAGCAACCAAACCACTACTTGTCATGGCCAGGAATGACAAACGCTGCAGGCAACCCGAGAAGGCTGAGGCTTGTCTGCTGCTCTCCCCTCTCAACAGTAAACAACTTTTGGATCCCAATGAAAGGTAGGGTAAAGATTGAATGCCTTGGATTAAGGATTTAATGCCCAAAACCTTCTTCCAACGAGAAAACTCCATGTGGTTTCCACTACTATCAAAATAATTTGGGTCACGTTATAGTTTTAGAACCATCACCTTAACCCTACATTAATTTGCAAACACGTTACTTTTTTTAGAATAATCAACCCATAGTATTTACCCACTTAGACATTAATTCATTTATTTTTGTCTTATTTTCCTAGGCCATGAGTCCCACCATGTGCAAGTTGCTAATTGCCTATCCATAGAGGTCAAACTTGCCATTATTGACTCATGGAGCGCTTTGGAAAGCCTTAGGAATCAAATCTACTTTATTCCTGGCCTCCTAGGTGCCCATCTGTTTTTTCTGCTTTATTCCCTGCTTTTTCAGTGTTTTAAGGCACATAGGAAAGCAAGACTAGGTGAGGTGAATCAGCTTTGTTGCCTCTTCCTCCTCCACTCATTCCTCCATGCTTTTGCATGTATGAGCTGCCATTTGACCAATCTTTAGCTTGCCCATGCGCCCTTGCTAATTCGTGGGGTCCTTGATAGATTTGGGATCAGCTTTTTACACCTATGGGGGATTTGCCTATTTTGGGTAAGCCTGCTTTATGCTAGATTTGGATGCTTCCTTATCCATTCTATTTGCTCATGTATTCTATACATTCAGTATCCTATGTTATTATAGGGTTGGCTATTGTACACTCAGTTAATATAATTTTGTGTTACAGCTCCATATTCAGTCTCCATTGTTGATAATTTTGCATGATCAATTGTTAATTGTTGTGGGTGAAATTAATTTACTGCAGGCATGAATTTCTACATGGTATCAGAGACATTGTAGGTTGTTACTCTCCTCCAAAAATTGTTTTGCAGGTTCGACATCAAGACTGGGAGCCTTCTACTCACAA